>JARVKF010000427.1:0-206721 GCA_039778275.1 Seiridium unicorne
CCCCCCCCCCCCCCCCCCCCCCCCCCCCCCCCCCCCCCCCCCCCCCCCCCCCCCCCCCCCCCCCCCCCCCCCCCACGCCGAAACCTAGCTCAAAAAGTAATTATCAAGCAACACGGAATGAGACTTTAAGAAATAGAATCCCGATTATCGAGTATGGCTCGGGGTAAGCCTTGGAAGGCCCAAGGGAGCTTGGGCCTTTATCCTCACGCAAACCACCGGACATGTGGAGTCAAACTTCCAACTCGGATGTCCCACTTTCTCAGCACTTTGCTGCAGGTGCAAACTTTGAGACATATAGGAAGATGTTGCATCCACTGATTTTACCTTCACATTACTCCAGTTGTTCATCATGCCAGACATATAATTGCTCGGTCATCTCACAGATACTGATGGAGAAACCACGTCCCAACTGAACCACTTGTGACGTCTTCTCACTGCCCCTCCTTCCAAGTCACTCACTCGCTCCTTGGCCGTGCCCCGCGGTCAACATCCCCCTCGAGCGTTTTCACGACTGTTTTTGTATTCTATGCGAGAGAGCCTCTACAACGAAACGAGCTCCGTATGAAACCTTGACTTAACTGAAAACATGGCCGAGGCAAAACCAACGGCGCCTGTTGAAGAAAGCCAGTGGAGCGGCGTTGAGGATACCATTGAGGATCCCGAGGAGATCAAGGTCATTTTTCAAGCATTGGACTCGTTCGCGTTAGTATACTCCCCCATCGGATCCTTGCATCGCAGGCATGTTTAGTGCTAGACGTCATATCTCTGCACCAACGATTCTGTTGCGAACATGTATTGTACCCAAGCTATGCGAGCGGGATGTTCCACTAACAATATAGTCTAGACAATATGCCAAAGCAGCACACTTGAACTGCACTCACTTGCGCCGTCAGGCATTCTATGCGCTTCCTCAAGCCCATTGGAAGATGCTCGCCGAGCCTCCCTTTTCGTATCTGGAGACGTTGGATCGCGTAGATGCTGCTATTGAAAACAACGCAAAACTGGCGCGCGTCATCCTCAAGGAGGGACTACGGTCGTTTGACATGAGTGAAGATTCGTCCGAGTCAGATCATGCTACCATGCCCGACGAATGGGCTGGCATCGCCAAACACTCCGATGTCGACAAGGCACGAAGCACGATCCGGCAGTTCTATCGTGATTGGTCGGCAGAGGGAAGGTCTGAGCGAGAAGCCTGTTACGAGCCTATCTTCCGGGCTCTCGATGCCCAGAGAGCAAGATATTCCGAGTTATCACAACTTAGGGTCCTCGTCCCGGGCGCTGGGCTCGGCCGCCTTGTGTTTGACCTATGCCAAAGAGGATATTTCAGCGAAGGTAACGAAATCTCGTATCACCAGCTACTGGCATCATCCTTCATCTTAAACAACGTCCAAAAAGCTGGCCAATTCACCATATATCCCTGGATCCACTCTTTTTCGAATCATAGAAGCCGAGAGAACCAATTCAAAAGCTACAACATACCCGATATCCACCCGCAGCGCACATTGGAAGCAACGCAAGGTATCGGTGCTATGCAGATGTGTGCGGCAGACTTTCTGTGTCTCTACGGCGACGAGGAACATGGGAATGAATACGACGCGGTGGCAGCGTGCTTCTTCCTGGACACAGCCCCCAACCTGATCCGGTACCTTGAAGTGATCAGACATTGTCTAAAGCCGGGAGGAATCCTCATTAACGTGGGTCCTCTCCTATGGCATTGGGAAGGCCAAGTAGCTGGCCATCAAGGTTACGACGGTGGAGACAATGAAGAGAATGGCGGTATGGGCATCGCAGAACCAGGAAGCTTTGAGCTCACACACGAGGAAGTCGTGGCGCTTGTGGAGAAGATGGGCTTCACTATAGAGCACCATGAAACAGACATCGCCGCACCGTACATCCAAGACTCAAACAGCATGTTGCAAACGGTCTATAGAGCTGCGCACTGGGTAGCGCGAAAATCGGAAGCGTAGGAGTAGCGGGGGACTAGAAACGTCATGTTCTCGGATCTAAAACAGAAAGGATTGAAGTGGGTAGAGCTGACCGGGAGGCTAGACTATTATTATCTGAGCATCTCAAAGCGTTGGGAAACGAGAAGCTGCGCATAGGTTGGGTTAGGGCAGTCTCCTAATTCAATATGAGCCTGCCTTTAAGCCTATATTAAATAGTTGGTCCATATAGAGCCGCTAAAATGATAAAAGCAAACTAGCTCTAGCTTGGTCGTAAGTCATAAAAAACTGAAGTCAACTGGACGCGATTCAAATGCTTGATAACACATAAGCTGTGCAGTCCAGCTTTTCCCAGCACGGGACAGTATTCTGCTACATGTGAATGAGAACTTCTTTCGTTTTCCATTTTGGAGTAATATATATAGACTGAACTGAGTTTTAAGTGCGCACTGATCAGCCCACACGTGTAAGTTACCTCTATGTTCAATATAACTTAGGTTAGTTTCATTCACTAGCACAATCCTATTCTGTTTTTCGCTAACAATTGTAAAAGTGCTTTGATTGCGAAGAAATTGAGGCAGGGATATTTACACAAGTACATTGACGATGCTACACACCAACGGCCCCAGGACTGATTGAACAATTCTGTTCATTTCGTCGTCACAACCCCAAGTTACAACTTGGCCTTCTCCTCTTCTTCAGCAGCCAGCAGTCCACCTCTGGCCCACAAACTACCGCCGTCAATCTCAATTGCCGCGCCATTGACATGGCTTCCTGCTCTCGAGGTGAGATAGACCACCACACCCGCAATATCCTCCGGACGTCCCAGCCTCCTCATCGGGTTTCCCTGGGCATGCTTCTCCAGCCCTCCCGTCAGATCCAACAGCCCTGAGCTCATCTTCGTCGGGAAGAAACCAGGACATATCGAGTTCACCGTGATGTGCCTCGGTCCCAGCTCGACGGCCAGGTTCCGCCCCAGATGAAGGACAGCAGCTTTGGAGGCGCTGTAGCCGTATGTGCCCTGCTTTCCCAGCGTGCCCACGCCCAGCCCCGCGACGGACGCCGTGATGAGCACACGGCTCGGGTCTTCGATGTGGGCCCTCTTCTGGAGGAGCGGCGCGAACAACCTGATGGTGTTGAACACGGCCTTCACGTTCAGGTCCATGACCTTGGCGAAGGCCTCGTCCGGGTGTGTGTCGAAGGCCTCGCCCCAGGTGGCGCCCGCGTTGGCGAACAGGATGTCCACGTGGTCGGTGTGCTTCTTCACCTGGGAGACCAGCGACTCGATGCCCGAGATGTTCGCCGAGTCGGCGGGGACGGAGATGGCTTTTGCGCCGGGGGCGAGGTTGGGCAGGGCGTTGAGCTGCGCGACGGCGCTCTCGCAGGCTTTGGCCTTGCGCGATGTGATGAACACCTGGGCGGCGCCTGCTTGGAGGAAGCTGGACACATGAGTATGTCAGATCGGGTGCATGCAATATAGTAGAGTGGAGAACTACGAGGTGGTGGGAGGAGCTGGAGAGAGAGCTTACGCTGAGGCTGCGTTCAGACCAAGACCTCGCGAGCCGCCGGTCACGACTACGACTTTACCCTTCAGTGAGAAGAGGGACGGGAAGTCCTGCAGGGCGGTTTCGTCTGCCATCTTGATTTGCGGATCTTGGAGTCGTAGGTTGCGGTCCTGATGTTGGCTCCTGTACTATCACAATTTGTTCGTTACGAGACGAGGAAGAAAAGACCGGACTAGGAATTCGTTCCAAGGAGGTTTCGTGAATGCAGAGACATGCATGTTGGCCCTCGGTCCCAGAGTCGATGATACGGCGGGATAGTGGCTAGCGATGCGGGTACCCCGGATTTCGCTCCATCTTGAGTTTGGTGTGGGGCTATGCCGAGGTACGACAGGGTAGCTAATGCACGTTATCGAATTCGCGCTACCACTATGTATATTTTCTTGGCGTTATATACAATGTAGTCCAGACCAGATAGAATATCTTGAGTCACTAGGCATATGTGGTAGCATTGGCGTCTCATTCTGAAACCCGTTGGCCTCCTGTAATGCTCGAGAAACTCGTTCATAATTATAACTTGCATTAGAATGGCAACGAGGGGACAACCAATGTGAGCCACTATCCGCCCTGGCGGTAACTCATCTAGAGGCAGAAACATATGTACCATAGTCAATCTCTTGCGCTACTGGTGTATATCTCCACCGACTGAAGTACGCTGGTGTTGTTCCTGTTCCATTGTTTCTCGTCGCATATATGCCAATCACAGTGCCTAGGACCGAGCCGTAAGCATATATGCCCATAGCGATGTGTTCACTATGAACAATGAAGTTACGCCATTTACCAGTAAACGGGCCACTCCCACCTGACACAATTTCCGCACTAGCAGATCCCAGGCTTTTCACCTCTACCCTTCCTGACGCCAGCGATGCTGTGAACGTATATGAAGAGTCGTCCTTGGCAGAGACCGCAAGACGGACCGGTTTGTTGGACCACGAGTGGGGAATGGGCTCTACTATCTCCTCCGGCGCGGTGTAATTCGTTTTCTCTGAAGTCTCAGCGCGGAACCTAAGACTGGATATCGAAGAACTGTTTGGACTGGGAAGCGAGACAATGCCAAGATCGATGTATTGAAACCTGGTCAAGAATACTGCCATGCCGGATTCCGAGTCTGCTACTGTCGGCGTGAACAATAAGTCGACAGAAAAGTCGAACAGCGTAGCCGTTTGTTTCATAGAAACGAAACCCAAGGCCTCAACAATCGGGTTGTAAATGGCATCCGTTGTCAGATTTATCCGGCATGGTGTGATTCTCAGCGTGCGAGGATGCTCCGGCAGTGATATGGTAAAGAGAGACTCGGCTGGTGGGCGCCAGAACAAAAAGGTTTTGGGTAGGTTCGACCCCGGAGAAAATAATACGCTTCGGGCTCATTCTCAAATGGGCCGCCCTTAGGAGGTTCTTGTCAACTCATGGTAAAGGACCGGTCATCCTACCCCTGACCTGGTCAACCACTGGCCATTCACCCTCTTCCCATGTGACGGGGAACAACACCATTTCTCTACCCATTGGATGAATTTTCCACCCTGGGCCCGACGTTGTGGCCAAGAAAGCCCCCAGCAGTTCCCAGAAGCATCTTCAAATAAGTCGGCATGGCCAACAGTCTGGAAGTACTCGGCAGTGTTCTTCGCTGCAAGGAGCGAATTGCCAGGATAACCTTCGTAAGGACCATGAATGTCCGATGCCCGTGCAATGGTTGCAGAATGGTTAGTCTCAGTGCCGCCCGCTCCTATTAATAAATAGTAGTAGCCATCCTTCTTGTACAGATGTGATCCTTCGGGGTTTCTGTCACCCGTGCCATCCAACACCTTGAATGGCTCAGTTGCTGCGCCGGTCATCAGGTCAATCGCACTGATCCATATACCAGCCGCTATGGCCATATACACCTTTCCGTCATCGTCAAAGAACAAGTCCGGGTCAATGTCATTGGCCGGATTCTCTACAATCACTGGTCGCCCCGGCTAGCATCATCGTATGGGTCTGTGATCGTGAAAAGGCGAATCGCTGGGTGCCAGCCGTCGTACCAGCTAACATGGGAAGTGATCAGATAGAACGTCCCATTGTGTTAGCGAATCGTGGATGCCCAGGTACCCTCAGATGAAGTTCCAGAATGGGAGAGTTCGGGAAGTTGCCCAGGTCTGCTCAATGCGTGGCTCGTCAATTATCAGTTCTGGAGGTCCTTGCTAGCATAGACTGGTATGCCTGGGAAGGCCAGGTGGTGCAGATGAACGTATTCAACTCCAGTTGTATCGCCATTGATATCGTGATCTCCCCACGAACCACGAGCGCTTAGCCCCGCTCATTCCGTCGTGTCAGCGGGGAGATGGACGGTCTATACTATTGTAGGTAGTTATGGTGGTGTCAAGATCGTATTCGTCAAGGCTTGACGTTAAAACTAGGTTCATCGGCCTGGTATTCGCATAGTCGTTAGTGAGCATGGCCTTTATGCAGGCTGATCCGGCAGAATCATCATCCCAGCGATGTCGCACTCGTAAACCTTGATGCGGGCATCGTTTCCCACCATTCTGGGCAAGACCTCAATATCAAGAACAGCAACGTCCACCCCCCAGAGAGAGCAGCTTGTTAACAATTCCTTTGTGTTATATGCGCTTCCACAATTGAGCTCAGTATGCTAACTATAGCAGTATACAAAAGAAATGCTCGAGAGCTGCGGGTGGTTTCATCACTTTAGCCGTCAAACTTGGGTATCACGCTGGAACCTCCAACCTTGATTCCCATCGCCTTTGAGGAGCACTTTAAAGCCACTCATAATACTCGAGATTGGCGCGTAGCAAGGTGCTACCAGAAGCTGCTCGTATAAATCCGGTTGGTGGTTGTCGACGCCGGCTGCAAACCTTCGGCCGTGGGCCGACTGTACTGTACGTCTTTAGTCATTCAAGTACCACGAACAACGAAATGGGCCTTGGCGCGCACACACCGGTGTGTTTAATCACAGTTTTAAAATCAGAAGGTAAAGATAACACGACGGTGGCGAGATGCTCCTCTCCTCGCATACCCGCCTATAATTCCCCATCCACCAAATCCTAGCGAAACCTAGACTTTGCGAATGAAAACAATACATCGAATACTTGCCAGAATCGGTGGTTGCTTTTCTGCAGCTGAAAAGAGCTTGCGGGGTTTGATGGTTCTGGAAACAGCGGCGTTATCAAGGGTTACAGTCTGCAGCCTCGCGTTCAAGACTTGGGGGCTGAATTGCCTCGCATATGTAGTATGGTGTCCTCGAAATATTGCACCAGCCGTTAGGCATCATACCTTTATCCCATCTACTTTATTGTCAAACCAAGTTCGCGCGATATTGACACTTTACCTCCGTAACCCTAGAGCACAACTTATTGTTTGCCTTTCCTCGAATTGGTGTTTTATTTATCATGCAGAGCCAATCTATCATTTTTGCGCAAACGCTGCAACTTTTCCTCCTTGTATCCGTTCCCGTCGATGCCCAGAATACCACGGTTGGGGGCTCCGGCGAGCTCGAGACAAGGGTAGGATGGCATGACGGACCAACGGGACGGGGAACCCTCGCGCTCCTCTACAGCTGCCTCATCACTATCTTTACCTGCACGTGGACAGTTCTTCACCTCAATGTCCCAGGGCTCGATGATGGACTATGGACAAGAGCCATCAGAAAAACAAAATGGATGGCCATCACTATCCTGATGCCTGAATTCATTTTTTCCAAGGCTATTTGCGAGTTGCGACTCGCTCTAAGCGACCTCCATGAATTCGAAAAAACGATTAGAGACGACTATAAGAACAACATTAAAGAACAGGATCTAAAGTGTAAAGCTCAAAACTTCAATTGGAGGTCTGAGATAACTTGGAGCTGGGAGGTAGATTACGGCAATACACGATTTCTCTATCGCTTGTTGGGCCTCCCTAGGCCAGACAAGCCAGCTAAACCAGCTGTACAGGAGAGTGCTACCGAGTTGACGGGCGTGATAGTCGCCAGCGATACTGCGCCTATAGAAAGCAACCCATCCGATCAGAGAGATAGTGATGGCAGCAAGCCTCGGTCCGAAATGCCAAAGGAGTCTCACCGTCCAGGTACGAGGCGATCACAATCTGCTGAACATGAAGAGGCTGTTTCTGAAGGGGTTGACTTTGTGCATGAGGGGGAGACAGTTGCCAGCAAGCAAGCTCTCCGCATAGCTGATGCAGGTGGATCAGAGGTAATATCCGCAGAAGGAAGTGGTCAGAAGGAAGAGAAGCCACTGGAAAAGAATGTTCTAAGCGACGGGGCGGAAGACGGGAAAAGCCGAGAGAAATTCTTTCCAGAGAAGGATCGGAAAGACGGAGAAAACATAAGGAAAGAGGTGACGGCGGATGATGGCGCTCATGGAGATGGGGAGGATAATGTTCAAGCCGAAAGCATGAGTTTTACTGGAGGGCGAGAATCGCTCCGAATCAGGTCTCGACGATCAGAGAAAAATATGGGTTCCGAGAAACACAACCGAGCCAGAATACCCAGGTATACACATCACGTATCTCGAAAGTGGACGCTATCACACTCCTATTTGGCCAATATGGGTGGCCTCCTTTACGCCGAGTTACCTCGGAGACAGGATGAAGGCCCCAAGTACTACGCCCTCACGGGTGCTAAACTTAGCCGTCGCTTTCTTTGGTGGAGGGGTGCTCATCCTCTCAAAGGCTTGCTTCTCAACGACGATGAAATTGCAGACAGAAGCAAAGCAGACTCGCTTCTCAGGATTCTTTCGGTTTTACAGATCTCTTGGCTCGTCCTAACGGTCGTTGCTAGAGGTGTGACCGCATTACCGCTGACGCAGCTAGAAATAGCAACACTTGCATTCTCCTTATTCGCCATCGTCACGTTCTCAGCTAACTGGTGGAAACCTAAAGATATATCAAGGCCAACACAGTTGCAAAATATGGGATTTGGGTCTTGCCAGAAGGAGTTTGTCCAAAAATACGATAAGGAGCTGCATGCCTTTGACTGGACTCAATCCTTTTCCCATCGTCTACTATTCCCCCACAAAACGAACGAAGGTTCACGAGGTATAAAAGAAATAACTCGTGTTTCAAACGACATGATTGAGATGGAAGGAAATGTTCCGCTCATATTCCGCCTTATGGCGATCTCCGCTCTTATATTTGGGGCCTTTCACTGTCTCGCATGGAACTTTGCCTTCCCGTCGAGAGCTGAACTTATACTATGGAAGACTTCCAGTATTGCGTCTGCAATCGTCCCTGTCATTTCGCTCATCGCTAGCCTTTACCTCAATCACCTGGCCACCGCCTACGCCGATAGATTACTGCTGTCTTTCCTCGTAGACAAGCTTCTCAATCCCCTTGCAGACTGCTGTCCCGAATACCTCAAATTACTGAGAGAACCCGTTTTTGCAGACTGGAGCTACGATGAACTTAAAGTGCTTTATTTCAGGCCTGCTGGCCACCGCAACTTCGCCGAGAAGCCAAACGAGCAAGAGCAAGAAAGTTCCAAAAAGAAGGAACGACGGGATGCCCCCATGTTAATTCGTAGGGATATGAAGATCTTCCTCTCTAGAATGTCAGAATTTCTCAAGGCCTGGGAAGAGGTTAAAATGGGTAAGCGGGATACCACTTTACTACAAAAAATAGACTCATGTTACCGCTGGATGGCGTATGCTTGTTCGACAGGAATTCGAGAATTCTGGGACGATTACGAGCAGTGTTATGTTAGGAAGAATGTCCAAGCTTCCAGCAACGATCCCCACCAGATCAAGTATGTTAAACTGATTATGGACGCATGGGGGCCCTTTCAGAAGGAGCAGGATAAGCTCCAGGAGTTTCGGGAGAAGTGTGAGCAGGTTTCCACGGCTTCGACAATCTGCGGCGGTATTCTTTACACCATTGCTCGTGTTATCATCCCTGTTTTGTTATTTACCTCTTTGAGGGATGTTCGGTCAGGTGTTTATGAGCAAACGCCCTGGACGAGGTTTCTACCAAGTTTTTCTTAATTACCCGAGAAAGAAGAAAAGGTCGGGATTTTTATCGATTTATCAAAGGTTGAATTATATTTCAGATTGATACGTACCTTACGGGGAGGGGGGAAGAGTGATGTATTAAAAAGACGCCCTGGCAGCCTTCGAAGCTAAACGATCGGCCAGGTGGAACGAAAGCACACCTAGGTAGGTAAATGATTTTTTACGTACTTAATCCAGACGCGGATAAGGATCCTCGGTGAAGGAAAATAATTCAAAATCAGAGTTAGTAAGGGTTTTCCGAACCGATCAACAGCTCGCTTTGCAAAAGGCAAACTAGGTCATTTTACGGCAAATAGTAGGGTCACCAACTCCCGCCAACAGCAACACATTCACTTGGAGTTCGCTGCCTGTAGGCCGTTTGCTGCTGTGCTAAAATGAGCTTAGACATAAAGGACAGTCCGCATGGACATCCGCTTTCGTGAGGGTCGCGCGATTGTCGCCGCGCTCTAAGGCGGTGCTGCTTATCCGATCACTCTAATAGGTACCCAGCAGAGCGCTATTATGTATTGGTGAGGCAGGGTAAGGACTTGGGGTGAAGAAGTATAGGTTTGGACCGTGCCAATGCCTCTACAGCGCTTCCAACTGTACGAATCCTGGTCGGATCCTTGCAAGAGACGATACGTCTAGTGTCAGGATTAAAACACGACTTCAATGTCCCTGGGGTTTCGACACGGCCCAACTCCAAATGCCCATTGCAAAGGGGATCTGAAACAACATTCGTGGTTCTTCTCTCTCCCTAGTTCATCCTCGATGTCGAATGGAGCTATGGTAAGAGATAATTATCGTGTGGACATTATACTGTAGTGCAGAATACTTTTTGTTTACCGAGATATTTTCGATGAAGAACCAATCGATTGGTTATTCAAAGTATGTAAAGTTGTCAAACACAACTTCGCTATGGATGAACGCTGTCTATCTTCAATCATATATGCATTTCTTCCACTGTGACATCCATGGCCGTCCAACGCCTGTATGGCGTTCCTGGTCGTGATAGCACTCATCATGTTTTGTTTGAGAAATATCTCTTCTCTTTGTTTTCTTCAGCACCCTCTGTAATATCCTCGAAATAGCCGCCCGGACTACGGTTGCGACGTTTCTGCACCTGTACAGAGATTTTTCTTAGATGAGCCTGCGCCTTGGCCACACCTGTAAGCTCGTCATCTATAACTGGACCGGATCCTGTTGCACCGTCCTCGACAGAGGTCTCCTAGACCACGCGGCGGCTGGGACTTCGTGTCATTTTCCGGCTGGCTTTGTCGCCAAGTATCTGCTTGCTTGTTGGAGCATCGTATCCAATGATGTACATCAGGTAGTAGAGCCTATTCAAGAGGTTAGACGTCATAAAGCTGATCTCTCTAGCGGGCCGTTGACTCACTTTTCTTCATCCGCCTCCTTCTCCTTGAGGTCTTCGAAGCGCTGCTGGCAGTCTGCCCAAGTCATCGCACGTTTCTTGGGCGATACGTTTTTGATTGTGAACTTGAAGCGCCCAGAAACGGGCCTGTGGTCAGAGACCCGCACCTCGTGTCTTCTGTAATCAAGCTGATTCACTCTGCCGCAGCCTCGATGAAGGAGGCGATCACACCAAGCGGGAGAACGTTTCTTCTCACTTGTGTCGTAGTTGTCAGTCCCTACGTCGTACTTGTATGTCGGTGCAAATTGAATGGGCATTTCCTCAAAGGCTCTCAGTTTGAAGGCTGGATTTCGTCTCTTGGCCACGAGCAGTTGATCTCGGTCGAGTAGCTTCGCCAAGTTCTTGGCTTTGACAGCAGCAACTACTGTATCTCGCGACATCGTGTCAATCCGGTAGTTGAGATCGCCATTGAGCAGGCAAATCTCATGATCCATGATCATTGTCCCGTCGCCACCGCCAATATAACTGTCTATGCGAACACTCGCATCTCGTTCAACTGGCAGCAGATTACTGTCCAAGATCGCCGCAATGTCGTTGTGACGACTGTTGGCCTGGGATTGGCCAGCTGCCAAATGACAGTTGATGAAGCACATGGAAGTGTCGTCTAGCACAAACCTGACAACAATCGCACCTTTATTCCCGTGCAATCCACCCATGCCACGCTTGACATCTGCGCTGCTCAGGTTTCGTATCCGGTCTCGAATGGTCGACTTGACGAAGATACAGGTGAATAAACCAACAAGGGTCGACGTATGTAGAAGATGATATAAACAGTCAGGTGGCATGAAATCATCCAAGCTCCGTGCAAGGAAGTCGCGCCAGTCTCGATATTGATGGCTCATGCGCTCTTGATCCGTCACGGCATCCTTCTTTTTCGACTTGAACAGCCTTTTCGCTGTCGCCGCTTTGTCCTCCAAGTCCACAAGTTCTTGAAATCCAAATATCAAGATCTCCGGTGTGTCGCTCGACTGAAGCAAGTTTTGGATGAAGGTCGAGTCTTGGTCCGAATACCTGAGACTGCTCGGCGTGGACGCTCCTGCATTCCACGTCATAACCATTGCCTTGATATCTTCGAATTCGCAGTATTGCGTGTCCAGTAATTTCATTTCGTTTTCAAGGTAGTCTTCCTGGAGCATGCCATCCCATGCTTTCACTACATTATCGGCGCCGAGCGAGATGACTTGCAGACGATCCAGCCGGTAGAAGCTTGCTTGATCAGTGTGGATCTTGATCACGGGATTGTCGTGACCCTGCCAGTCCTTTTTCACCACCCAAGGTGACTTGTCAATGTCGTAAACACAAATTTTACCGGTGTTGAAGCCGGCCCATAACTGAGGGCCTACTCCAGCTAGACAATTAATTTTGTATGTGCTGACGGTAAGCACACCAAGACAGGTGAAGTCTTGCTGCGACCATATGCTAACCTTTCCGTCAGCATGACCAAAGAACACCTTGTTTTTTTGTGACTTGATCAGGGTCCCTGAAGTCACCTCTCCAGCCCCTTCTGCGATCATAGGACGCATGAGTACTTGGACTTGCGTTCTACCGTCAAGAGTCGGAGCGAAGACACGAATCTCCTTCCCAGTCGCGTGCCATATCTCATCGCCCACCAGCATAGAAAACGTATGTCCTCTAGGAAGGCGGAAAGTTTGGTGTGGAGCATTGTTCAAATTCGGCGATCCCTGACCGTCCGGTCCCCAAACATGCAGGGAACCACTGTCGTCCAATGTCCACATCTCACTGAAATGCCTGTATATTTTGATGATCTCATTCCGGCCATGAGCCATAGACTTGTTGCCCACAATGCTTTGAGTGGCAATGTCGGCCTCCATGACCTCGCCCAGATTATTTCCCAGCCAGACACGGGTTCCTTCGTCCTCTACACCAAGGCCGCATTTGAAGGCTACCGCGGTTGCTTTTACGCCTTCCCCATGAGCGAAACTCATGAGAAGCTCGCCATCCAATAGGCTCCAAACTCGAGTAAGGGGCCCACTTGTGCAGACGTATTGCCCACAGACATCAAATATCCGCGTGTCATACTTGGTATAAATTTCGTGCACCCCTTTCTTGATAAACGGTGGACGCCTGTTAATGTGTGAGGCGTCTGGGTATTGCGTGGTGATTTGAGCCGAGACAGCGGTGGGCCCAGGAGCCAACGACTCAGTAGTTCGAGGACCCCTTTCTACCACAGTGCCAAACCTCTTTGGCGGTTCGCGAAATTGAGCGGGCGTGCGATCTGATGTTCTATCTACAGTCATAGATCGGCCATGAGTACGGGTTGGCGGGGGAGCGAATTGCGTTGCCGCTTGTGTGGTTGGTGTAGAAACTACACGTTTCGGCTGAGATGGCGACGAGCTATTGTCAGGAGCTGCTTGGTTGATCGAGGTGATCACTCCTGGTCGTGGCGGGCGAGGTGGTGGTTTCATTGCTCCTGAAACGACTCTTGCCGGTTGTGGGTCCATCACCGTATGTGGTCGAGAAGGCAAAGCTGGCGGTGGTGGTTCTGCGGCCGCAGCAATTACACCTCTTCCAAGCCCATTGGCTTCTCTTTTACCAATCACTGAGTGGTGCGTGGGAGGAGGCTCGAATAACACGGGTACTGTACTATTCCTATTCGTCGGAGGTATCTTCGGGGCCGTTGGTTTTGCTGGGCGGCTCGGAAGGATGGGCGGCGGCTCTTCTGGCTCAGGACTGCTGGGTGGACTATTAAAGGGTGATTTTTCGGGCACGTCACGAGGCGCCTCAAACCTGTGTCCATCTTGACTCAGCAACTGAGACAACCGGTTGCCGGGCTTTTCTGCGCGGTTGATCGGCGGCGGTATTAGTGGTGGCCCTCTTGCATCGCGGTCCCTCTTGAGTTCCCCGGAACGTCTCGGCGGAGGCGGCGAGGGGGGTCCTGAAGTGGCAGAGAGTCTGGGTGACCGGCCTGGTTCAAGCACAGGAGTATGAGGCCGACTAGGGATCTTGAACGCCCGCGGAGACGAGCTGATGGGAGTAACAGGCGACTTTGTTGGGTCAATGTTTAGTTGGCCATTTTCTATACCAGGCGCAATATTCGTCGCTCTGCCCTTTGGTGGTGATTGAGGGGGGTCGATCAAGACCGCCGGCGGCGGCTTCAGTGGCCGTGGACTCAGAGGAGGGTTCGTAGCCGGAAGGCTGGAACCTGCATCTATCCCTGGCTTTGGTATCTGCAGTCCTGCAGGCTTCAGACCTTCTCTCACAAATGGTTTCCCCTCCCCTTGAGGCGTAGTCGTTCGGACCGGTCTCGTGTCTGGTATTGGAGGGGGCTTTGGTGAGGGCGAGACGTTTCGAGGCGGCGCTGTGGCAGGTGGTAATGTCGAGTTCGCGCTTTCGCCCACCTTGCCCATGTTCTCGAATCGCGCCCTGAGAGAAGACACGGGCCTAAGTGACGAGCTGTCGGGCCCGTCCTCCCCTTGTCCCTCCATGTTGGGCCAGCACTCGTTTTGTTATATGCGTGGTGATGGCGGGGTTGTGCTCTATTCCCATTGTACCCCTGGCGATGGGAACGACTGGCTGGTTCATCGAACCGAATAATGGAGGACCAAAGTTGCCATCCAAGCCAAGCGAGTGTGGTAGTTTAATCTGGTTCGTGTTGTCGTCAGCGATTAGGAGGCTGAGCAACAAGGCTCCTCCAAAGAATGGCGATCGTAGTCGGCCAGGGCGGGGCAGAAGGGGGACTGCAGGGCAGATGTACACTGGGGACGGCTGTTGTTGGTGACCAAATTGGCTTTCTGCCAAATCATGATCTGAGCAGGGTTGGATATGCGTCAGTCTGGGTCTGTCCTGCAATCAGGGCAGCAACCATAACGACAACAACAACTGGCCTTTACGAGGTCGCAAGGCTAAGGGCGCAAAACAAAGAAAAAGCTAACTAGGGGTCATTCCATCTTAGGCACTCTGTTTAGTTTGCAGTTGTACAGTCTCTGAGGCAAGCTCGAACGGCCCAATCTCCAGTCTAATCGTGCTTTAAATTGCTTGGCGGTCCTAAAACTGTTTTAACGCGCAGAAACCCAACAGTCAAACGCAGATCTTGGCCAGGGGTTGAATAGCGCATTGTCCTTCACTTGATTCTGAGTCGCCGCCCCGAGCAAGCTGTCAGAGCTTACGCTGGCCAATTCAGTTGGAACAACTTTGGTACCGGAATATCTTTCCCACACGGTACAGTGAGAAGCAGCTTTTGCACCGCTTTGGCACGCAGACCTGGGCGGTGAAGCATAACTTGACTCGTCCGCCTGGGCTATATTGGGCACAAGCGTGACGTAGTCTTTTTATTTTTATTGTCGCTGCGTCCGCTGTCAACTCTGACCCTCGCCGTACTGTGGGGCCGGCAAGGCATCGAATGACGGCCCTAGCGTACCTGGCCCAAGTCCCGACAGCGGGCATTTCTCGTGCCAAATTGTACCGTCGCGCTAGGCGCAAAACGGAGGCTAGCTATCGAGAAATCATACGACATCTCCAAATAGCGTAGTAGTGATATCAGAAAAAAAGTCTCGCAGCAAACTTTCTACAGCCTTGCAACTCATCGTCAATCAACCGCAGATATTATCGACCAGGGAATTGCTGAACCGTCTTTCATCCGCCAATTATTTCTCGAAAGTTCAAGCATCATGAACACTGTGAGTGATTGATTCCCATCCAGGTTTGGGGGAAGCGGCGTAGCTAATGTTTCCATCAGGTCCGCTCTTTCTGGTATGTGCGACGATGGTCTTCATTACGAGAAACACCAACTGACTTTAGCACTCGACAGGATGGGCTGGGGCTCTCTGTGCGTTGGTAAGCAGAGCAAGCAAATGAGGCAGCGGCCACGAGACTGACATCACCACAGCCGGCGGGGGCGCCTACTATTTTGCGAAGAGGCAGATCAATGCCGACCGAGCGCAACGTCTTGAAGAGTCACGCAGGAAGAGACACATGATCGACTCCCTAGAATATTCGGACAACATCCCCAGTAAGCCCGGATCCTCCTCGACCATGGGCTCTGCACCAGCGACCGGCAGTGGCACATCACCACGAACCGATCCTTCGGGATCACCCAGCCAGGAGGCCAGCAATGACCCTGCTCCGACGAGACATGCACCTGCAACAGAAGGACAAAGGGTATTTGAGAAGAGCAAGTACGAGAGTAGTACGCCATTCAAGAGTGCGAAGGGAGATCGCTTTTCGTAACGTCGTGGCACACCAATGTACAACTACAGGGAGTTATTTTATGCGGGGCATTGGTTAGCTAGCTAAAGCCATCAAGGCTTCGCTGTATATACATTCTTTCTGAAGCTGAAGGGGAGCCAGCTTCTCGACCAGGCATTGGGATGAGCCTGATGGCTGCACTGCGTCATGACACCTATTATGCGCTACTGCTGCTGCTCCAGTTCTGATTTGTATGACAGCAATTGAATATTTTTGAAAGCCCAATGAAAGCCTCAAAAGAAATTATACCCTGCATTGAAGCAATGATTTTCAGCTTAACATGATTATTTCTGTTGCTTCTCTATATCACAACTGACCGTCATCGGCGCTTCTCAGAGAGCACTTGGGCACAGCTACGCGACGAAGCTTAAGTGGGGCACCGGTACTAGCTCACCCCGTTCGCCGCGATTGTCTAACGAACGTGCTGGTCCATCCGACCTAAACCGAGCCTCTGAATTGCGTCCATCCCTCCCAGCTCGCAGTAGTCACGAAAGCTCGACATCTTCGTTGATGGCAACCTCACTTCTCACAGATCGCATGTGCACTTAGTTTTCTCAAGATGGCGTCGCCTCAGCTGGCGATAGCCAAAGTCTCATTTTCAGCAGTCCTCCTCCGTCCCGATCCCGTCTCCTGCCCGCGCGCTGAGATCGACGAGTTTCTCGGCCAACTCGACGCGACCCTCTTGCGGTGCTCTCCAGCCAACGTTCAGGTTTGAGAAACAATCTTGACATTTTTGATGTCTGGACGACAACTAAAATCGTCGTCACAATAGAAAAGCAAGCAATGGATTTTGAACCATGTAGTGCAATCTACGAACCGCGTAGCTGCCCTTGGGAAATACCTTACGGCTCTGGCTCACTCCTTCAATGTCGACATTGCAGCAACTAGACAGGCTCGCGAGCCCTCGTCGAAACGGAAACGTCTGCACATACTCTATGTGCTCAACGATTTGCTGTATCACATCTGTGTCCGGCAAAGGGAAGATGGCTTCTCGTCTCAACTGGAGTCATTTCTACCGGCCCTGGCCCAAAGCGCTGCCGCCTTCCCGGATTGTCCGAGGCATGCAAAGAAGGTGGCTGATCTCGTCGACCTCTGGGGCGAGCAGGGCTACTTCTCGAAGGCTTTCATTGTCCAGCTACAGGACGCAATTCGAGATGCGCCTACCCTGGACCCTTCCTCGGTCGCGAATGGATCTATCCCCCGTGCGAACATTACGGGTGGGAAAATCTCGAAAGATGTTCCCTTCGTCATGCCAGCTATGCATGGGGACGTGACTGCTCCTTGGTATGATCTACCTGCTGCCAACTGGCTACCTGTGATCGAGCCAAATTCAACAAGACCAATGAATCCGTCCATGATTAAACCGTTGCAGTTTATGTCAGGACCTGCCGACAAGAGCTTGGTGGAAGCCGTGCAAAATCTGCTTGGAGAAGTCGACCGGATATATGCAAAGGATCGCTGTCTCGGAGACGATCCAGCCGAAAGTGTGGATATGCTTGGACAACGGGTCGTTCATGACGAGCTCACAGGAGAGGTGATTGATGGCGAGACTTATTACGGATGGTCACGTAAATTCTGCCAAAAGATGAAGCAGCGGCGCAAGAAGGGGAATGGATCCGAAGAAGATGGTCGGGGCAGAAGTCAATCACGCTCAAGGTCGCGGAGCCTAAGCCGCAGCTCTTCTCGTCCTGCATTTAAAAGGCGGCGAAGGTCGGATTCCCGAAGCCAGAGCAGAAGCTGGAGTAGGAATCGGTCTCGACGACGAAGCTATAGCAGAGATCGAGTTCGGCGACGGTCCTACAGCAGATCACGCTCGCCATCTCTGCGAAGAGACCGACGCTACTCACGCTCACGGTCTCGTTCGCAGGACTACAGCCCACCTCCGCCTCCATCCAAAGACTATGAGAGACCTAGCAACAATCACCATAATCCAGTCTACACAAATTCTACCTCTCAACCTCCGTTTCCACCTGTGCCAGCTGGCGCCAACTTTTCGTTCGACGCTAGTCCTCCTCCACGACCTCCCAATTGGCAAGGTCCATGGCCACCACCGCCACCACCTCCGCCTTCAGCGGGATCAAATTGGATGTCAAGTGTATCCTTACCGGTGCCTCCTCCTCCTATGAATTCTGGTTGGGGCGCGCCGGTTCCTCCACCGCCGCCGCCACCGGTAACGCCATTCAATGACCATCAAGGTTATAGCCAGCTCCAATATGGCAATCATGGCGGCCGGGGAGATTATCGGGGCGGACGAGGTGGATATCGAGGAGGTCGCGGTGGCTGGTGATAAAATGAGTACGTTGCAGAGAGTATCAAAATTGTCTCATCACAAAAGTGACAGGGAAGAAAATCGAGGTATTCAAACCTCCGATATTGAGAAAATGTACATTATTTGACTGAAGCTGTCCGATATGCTGTGACTAAGAAGAGTGGTTTCACTATTTGCTCGGGACTGACAACAGCTTGATGCAAGACGTGATCAACGGTCTTTGATTTCAGACCCATAACTATATTGGCGTTGTTCACAACGGTACCCCGAAGTACAAGCAGCACATAATGTGCACCTCCCTCCGAAGAGTTGTCAAATTAGCAAGTGCCACGATGGCTTGAGCACATAGACTCGAGCGGCCAAGCATGTTTCTTGTAAAAAATTACATCACATCGTATACCACGCCTAGAGGTACGACCACCTGAACCACTAGTCAGGCCCATCTCCACCACCATCAGCAGCATCTGCGCCGTCTTCGTCGCCGTAGCCGCCATCATCGCCCTCTTCGGGCATCATGCTCTCGTCCATGTCCACATCCTCGTGGTCGTCGTCTGCTTCGGCCTCAGCCGCATCCTCCAGGTCACTATCGAGGATGTGCGCCCATGCATCATCCGGATATGCCTGCTCCGCACCGTTCTCCATTTGTTCCTCCTCTGCAAGAGCGCTGCCCTCGCCCTCGCCCTCTTCATCCTCTCCGCCATCGCTTCCAGAGCCCTTGTCGATTGCCAGCCCGTCATCGTCGGGCCTAGGCGCATTGGGGTCAACCCGCCTCTTTCTAGGTCCCCTCTTCTGACGACCGCGAAAGCCCATTGCCGCCAATGGGTCATTAAATTGCTTGAGGGGTCTATGCCTATACCGCAGACCTTCCAGCCCAGACACGTCCTCCATACCGTAAAGCAGCATAACAGGGTTGACGATGCCCCTGCTATTCAGTGGTTGGACATCCGCATACCGTGACAGCTTCTGAAGTATGTCCGAGTCGTAGAGAAATCCCTTCTTTTTGGGCTCGCCCTCGTTATCAGATCCCAGCCGCCCAGCACGGATCGCGATCATCTTGGCCTTCATGAAGGCCTTGATCTTGGCCCAGGTGCCGCCGTTCCACCAACCGTCCGTCGCGATATCGCACTCGTCGCGCACTGGCGCGTCGTTGATCATCTTAACGAGGCACGGGTCTGTGATGTCGCAAATTTGCCAGAACTTGCCATTAGTACAGTACTGCAGCCCATCCCAGAGGTGAGACCGTCCTGCTTCCTCCCGAGCCATGCTGCGGACGATTCCGTTCTTGACGGTACTGTCATTGGGTAGCCGTTCGAGCTTGAACGCTAACGTCTGATAAATGCGGTACCTCGGATCGGGACGCGGATCGACTCCATATTTGATGATAGCATCTCGCCAGGGGCCACCCTTGAACTGATATCCTACGAGCTGTACTGCAATCTTGAGACTGTTGTCAGAATAATACGGTGCAATGCGAGTGATCAACGCACGCCGCGTCCATATCGGGCGCTCCTCAAACGCGGCACGTACGCGGTCCAGCAGATCCTTGGGCACCTGACGCGAGTTGGCAAGGTTCTTCGCTGGCGCCGTCGGGATCGGATAGTAGTTGTACTCGATATAGTGACCGTAGGTCTTGGCAAGCCGGCCTTGTACGTTGACCATAATGGCCTTGCCGTGCTCGTCCACGCCATCCACACGAACATAAGGATTCTGCTCGTAGAAGTAGTTGAAGGGTACCACACGGTCAGTGTAGAAAGGTGGCGGGATAATTTCTTGTCCTTTCACTGTGTACAAATTTGGATCGAATTTGAGTTCGCGCAGTTTCGATGCTCTCATTGGCAAGATGTGGTCGGCTACCTTGGTGAGATAGGGCATCTCGCTTGCTGAGAACTGGAAGTCGGCCAGACCATGATAGCGGTGGGTTTCCCGAATGACACCGACTGCGTCAGCCTGATACCTCCCGGCGGTGTCTTGTAATTTGCGTAGGATCAATTTTGGGTCGTCTTCGCGCCCAACAGAACAGATGCGATCGGTAGGTCCATCATCGAGGGCAGGCGCGACGTCGCCAGTGAAAGGCTCGCTACTGCCACGCTTTCGCTTGCGACCCGTTCGCTTAGGAACAGTAATTTTCAAAACTACGTTGTTTGAGGCAGCATTGTGAGACATGATCGGCTTGGTGGTTGGAACATCGGGCCGAAACCACAGTGGGAGAGAGACCCTGCCGATGTCATCGCTCAGGAGCTAGGTCGAAGTCAGTGAATCGTCTCGCGATTCAGAAGTGATGCAAAAAAAAGGAGACCATGACTTACTCGTTGAAGGTTGGGATCCCTTCCCAGCGTCCTCATGCCTTTGTCAATATCCTTGATGACACATGGATGCTCAACAGCTACAATCTTCTGTGGTGGCGCCTCAAAGTACGGAGCAGCATTCGGGTTCTGCTTGGGGCCCTGCTTGGGGAAGAGGTCCTTGAGTCCTAGCATGTTGCTGTGTGACTGTCCCGATCACGTTTGCTTGAGATTGCAAGCGATATCTGCTGCTTATTCAACTAGGAAACACCAAAGCTGCGCAGAAGTCTGCTTCTCTGATGAGCATATTTTCTCGTGATTCTACGGAAGAAATTAGCAAGCACGTTGGTCAAAGTGAAGACAGACAACACACGGCGAGGTCGAAGAGACGTGAAATGTCCGGAGTTACAACCTGTTGCGACTTCCCAAGTGTCGCCGCAGGGGCTCTTTCGTAGAGTCAGTCGGAAATGAAGAAAGAGCTCGGAACAAGATTTGCTAGCTTGGTCACACAATCAACGAACACTCGTGGCGCTCTCGCATTGAATTCTTTGCATATATATGTGTGTATGCCTTTAAAAAGACAAGACGAGATAGATTCAGGCCATCAAGCCGATCGCAGCGAGCTGTGCCCCTAAAGGTGTAGATTAGGCCAGTATACTCCAGAGCCAATCATTCTTTTTGCTACATTGTATGTACGATGTAGACAAGAGCTCTGAATTGCAGCCGGCCGGCAGCTGCAGCGGCGGATCCCACATCCGAGGTCCCGACCGCAGGTTCCCCAGCTGAGTGCTGCATGCATGACCACCACTGCAGGAAGTACTACAAGTGGCCTTTTCTTTTTGCTTGTCAATTCAAAACAGTGATGGTTCTTGGGGAGATTTCCTCATACGACTTGTCTTATTATATCCGCCCATAGTCAGCCCAGTGCAGAATGAAGGGAGCAACTCTGCCCCGAAGAACAACCTGCAAATTCGGCCTACATGTACTGTGATGAGGTAGCCAACTACTGTTTCTTTTGTGTCTTTTGATTATGCCTAAAGGGCATGACATACGTCTCAACTGCTCCAGAGGCCGTATAGGCAGTATTCATCCATGGTAGTAGCACGAACAGCGCAGACAATTGCATTGTGGTCATTGTTTTATTGTGACAGTTGACCGAGTAGTGTATGGTGTAGGGATACCCGGACAACTGGGTGACATTTTGCCTTCGCCAGCAGCTCACATGAGTAGTTTTAGTTTAATTCGGTCCATGCTGCCCATCCGATTTGCATGCAGCCCTGCCCGGGGGAGCTTCTGAGCAGGTTCTGGCAGCCCGAGCAAGTGTCTGCGCACCAGTGTAGGGAAGCTAGAGGTCTGCAGCCTTGGCCCGGCCGTGTCCTGTACGTAGTTGGGGGCGTGGTGCCGTCGGGGTCCCACACCTGATCTCATTCACTGTAATCACCACTGGCAAAGCCCCGCAAAACACAGCATTTTCGAGGGCGGCGGCGCTTCACCAACCTAAAGATTTAACCTAACCTGTTTGCGCTGCTACCCTTCTCCGTCCCTCGTCGCTGGAAACCATCCGGCCGCTTCATTGTACATTATTTGTCCCTTTCCTCACGCTTAGCAGAGACATTGCGATACCTGCGGCCAGAAGCAGGCGCCCACACAAGTTGCAAGCTATCCCCTGTGCGCCCGGTTGAAGGCCCATTCCCCTGGATGATCTGCGGGCCGTACAGTATCGACACTCCAATATCCACTTCTCCACTTCCCTCGACGACACCACCCAACATCACGACCACGGCAGAAAACATTGCCCAATTCGACGCCGGGCGTGTCAAATGATCGCTTCTGTCACTCCAGCTCGCACCATCAACGATCGTGTTCCGCCCGTCTCTTGACAATCTACTTAGCTTCATCGTCTGAGCTCGTCGGTCTTGACTGTCGCGACAAGGCCCCCACTCGCCGTGCTTGTGCCCGCCTCCTGGTGGCATCCAACGATCACGCCGAGCTGCCAGCGCCACGTCCCTATCTCAAAGCATACCGAGTCTCGAGGTGTACGGACCCCCAAGCAAACAAGACCCTTTTCTCCAGCGTCGAAGTCCTCTCCACACGCTCTATCCCTGAGACTGCAACTCCGGCATCCTTGCCGACAAGCTAGCCAAACAGACGCCGCCGGAGAGCCCCTAAGGACACGCGAGCTCCGTCTGCGAGAGCAGCAAGGCCTCAGTGCCGTATGAGTACCACTATGAAGCGTTTCAGTCAGAGAGTGGTAAGTACATCTCCAGGAACGTGGCTTTGGATGGTTAACAATTGCTGCCGCAACCCTGCGCAACAAGTTCGGCTGACGGTACCCCGACTATTAGCTCCAGCGCGGCAAGGGCGATAGCAAGTCGTCGAAGAAGAATAAGGACTCCAAAGATGGCACTGCTTCCCCCTCCGGCAGCGGCCGTGAGACCCAGTCGCCCGTACTGACGCCGTCGTCCTCGACCTCCACCTTGAACGACATCAGGAACAAGCCCCTCCCGCCGAACAATGTTGGTGGTCTCAGCGGAGACCATGGCAACGGCGCCGGCCAACCTCAATCAACCTCGCCTGCTGGGCAAGGCAACGTCGACAGATTCGGTAGCTTGGGATCTTCCCAACAATCGCCCAACGGCGCCGCTACACCAAGCAGACACGGTTCTCTGCCTCCTACGGTTGTCATCAGCCCCAGTGCACCGGTAAGTCAATATTCACGCTTCTGACGCGGCGTCGCTGATATATGATCATTAGCATATTCCACCTCCGGGTGCCGCGGAGACAATGCCTCATGATTTGGCACCGCCAAAGGCAGGCCAGAAGTCGTTGATGTTTGACCGCCTCCACCAGACTCCCAAGGATGTCCCCGAAGGTCTGCGTACCCCGAAGAGGCAGCACTCGTCAAGGTTCGATATCTCGCCCCAACGCGAACTGGAGAAGCTACCTGGCTTCCACGAGGTACCTCCCAACCGACGTCAAGAGCTCTTCATGCAGAAAATCGATCAATGTAACGTCATCTTTGACTTTAATGATGCTAGTGGCGACATGAAATCGAAGGAAATCAAGCGTCTTGCCTTACATGAGCTTCTCGACTACGTCGCCAACAACCGCCAGGTCATCACAGAGCCCATGTATCCACGGGTTGTGGAAATGTTCGCCAAGAACTTGTTCCGACCGATTCCTCCTCCCATGAACCCACAGGGTGAGGCTTTCGACCCAGAGGAGGACGAGCCTGTCCTGGAGGTTGCATGGCCGCATATTCAGGTCGTATACGAATTCTTCTTGCGATTCATTGAGAGCCAGGACTTCAACACCAATATTGCAAAGGCCTACATCGACCACAGCTTTGTACTCCAGCTTCTAGAGCTCTTTGATTCCGAAGATCCTCGCGAAAGGGACTTCCTCAAGACGACATTGCATAGAATCTACGGAAAGTTTTTAAATCTGAGATCCTTCATCCGTCGTTCTATCAACAACGTGTTCTTCCAGTTCATATACGAGACAGAGAGATTCAATGGCATCGCCGAGTTGCTCGAGATACTAGGCTCCATTATCAACGGGTTTGCACTCCCTCTCAAGGAGGAACACAAGCTCTTCTTGACCAGGGTGCTCCTACCTCTACACAAAGTCAAGAGCCTAAGCATGTACCACCCTCAATTGGCCTACTGCATAGTGCAGTTCCTGGAGAAAGATGCGTCATTGACTGAAGAAGTTGTCCTCGGCCTTTTGCGATATTGGCCCAAGGTCAACAGCACCAAGGAAGTCATGTTCCTTAACGAGGTTGAGGATATTTTTGAGGTCATGGACCCCGCCGAGTTCGCCAAGGTCCAGGAACCACTCTTCCACCAGCTCGCAAAATCTGTCGCCAGCCCTCATTTCCAGGTTGCTGAGCGGGCGCTGTATTTCTGGAACAACGAGTATTTCTGCAACCTTGTCAGCGACAACGTTGAGATCATATTGCCCATAATGTTTGCGCCGCTCTACGAGAACTCGAAAGGTCATTGGAACAGGTATGGACATGAGCTCATGTTGCATGTAAATGGTCAAGCTAATTTGAATCCAGGACAATTCACGGCATGGTATATAATGCTATGAAGCTCTTCATGGAAATCAACCCACAACTCTTCGATGACTGTTCCCACGAATACACGGAACAGCAGAACAATGCCCCAGCGCGAGAGGCTCTCAGAGAAAGAAAGTGGCAAGCCATCAAGGACCAAGCTGGAAAGGGCAACTCATCCAACGGTATCACCGAGGTCGACCAAAGCGAGGACAACCAGAAGCGTCTGGACTCGTTGAAGCTGGACAGTGACAGAAGAGACCGTCGTCCCGCTCATGAGCGGCAAAGCTCGGTAGGCTCCTCCAGAAGCCGGTGATTTTGGTGATTTGGTCATTTCTTCCACAAATCTTTGCTGCGTTCCACATTCACGATAGACCTCTTTAAGCGATTATGACCCTGCTTATGACACTTGTTCTACAATCTTCACAACAAACGATTTTCCTTCTTTCCTTCGGCCTGATCCCTTCTGCAATGTACCGCTCTTCTGCTCCGCCTTCGACACAGTTCTAGTTCGCTCAGCGCTACCGGGACCCTCAATGTTAACCATTGGCTCCGCCCACAGGATCCAAATGAACATGACGACATTCCGATGGTAGAAAGGCATGATACCAACGAGGCAGAAGCCACTCACGTTGAAGTGCCGGCGGCATAGACGGCATGATTTACTCTGGCCTACAAGATGCTAGTGACAAGGGCATTCTGCACTTTGCAACTCATGCGGCCCCGACAGCTTGTTCCGCAGAAATCTTGGAGCAACATCGAGGGACACGATATCGAAAATGCTAGAAACCATGGCCCTCAGCTGGATACATGACGATAAGTGGTTCGAAGCAAGACGGGGGGAATTTGAAGCTTTCGACACTGCAAATTTCTCGGCACGTAGCGGGCGATTGATTCGACGTTTTCAACGAGTGCCGTAGACTAGTTCTGTGATCACTTGGTAACACACCGGCACCAAGAGTGCCTGAATGTGCTAGTCAAAGGTGGTAGACGGTGTTTAGTTCGGCATTTCCTGGAAGCTTGCAGGTGTTCATTGCAGTGGACAAACTGGGAGAAGGCTGCGGCATAGGAGGAAAAGCTGGTTGTACGTAGATGCTTCAAACCTTTTTCATGAGCTCATTTGGGAAGCAACATTCATGTCTACAGGAGTTCCGATGGAAGGGAATAAATGGCCACAATGGAGGCTTGCACTGTACTCCGCTATTGCTATAATGGTCTTATTATTTGTGATATTTTTTACATGGTGTCACAAGGCACAAATTCTTACTATCATTGGCACCTCGTGATGTTCATGGTCTATACCCATGACTAGGTGAGTGATGTCACGGACAACGCATTGCTATGATGTTGAACGTGATAGATTACAGATATTTCGTTATACTCATGTGTTTGTGTTGACAGCCACTGCAACAACAAGATACGGATCGTTGATTTCAGACGCACTTGCCTGCACATGGTCCTTACAGTAGTGCCGCTTTGCTGTCTGTTCGATCTTGTACTTCCTAGAGATAGAGCGGTTAGCTTTGGTGACTGCTCTCCTTTTGCTGGGTGATTTTGAGAAGGAATAGCAAATCAGAATCTCACCTTCCACGCCTCATCGAATCCGGCATTCCGAACCCAGGTCGGTCCCGGGGCTTCAACAGAGTCGGCAATCATGTGTGAGATATTATTCCATAAATCTCCCTTGATCACCAGCCAGTCCCTATCCTCGTAAGGCTTGCTGACCTCCTTACCCACACCGACGGCGCGGAACAGCTTGATCGCATGACCATCCTCCGCAAGGGCGTGCATCCGCGGCAGTAGCTCCGCGGCCGGACCAGGGTCACCCGTCTTGGGCTTGTAATCTTTAATCTTCTGGACATCGAGGCTGGGGGAGCCCCGCGCGCTGTACTGGATCAGATCCATCCGGATCTTCCACTCCAGCATGCGGACCTTGAGCTCGACGGGAATCCAGGACTGGCGGTTGAGAGTGATGAAGATCGGGTTGACGTTCACGTGGTGTATGAGGAAGAACTCGTACTTTGGATCCTTGGTCGGCGAGTGCAGCGCCGCCGCGGACGCGATATATATGGACGTGTTGTACATCTCGGCCGTGCGCTCCTCGAGCTCGGACGGCTCGATCTTGACCTGCGCCGTGTACTTGAGCGCCTCGTCCCTGGCCCGCGCCAGCACGCCGTCGCGGATCTTGTTCCCATCGTCCAGGCTGGGCGAGTTCCTCAGCTTCTCGTTCTTTGCCACGGTGTCGAGAAGCTCCGAAATCCGCGGCATAGGAGTCTTGGCTGTCGCGTTCGCCTGCGACTCGGCCGCAAGCATGAACTCGCGGAACTGGTCCGAGTGCACGCAGGCCTGCGCCAGGCCCATGGCTACCATGGCCGGCTGGTCCCACTCGACGCCGTACATGAGCTGGATCAGCGGGTGTAGGAAGCCGGCGAACATGCGGATTTGCATGTCCTCGCTGCGCGGGTCGTTGGGCTTGAACATGTACTCGGCCAGGACCTTTTGCCAGGATCCGAGGTGTTCGATTTCGTGCTGGAAAAAGTGCAGCCAGTCCGTGTAATCTGCGAGAAAAGCCTTAGCACGTGGTGTTATTTGAACGCAGAACCAAAGACTGCTGATCGATGCTGGAATACGCAGGACAGCGGGGATGGGGTGATCTTGAGGCACTTACACTGTTCCTTGCCCAAGCGCTTCTTCGCCTTCTCCCAGTCCCGCAACTCATCGATAAGCTCATGCGAGTGTGCCTTCAAGGCCGGGCGCTGATAGCCCTCGTTCTCCTTGTAGCCCCTTACCAGATCGTCGACTGAGGCGCCCGTGCCATACAGGGCCAGAATATGATGGCTTATACTAAATGCAATATTAGCATTCGGACAATTGAAATGCGGGTTTATGGCGGGATGGGGTCTGACTGATTGTGGAATCCATCTTCGTTGAAGAATACATGGTGTGCGTCCAAGTCCTTCTGCAACAGCTCTGTAGCCTTGTTGGCTGCAGACTCGCTCTGGCCAAAGTGCCAGAGGCCGGTGTTACCCGGAGCGATCTTGATGTCATATGGAGTCGCCATCTTGCTGAGAGTGCTGTAAGCGGTGTTTGACACGACAATTGGATTCCGCAGAAGCCTGAAAGCGCCTCTGGATATATTCATTTGCCTGAGTTGTTGGATATCCTCACAGCCAGAACAACTGCGTTGTCTAGTATAAATAGACGGGTGCTGAAGTATCGTGAAGAACTAATGCTGCATCCGTACTGGATTTGATTGGACGCCTGTGTTATGGAATCAAACCGCTGTCCTCGAAAGGTTGTATCCCTCCTCGCTTCCAATCATCGTGGGTATTACAAATGAATATGCCTGGAATCGTGGACGACGACAGTGCCAACCCCTGCACACGTGTGCCTGCATGTAATCATGTCGACGACATTGGGGGGTTGATCTTGCCGGAAATGGAGTAGATTAGCTAATGGGCATTGATCTCACTGGCCCCGTCCCAGCGTGCCCAGGAACTAGTCAAACCCCGGATTCTGCTCACTAAGGCAACTCTAACTCCGGCAGTCTCGGACCGCGAGTAGCGAACCCGAGCCATTATTGATGAATAAGCATACGAAGTCTTCCTCCTGAACGTGTCCGACGACTTCTTAACGACACTTTGCATTGTCGTTGCCACCTAACCAGCCGATCTTCATCTCGCCACGTCCATGTTGAAGCAGTAGAATTAAAGAACCAATACAGCCAGACTTGATGTCACCGCATCTTGCCGCGCAGACCAAGTCGGTTTCGAGACGAGTAATTGGGCGCGACATTTACAGTCTGGGCTGTATGGCCTGCCTTCTAGTTAGGTCGCGAACCTCAATATACTCAAGGCTCAACTGACAGGACCCGTCTATGAAAACACGACAGGGACGGCAACTCTCGCAGCATCATCCTTCACGACCATTGCTGTGCCCAACGCTGGCTATGAAATGGAGGAACCCTGGGCGGGTCCATTAGACTCTCGACAGCCACCACAATTCCATTCAAATTATCGTATAGTGGGTCGTGATCGCTATAAGTGCTTTCACCCCCATATTCTTTTCATGGTTGGTCGGTTAGCTCAGTTGGTTAGAGCGTCGTACTAATATTCATCTGGTCCTTTCTACACTGGATCTATGAATATCAAGTCATGCGAAGGTCATGGGTTCAACCCCCATACTGACCAGTGTTCTCTTTTGCAGGTGTCTTTTTGCTCACTAGTGGTAAATTTTCTTTTAGAAAGGGTGGGTGGGGATATAGTGCTGTGGGTCAGACCAGACCAGACCAACTCTGTACGCAGTCATCCATCATCATCATTCACGCAGTCGAGACCAAGTTCGATAATCATAACATTTGGCTTTAGCTGGCGTGAGGTTGCCGTTCGAGTTGGAGACGCCAGAAGCATTAGTGCCCACGAGGTGTTGCGGAGTAGTTCGCTTTAATAGCGACCTCGATTCTGTTCTTTGCCGCCTTAAGAAACTGCCATTTTGGCTGCGGTCGTGGCTTTAATCTTGTTGTTTCATTGTCTTGATATAAAATAACATTTTGCTTGGACGGCGCTATCGACCTTGGCGTCGATGGTTATGACTATATTGGTAGTCCGGTCGCTAGCAGCATAGGTCACCATCGAGTCCAATGCCGTACGAACTTCTTAGATTACGCCAGGTTCACGATCCTGACCACTGGGAGTATACCGCCCTGAAGGACAATTACTACGTCCAATACGACATGCTTACCTGACCCGGTGCCGGAAAGGAATACCTTAAACCCCAACACAAGGGGGCCATCTTCGCAGCGAGGCCAGCAACGGCGAATGTTGATGTCGAGTTTCAAATGTTTAATGGTGTACCGCATGGGTTTGAGGCTCCGTCAAATACTGAGATTACGAAAAAAGCCATAGTTGCAGGTTGGACGCTATGAGAAATCTGTAATCAACCCATACTTAGAACCCGCTATGGAATGAGATGGTCACGAAGGTAGTGTGAGATCTCCAAGAGACTCTAACGCTATGCGCTCACTTGCCATTCGAAGCCTACTCATGATCCACTCATCTTCTTTTTCGGAGATGTAGCGACATCTAGAACCAAAGTCATAGTATCACGTGGGCTCAGCCGCAGGTTCAGCTTCAAAAGTATGACATTGCACATGAGACGTGTACGTAAAGGTATTTTATTTGAACCATCAAGAGCATCCGATGGAAACGAGGAATCTCCTATTCCTGGAAGAAGAGTCGTTTCATTATAGAAGCAGACCAGGCAGTTCCCAATGTTTCAACCCATTCGACAACTACCCCAAAGGATATGGGCAAACGTGAACCTGATGAGCTGAGACTCAGAAGATCGGCAACGCGTACGGTCTCCAGCTTTGCAGCAGCCTGCAGCCCAGAATGGTAGCTGTTTTGATGGTGGAGACCAGAGCAAAAGCAAGTTTGACAAAAAGCTGATGAACCAGAATCTGCGAGAAATAAAGACGAAACGGGAATTATAGCAGAAGTTGATATCTTCATGGTCTTGGACTTTGCTGCATACGCAGTTTGGGTATGATATGGAGACCAACCTGTGTTCATTCAACTTAATCGATCCAGAAAGCACAGTGGTTGAAGTGACTTGTTCACACAAATATCACACAGGTGAGCTGGAAGATCCTGAATATACGTTCATAATTATTAGCGGTAAGTTAGTTGCCGTCGACTTGAGCGTGTTTAGGATCATCGACTCGTCCCGAATAAACGTACCATACCGTTTTCCAACACGGATACGGGGGATTAGCTTTCAAAAGAACCCCGTCCGAGATGGTGCAAAGTTGAGCTACCTCAGAATAGCAGCGGGCAGGATGATAGAAAAACTCCACATGAGAAGGGAATATGGGCTCATGTTGATCGCCGAAGATGGTTAAACCGAACGTGAGTATAAGCGCGTGGGTATGTTCTCTGAAGCTTATGAGATCGGAAAGGAGTCTTCAATATTTGATGAGGTAGTAGATGTAGCTTGGTCAAGCTGGTGTAGGCCCACCGGTGTGGCCTCGGTGCTTTTCGACTCGGCAGAAATAGTGAAATTGTGTTGGCAGCTGAGAATGAGTATTCAAGGGCAAAGGTCGAGTTCATCGCTTGAGAAACGTAGTAAATGTATATGTAGTTTCGCCACGTCAACCAAAGTTCCCATACTACTGTATGGCCGAGATCACTGGCAGTCGCCGCGGGGTCTCACTTATCAAGGGTAGCCGCGAAGCAATTGATTGACCTCCAGACTTACGAGCTCTATCTGTCGATGTGTTTGTTCTATTGAATCCAGTAGACGGTGTAGAAATTTCGTAGAATGAACGAACTATGACCTCCGTGTTATTTGATGTAGATAGGTCGTAGTAGATAGACGCTGTCATAAAGCTTGATATCGTGCGCGGCGTCCTGGGTCTCCAACTGGTTGCCACAATAAACATCGGGCAGACGCGGTCATCCGTTGACGGCACTCATCCGAGCTGTGAGATAATTAAACCAATGGAAGGAGCCGTTCTACTTCGAGTAATGATTCTATATAAGGGTTGGTTTCGTGTATTGGGAAACTCCGAAATTGGCTAGTTCCTGTCTATGCCATACTTTGGGTTGCTTTTTGCGAAGCCTAAAGTCTGGATGAGCCAATAACAGTCGCGATCACAACGGATGTATAGTTGGGTTACATTCAGTGCGCAATTGGATTCGCATACACGGCACTTGGGCGCAGATCATTTACCTAAGCAAGATCTAGTGCTCTCGTCAGCTAGGAATATGATAGCCGGACAACGGCATCAAGTTGATATGGCTATAGATGGAATTTCCCTGGTCTACTTAAGGCTTGGCTGCCGCGCAATGCCAAGAGGTGGACGTGTGGCGCTCAGCTATATCCTTCTCCTCGACCATATTTGCCCCGAACTACTTAACCAGAAGATGACAGCAGCAGAAGACACCTCCCCACCTACGATATGGTCCACCATCATTGATACCAAATCAAGGGAGACTCCGGGCACCGTGTTCTGTGAAATTCTCGAAAATGACTGGCGGGAGAAGGGCTCTCGCAAGATCACGTTTGCTCAGTTCTCACGGGCAGTCAATCGCGCCTGTTGGTGGCTCCAGCAGGAGTTTGGCCCCTCAAAGGACTTTGACTCGTTCACGTACGTCGGAGACAATGACCTTCGCTACACCATCATGATGGTCGCAGCCCAGAAATCGGAACGAACGGTAATGGAGTCTTCCTCCGAGATACGCTATCAAGTCATTGACTCACGAATAGATGGTCATTGCGGAGCTGAACCGCTTGACGCATCCAGCTTTGTTGTTATTCCTAGAAGATACGAAGTGCTTCCGCTGGCTTGGTGGATCAGAGGCTCACACAGGGTCGGGAAATGCACTACCGGACGAGAGACCTGGTACTAAGCTCACTACGCTGCCGCCCCTGGAGCACTGGCTCGAAGATGGGGATGTCCTTGACTACACATTCGACAAGTCGTGGGATGAGGCTAGAACGAATGTGTGTTTTGTAATCCACTCGTCCGGCACGACAGGAATCCCCAAGCCGCTTCGTTACACCCTGGAGATGTTTGCGGTCGCCGACTTTGTGCCTCGTTTTACACACGAGATGAAGGAGAATCCGAAGAACATGTTTGAGCCCATGCTTGGCACCCGTGTCTTCTGGGGCGCACCACCCCTGTGGTTGGGTGGCGTCGTTGGTCAGTTGATGGCGCCCATGTTCTGGGATATCATTACCATATGGCCTCCGGTCCATGAAGGGACGCCGACTCCGGCCTCTGTAGTCTCCGGAATTCTCGAAAAGTTCCGCCCCGACGGAGCATTCTTCGTTCCGAGCACCCTACGAGACCTTAGTGCCCAGCAGACGTCACTCGAGTTGGTGAAGAAGCTCAACTATGTCATGTACGGAGGCGCACCGCTCGATGGATGGGTCGGCGATCTATTATGCACCGAACTGAACCTCTTGGTGTTGTTAGGATCCACGGAAACCAACATCTGGCCGCTGCATAAATTAGAAGATCCTAAGGAGTGGCGCTACTACCGGATTGACGGTAGGATAGGACATCGATTGGAGCATTTCAGGGATGATCTTCACGAGCTCGTCATCGATAGGAAGCCAGAGCATCGCCGATACCAAGGAGCTTTCATGATGTTCCCCGGGACGGACACATGGCATTCACAGGTATGAACTTGAGGTTGTTTCTATTCTCTATAACTTGATCTAAGGGTGGGCAAATCCCGATGGAGGTGTTCTTGCTCCCGAAATATGGCCGTCAACTTCCGACAATGTGCGAAGTATCTTCAAAGAAGACATGGCTAACTGCGAGTGTCGGACAGGATCTGTACGCACTGCATCCCACAAAGCCGGACTTGATTCAGTACCGCGGTAGGAAGGATGACCTCGTCAAACTTGTCTGGCTGACAAAAGTGCGGGCTGGTGACATGGAGAGCGCACTTTCGTCCGATGCCAGGATCACAGAGGCCATGGTGGGAGGAGAGGGAAGGCCCACCCCTTTCGTCATCCTGCAACTTGCCGAGTCTATCGAGCGGCCTAGCGAGGAAGAGCTCTGGACGATCGTACGGACGCTGCACGAGAAGTTCTCTGCCGAAGTACACATTCCACGAGAGAACATACTAATCGCTGATCCGGGCAGACCACTGAGAAAACTAGGCAAGGGAACACTGGACAGAAGGGCCATCTTGGCTGACTATGAGAAAGAGATCTCAAGAGTTTACTATGCACCGAACGGGATAAATGGAAGTGGAAAATGACCTCTCTGACTTTTGAGTGCTTATACGGAATAGTTATAGGACCGCAATTGAATTAAAACTATCATGTCGGCTAGCGATGTTGCTCGCCATTCATTCATTAATTCGTCCATTCGTCCATTCATTCATACTCCATCTTAACGTCCCAATCTTCGAGGTTCCTTTCACCAAAGTTCTGCATGTCGTATTGAGTTATTGTCAAAGTCTGGAAACCATGATACATGGACGGTACTTCCGTATACAGCCTTGCATTGTCATCATCTGTTTCACGCTTACCATTGAACAAGCCTGCTTGACCTGGCTTTGGACTTTCAACTTGGAAGAACACATCTTCAGCATCGTACCCGATTTCCTGCATAGGGTTGGCTTTGCGTTTAGGCTTCCTCTCCCTCTCAAACTCCTTCAGCTGTGTATCCAATGCCATAGTAAAGACGTGGTCGAAGAGGGTTTTCGCCTTCCTCCGTACTACAGGCCGCGAGGAAGAACGCGGATTGATCTCTCCTTCCTCTACACCGTTATCGGGCAGACCACAATTGGCCCCATCGATTCTGATGTCCCGTGCAGCAAGCTTACATGGACGGCACAAGGCCCCTTCGCGGTGCCAGAACTCGCCGGCGGCAACGACCCCATCGGGACACCAGCCCAGCCGGCGGGCACGGAGGCTCGCAGGACAATAGCGGTTTCTGCGCTTCTGGCCGAGCACGTTCTCACAGTCCAGGCGGCGGCAGAGCGAGAGATGGAGATACTGATTGCACATGGGGATGGATGGGCGGAAGTAATCTTCGAGCAATTCGATATCGAGCCGGATTCGTCCTTAAAAATAGCAAGGGGCTGGAGAGATAGATGAGGAAATGTCTCTCGATGGATAATGCAGTGTTTTATTAGAGGATTGATGCACATTTCGAAATGGTTATGACCGAAACGGTTTATGATGTAGGCAGCTGAGCAGGATCATATTGACAATAATGGAAATGTTTCCATGGGAAAATGGTATTCAGTCTGCATTGCTTTGTTGAAGCCATACGATGTTTCCAAATCACATTGTGGCGAACAATCCGCTTGCTGTTCCTTGTTTCTTTGTTGCGAGCTTGCTGGCGGTGAGTGAAGCAGGTTCTCGCCTTATCGGGCAGCATTAAGGCCATGCAGCCTATAGAGGGTATCGCGAGACAGAACAACTTCCGGTCGGTCTATGGCCTGCATGACACGTAAAAGTCCTACATGCGGTGCGTTCGAGGCAATCCGAATATAAGCTGGCGCGGCCCAAGCACTAGACACGGTGCCATCAGCGATCACTCAAGCACTCGAGATGACAGGTTTCTTTCGATAGTTGGCTAGATTAGTTAACAGGTTGGTAAATGTATGCCAAAGAAATCATTGCTAATATTGAAAGGCTTACGATGCCGTTGTCATCCTCGCAGATCTTGATGGAGATTGGGGACACCAAGATATGCAGCCGTAACTTCAATTATGTGTTATCTGACTTTTAAAAGGACGACTGCGTGACATCATGGATTATACTGAAACTATGTAAAAGTAAATAATTGAAAAAAAGATTTCTACGAGATTCCTTGAATGGGAACACCTGATTTTTCATGAAACATGTATTCAAACGATAAACTCTAGCGCTGTCATAACTTTCTCTAAAGCAACCCAACCACGAACTGCGGTACTAACGCCAATCTAAACCCCTTTTCTATGCCTCTTTTCTCATGAAATTCTTCAAGCCTTCGCTGTAACTCCATTCGTTGCTGCCTCTTCTTCCCACAATGCTGCACCTGCCTCTGTCAGCAAATCTACGAACTCCTGTTTGCCACATTTGGTCGCAAGGAACAGAGGGGTGTTGTTTGCCCTGTTCCGTTCGTGGACGCTGGCGCCCCTGAGCAGCAGCTCCTTCAAAACCTCCTTCTCCGGGCCGACGGCAGCGAGATGCATGGCCGTGTTGCCGGCATAGTCGGCCCTCATCAGGAGCTGATGGTTCACCTCATCACCTTCGAGGAGATCGTTCACCGCCTTCAGGTCACCCTTTGCGATTGCATATCCCAGCAACGTAAAGGCGGCCTCGGCTCCGGAGAGGAGCGCATTGCTTTCCTCGCTGCCAGCCGGGTGCGTGAAAGCTGGTAGTGCCAGCTCGGTCAACTCCCCACGGAGAGACCGGGACATGCGCGCTGCTACCTCGGCAGGCTCGATATCGAGGGCTAGCAGATAACCCAGCTTCGTCAGGGCTGCCTCGGACGTCAGGTCGTGGCCGAAGACGACGCCTGCCTTACCGAGTGCGAAGCCGGGGGCGTACAGAGGCGACACGAAGCCGTTGGTGCACTGCGACACATTGATCACGGTGATGCCTCTTTCCACGGCAGATCGGATGGCCTTTGTGAGACTTCCATCGACTCCCGAGGGGGCGTTACCCATGCCAAACGTCTCAAGAATCAGGCCCTTGAGATCTGGCACGCTTGACACGAAGTCCACCATCTCGGGTTTGATGCCAGGAAAGATGCGCACGCAAGCCACATGAGTTGTATCTAGGTATGGTGTCACCTTGAACTGCGCAATCTTGGTCGGCCGGTGGATGAGCGACCAGTTGACATCAATGCCGATGCTGGTCACTTTGGCCAGGGGCTCGCAGTTCGGGCTATCGAAAGCCTGGAACTGGGAGGCAGAGACCTTGGTCGTTCGGTTGCCTCGGAACAAGGTGTGGTGAAAAAAGAGACCGACTTCGGGAATGACAAAGGTTCCCGCGATGATAAGCGAGCCGAGCAGGTTGTCCACCGCATCTGACTGAAGAGCGAAGATCGAAGCTTGCGAGCCAGTGAAGATGACCGGTTTGCCGAGGTCTTCCATCATGAAGGAAAGTGCCGATGCGCTATAAGCGAGCGAGTCCGTACCGTGGAGGACCACGAAACCGTCATAGAGGTGGTAGTTCTCCTTCACGGTTGTTGCGATTTGCGTCCACCCGTCAGAACTGATACTGGAGGAGTCTAGCAGTGGTGAGAACTCAAGGGCTCCATAGCGTATGTGTCGAGAGTATGCGCTCGGTGGTGTTCGCAGACTGTCAAGTTGGACTTTTTCACCATCTTTGATAGCCGTGAGTTTGACTGTCTCCTATATTAGTGCAAGTTTCCTGTAGAACTAGGAGAGCTCGTGTGGGTGCCCAAAAGATATGACCTGGACTATTCCATAATATATTTCGCGGACTATCCAACTGCAAAAGTCTGAACCACCCGCAGACTCCTAACTGTTCACACAAGGAAAGGAGCACATGAGAGAAGAAAGAAAAAAGAACGGCCAAACCAGGACGGCCATGCGTTGTCTCCCATGTCTCTTCATTTGACATTTATCACTTGCCCAACTTCAGAGAACATCTGCGTACGAGTACTCGCCATGGACTATGGGCATAATACCAAACATGAAAGAATGGATTTTGCACAATCAATCAACACCAGAGTTGCCTAGCAAAAACCGACATACCTCTTTCAGATCTATCATTAAATGAAGGCCTCGGCGCCATGGCATTTTCGAGAAATCCAACCACGGGGACCAAACCGGAACCATCGGCAGAAGGTTGCACTGCACTGTGTGTAAGCCTCTACCCAGTTAGCAACGGAAATGATGTATGTAAGACTTACTGCATATCGTTCCGCCCGTGATGATGATAAGGACCCTGGATTCTGGGTAGGACTCATTGCCCTTTACAACAGCCGTAAAACCCATAGCGTGGGCTGTTACAGGCAGTTAACCGAGGATCGGCTGGATCTGTAGAACAATTTGGTGGTGGTGGTGGTGGTATTGAGATATTGGTACTGCTCAACTGATTACTCCGAGAACAGCGGTCGCGACTTGATTAAGTTAGACACTAAAGCGTCGGCCCTGAGCAAGTTGTCCGATTTACAAATAACGACTGACTATACAAATGAATAGCTTTTGCTCGGGAATTTGTGGGAAAACAGCGAATGAAAGCGCAGAGAGAAGCTTTATAGATACTCCCAATCACTATTCACGCATGTCCTGTAGAGTGGTATTCATGCCTTATGTTGGTGTGCTCGAGGTCCTATCGGAGTGTCCCAATGTATTCCCGTTACGTTAGAGGAAAAATTCTCTAGTTTAGCAAGACAAAGAGAAACTGGGCCCACTCAGATCCTTTTGCCTGCGGTTCACATGAAAGCGAGATTTCCAAGGGAAATTGCGACGATGTGCTGAATCGGGCAGCATATTGATTCTGAGTGGCGGATGCAGCGCTTTATCGGCTTTATCGCCTTGCATGGGCGAAAGTAAGATAGAGCATCCCTTTCGATCTAGCTTGGAAGTTTGACTCCCGGCCGTCGGAGGAAAGGACATGGCTCAAGTCTTATTCTTCAACATATCCCAAAGCCTGGCCCATCTTGAGCTTCTGGCCCTTCTCAACAGCCCAAGTAAAGCCGCTCTTTGTTTCTGACCCTTCGCTGCTGGCCGGCGCCTCGAAAACCAGCACAATCGTACTACCTAGCTGGAAACCTCCCATCTCTTCACCCCGCTTGATGGCGTGACCTCCCAAGACCGCACTTGCTCCTTCGTACGTTGCTTCGGCGAATCCGGTGTAAGGCTCACCTCGCTGCGCAGCTTCTTCTGCGGCACGATCAGCCGCTGTGTCGGTTGTCAAAGAATTCGTCCGTAGTTCCTTATCGAAATTGATCTTAATAGAACCGACGTTTGTGGCGCCCACAGGGATGTAACTGAAGAAACCCCAACGCCATCTACCTAGCAAGACTATTCTTTCGTTGAGGGTGAAGAGTCCCGGTAATGTTCGCTGTAGGTAGGGGGATACAGAGTAGAGCTCTCCAGCGAAATGTCGGCGGCGTTCCACGACCCAGTTTGTGGGCGAGTGAAATCGATGGTAATCGCCTGGAGCAAGATACACAACGGCATAGTAGAGAGCGTTCTTCTTATCAGGTGCTATGAGATCGTACCAAGGTTTCTCTCCAAGGGCGAGATCGGCCCGGACCTCGGACACAGCACTGGCGCTTGACGGTCTCGTAGACTGGTCCTCCAGACCTCTTGTTCCCTTTCCGCCCTTGTCAGGTCCTGATAGTAGATGGGGCAATGTGTAGGTTATGCCATTGACACGAGCGAATTCTTCGTCTTGCTTGACAAGCTCTTCGTCGCCGTGCAGCTCAGTATGACCACGACCGTCTCGGACCGACCCCTGTGATGAGTCTGTATTGAAGCTGGCGATACTTGGCGTCGGAGTGTTCTTGCCCAGCAGAGCATCTATGCTGTATGTCATGCCCTTGACTTGCTCGATATCCCCACCCTCGATCTGACCATATTGCAAGACCCGGCCGTCGGCTGGAGAAAGCAAAGCGTTCGGGTTTGGATCCAAAGGCCTGACGCCAGGTTTGATAGTCCGGTAAAAAAAAGACGCAAGATTCGGGTACACATGAAGGTCAGGCTCGGAGACTTCGTCGAGATTGACACCAAATATCCAAGAATATAGCTTGAAGCCCGGGACACGCAGATAGTACGGGATTTCCAATTCGTTAAACCTCCCCCACAGCCGCGACATGGCCTTCAACGGCAGGGTAGACATAATCCGTACTTGCCTATTAGCAAGGAGTAAGCATCTAGGGGTCTCATAGCAAATGGGGTACATCTTACCATGGTCCATCTGGTCGTATCCGCGGACGCTTCTTCGGCCGTGTTCCAGACTCAACCTCTGCAGCCTCTTGCTCAAGTCGCTCTCTCTCGCGCGCTTGAGTCTTGTAAAACTGTACAAACCCAAGAAAACCAATGCCCAGTCCGATAGGTATAGGGTACCATTGCACCTTGGTATTCCTGAGAGCGGACCCTAACCTCGACCCGAATCTCTCTTTTTGCTGGGACTGGTGGGACGACGGATGGAATTGGGGTCGCGGTGTTGTCGCAAACCGGCGTGCGCAAGGTCGATAACCCGTCAGGGATGCATGGCGAATCGTGTTCGAGTGGTATGACCCGGGCGAAGCCTTGGATCTCGCCAGGACCGAAGTAATCTGGCTGGCCATGATGATTTTGGCTCCGTTACAGCGTCGGCATTCCAGCAACTATGCACCTACGAGTTTGTGCCTGTCAATACGTCAAGCTGAGACGAAGTGAATTGGCGAGAAAGAGACTCGTGGCGCTTGATTGGATCGGTCAGGAATAACGCGCTCGTCAATGTTGGTCCCTGAAGGGCTGCTGAAGCGGACAGTGCTGGAGATGAGATCATGGGTAGCATGAAATTTAGTGCAGATCCCAGCTCTGTACGATTTCCCCAGGTCTGCAGCTTCCTCGGCCTAATGCAGCTGTGCAACACCCAATGATGCAGCTGGTTGGACCGCTAAACTAGAGCTGGGAGTGGTGTCTAATGGCAGATCCCAAACTGTCGGTATCAAGAGATGCATAACGCCGCCCACCTGGAGTTGTGAAAGTACAAACACTAACAGTGATCTGCGGGTGACCGTCGCGCCCCTCTGCGATGTGTGACTTTCAGGTAAGAGAAAGCCGTGGTGTGAGTGAATGATCATATTTATCAGCACCCATAGGCCTTGTCTATTGTCTCGTCTAAAATTATTGTGTGCTAGTCGCCCGTAGAGGAGTGATACGTAACCTACATAGTAGGATGCAGGTGTTGGGCGATAGCGGGCCAAGCTACAGGTAGTTTACATAACTCGAGGTACCTCATGCCAGGGGTCCTCGCTAAGAGGCCAACGTGGATATTACCAATCCTGGGACCAAGCCGGTCTCGAGTACCAACAGAGCCCCCACGACGATGACATGACAGATCGACTCACGATCAGGCAGTGAGTGCATTTCTTTTAAATTCATTCCTTCACGTACACCTCTACGTGCCCCTCCTTTTTGTCTCTTGGCCTTGTCGGTGCCTATCCTGTGGGCAGTTCACTCTCCGGCTGTGCACACCTCTAACATTCTTCTCGTCACGCAGCGTCAGGAATCTTGATTGAAATCGTTGTGCCTGACATGCATTTTTCCTCGTCGTAGTCAAGCTTGGTGAAGCTTCCTTGGAACAGCAGCTTTCGACCCTTGCTCTTTTTGCGCCGAGCAACCATTGGAAGAACATCGTACGCATGCTAAACTGCTGCTTGCGACAATGTCTTCTAGTTCGGCTGCTGCGGCTTCGCCTTCACCTTCGGGGGGTGACTCGCCAGCTTTCACCCTCCAGATCATATCGCCATCTGTTGCTGTACCACAACCACTCAACTTCGCCAGTCTCCCGGCAAACACCACTGTGCGACAGCTCAGAGAGAAAATCCGAAGCGCGATAGATGCGAGGCCTAGTGACCAGGCCCAGCGCCTGATCCACCGGGGACGCCTCCTGTCAAGAGATGACGATACCATGCTGGAGATATTCGGCGAAGACACCGTAAGAACCGCTTCTGCCCTACTTCCAGAGCCATGGCATGGCTTTGTGATTTTCAACTGGGGAGCGCCGCTGACGTTGTCACACTCTTTTAGATCCGTTCTTCGGAACCTCAAACTTTACATCTCGTACTACGCGATTTCTCCGATGCGCGCCCAGCAAGCACCGCGGCCCTGCCCAACTCGACTCAGCCTGTGCCAGCAGCCCAATCTCAGACAGCAGGCGCTCCTCCTGCGCATCCTCAGCAGCAGATGCATCCGCGCAACCCGGCCGCGCACCTCCCACAATCGCCGTTCCCGCAGACGCACACTGGGGCTCCGTTACAGAACCTATCTTTTGGCTATCAACAGCCTATGCCAGCGGGAGCGACCGCCCAGGGACAAGCAGGGAACCTCCCATTTGGCTTAAACCCTCAGCAAATTGCACAGCAACTCGCGCAGCAGCAGAGGCAATGGATGACTAATATGGCCGACCCCCAGCGACTTCAAGAGCTCATCAACCAAGGTCAGCGAGAGCGGGCAGCCATGGGCCTGAATGGAGCACAGGATGGACAACCACGGTCGGCAGTGCCTCAGGGTGATAACACTTTGGGGAGAAATGCTTCGCCCAGCAGACCAGATGGTACAAGGACTGTTGTTCGGGAAGGCCTCGGACCGGGTGGTCAGTCGTGGCGCATCACTGTGAACGAAACAGTCACGACCCAGCAAATCCCCCAGAGGAATCCGAGGACGGGGTCTCCCTTCACGCCGGCCGACGTACAAAATCTGTTCCGGCCACCTGCAGGCGTGCCACAGCCACCCAGGTCGGTGCCCGCGGCAGGACCGCATGGCGGACAGCTTCCAGGGCTCGATGCGCCGAATCTCTTTCGAATTGCTGATTCAGGGCAAGCTGCAACAAGAGTGATGACTGATGCTATGCGACGCAATACCAGTAACTCTTCGCTAGTCAACCTCGCAGACAATCAAGCAACTCAGCCTATCCCTCCAGGTGTCACAACGCCGCGGGTTCCGTCAAGAACAGGGAGCGCTATGGGAACCCCTGATCCTGCCAGAGCAGCTCGCATCTACACTCAGCCCGTGAACATGTCCTATCCGCCAGCCCCAACTGCGCCAACTGTCCCAGAGGTGTACATTTTGTCATCGCCCGAAGGGCCCCGGGCACTGCTGATGAACGGCAACCTAGGAACCTACTCCACACCTCAATATCCACTATCACAGATCCCAAATCAGACCTTGCGCCGCCAGGTACTATATCAACAGCTACCGTATCAACAGCTGCCACCCTTTGGACCGCTCCCGGGAACACAAGCGCAACCGGGCTATCAACAACAGATTCCTGTAGGACGACATGCCTGGGTGCCACCTATCCCGCACGCAGTACAAAACAACCAACAGCATCAACAACCACAAGGTCAACAACCACAAGGGCAACACCCTCCGGCACATGGCCTACCTCAACTCCCACAAGCGCAGCCGCACATTGGACATGCCATTGCCCATCCCGGCAATGTTCAAGTGCGTGCGATTGCTGTAGCGCAGATATGGCCACATATCTGGATGGTGATTAGGCTTCTGCTCTTTGTTTGGTGGTTCACGTCACCTACGGCCAGTTGGCAACGGTGGTTCACAGTGATAGCTATTGCGTTTACTCTGTTCCTTGTGAATACAGGCCTGCTCACACCAGTAGCTGAGCAATTTTGGACGCCTGTGCGCAGGCACATGGAAAACCTACTGCCAGGAGCCTACAACCACGGTCGCGATCAACCCGCAAGGGCCGAGAACGCTCAACCTGATGGTGGGAATGCTGCTGCTCGTGGAGAGCGAAGGGAGCCCAACCCGACTGAGATAGCCGCCCGCCTGGTTCAGGAGAGAAGAGCCGCGAACGGCAATTGGCTAATGGCACAGGCCCGAAGACTGGAACGTGCCGGCATTCTCTTCCTCGCTAGTATCGCACCAGGCGTTGCGGAAAGGCACATAGCTCATCTCGAGGCGGAAGCTCGAGCTGAGCAACAACGTAGGGAGGCTGCTGAAGCAGCTGCTGCCGAGGCTGCCAGGTTAGCCGCAGAGAGCGCCCAGAATACGCAGGAGGCCAATGAAGAAGGATCTGCTGCTGCCTCTGCTCCCGAACATACCCGAGAAGAGGGAGAGAACGCGCCACTGATTGCAATTTGAAGGCAGAGCGTCGACATTTCTGAGTATAATCAGTCTTAAAACTGCATAAAACAGTGGGCAATTTTCCTTGGCCAATATTTGAGATAAGCTTACGAGGATCATGTATGTGTATAAGGAGATGGGATTTTCCTAAACCTCAGCGATCATCAGGTCCATCGAGCGACCTAAGCAGAGAATATGTATTACTGATAGGGCAAAATGATGATACGATAGATGAGAAAAACTTGCCACTGCGAACCTTCGATCTTGTGCAAGTCCACACCCCCGCTTTGCAGTATAACACGTCCTGACATCACTGAGGTAGAGCAGGTGATGGTACTCATTACGAATCATATCATTCATGGGTATCTCATTATTTGGACAACATCGCTCTCCTAAGGTAGTTCGCACGGAACTCCCATTTCCCTTCTCTCTCACCTCGTGTATCCTTGCGAATACTCATACACGTTACTCGAGCCATGATTTTGGCTTCCCGAGACCTCGTGATACCCATGATTTTGAGGTGCCAAGTCTTGGTACTGACCAACGCCCGAGTTCCCTGTGTGGTCCGGGCTGACCTCAACCGTCGTCCCGCCTACATATGTCTGCCCCGGGCTATACGCATGTTGCTCTGGCAGTTCGTATCTAACATCGTGCAGCCCGTGCTGTCCCCCCAATTCTACGGGCGCCTGATCTGCCGACATCTCGGTCGGCTGGTACCAGGCCCCAGCTTTGTTCTCTCCTCCGGACTGGTAATATTCCTGTGGGTAGTACTGGGCTTGACTGTTGGCTAGTTCCTGCGGGTTTTGTGCGGCGGCGGTGTATTTGGTCTTGCGGCGGCGCGCAATGAGCCACGCGACCAGTGCAATGATGGCCAGAGCCCCGACGCCGCCTACTACGCCGCCCACTATGGCGCCCGTGTTGCTTGACCCGGATTTCGATGACGAATCAGAGCTGTTACTGCCACTTGAACCCGAGCCCGAAGAGTCGCCGGACGACGAAGTTCCGTTTCCATTCGTGCTGGACGAGTTTGTTCCGCCCACGAAGAGGGCTTTCAACTCGTCGCTAGACCATGATACCGAGTCCAGTCCGCCTTGCGAATACCACGTCTTGACGACATCTGGGCTGTCATACTCCGCGGCGTCGGGGTCGTACGAGCTGCTCCACGTCATTTCGGTCATGTCAAAAATCCCCAAACCTTGCTGCCACGGGTCCGGGTCCGTGAGGGATGTGGGGAATCCCAGCCAGCCGTTTGTGCCGCCGACCACGAGCATTTGTCGGTTTGACGCAGAGCTGCTGTTCCCACCGACGGAGAGACAGGAAAAATCCTGCCTCGGTGTGCCGGGGTTGGGTGACTTGAACATGACGAAGCCGGGCAGGGAGAGGACATAGACATCGGAAGACGTGCTTAGGGTCTGATCTGATGCACCGCCATAGATAAAAATCTCATAGGTCCCGTTAGGACCCTGGACACCAACACTGCAATGTCTCTCTCTCTTCGTCGGTTTCGACCCCGTGACCGGCTGGCTATACCACTTGTTGGCCTCCAAATCCATGACCCAGAGGTTGTTCCACTCGAGCTGTTCGTACTCGTCGATCACACCGACGGGAAGCACGGCGCCACCGAGCATGACCAGGAAGCCGCTCGTCCCAAATGGTGCGTATTCAAGCCTGGCGTTCATGCTGGTGCCGTTGACGTTCAACTCGGCCGTGCTCGCATTATTCCACTCCCGCGACACTGTATCGAACGTGATCATGCCCTGGATGGCGATGGAGCTGCCCGTGATGCTCGTATCGATCGTGCTCCCAGAGGTGCCGCCCACCGAGTATCCAACACCGTTGACGGATGTGAAAGCCGACCCCAGAGTTCGTATCGAGCTGGTGAAAGCCACAGTGTTTGACACGGAAACCTGCGACCACTCGCCGCCACCGGACCCATCCGCCGTGAACTTCCAGATCTCATTTTCGACGGCGGCGCCGTTCCACGCGGTCATGCCGCCCCATGTGTAAAAGGACGAGGTTGAAGAGTCGGACCACAAGACTTGCTGATCCTGAAGCGGCGCCGACTTTTTGATGGAGCGCAGAGTCACCGACGAGTTTGTCCACGCTTCATTGAGCGGCAGAGAGAGCGTGCTGTTCACTGGCAGAGGGGTTTTAGCCCAGTTCTGAGACGAGTGGGATGGATGTACAATGGAGCCGTGTGGAGAGGGCGATCGCAGTCTAACAAAATCACGTACCGACATATGATGGGTGGTTTCCATCATATTCACCATCCTCCAACTGCGACATTTCGCCGCCGTCGATGTAGACGTAGTCACCAAGAACTACGGCATTGGCATACGGCCGCCGCAGGAAATTGGCCGGTGTAGGGTTGTCGACACCAGCGCACACTGGTGCCACGAGCAGGAAGGGCGTCAAGCTCAACAGCACGCGTGGAAGCGCGCTGCCCGGCCGCGGAAACCTCATGGCGACGATGAGGAGATCTTGAGCTCGAGACAAGGCATGGAAATAGAGTCACGGCAGAGGAGCAACAAAGGGCCAAGATTCAACGACGGCATTAGCTCACAGGAGAAACGAGCTGGCAAGGGTGCCGCCAAAGCTGAACGTGCCTGGGCTGAGCCGTCGCAGAGCCGTCTGAACGCCTATTCCCCCCATGGTGATGGATTCCGGCCACCCCTGTTGTTGGATCTGTGCCACCCGGCAATGGCGCCTGCAGCCATTCTTCAAGGTGCGCTCCGGAGGGCAGCAAGCAAAAGGGGCGCTCCTACGGGGCAGGGCTGAGCTGAACAAGACGCGAAGGAGCATGGTGCAGCCATGGCGCATCCGAACAAGCATAAACCGAACATGCTACTGGATGGCGTAGCGCGCTGAGCTTCGCCTAGCGGAGCCGGTCTCCTGCAAGGTTGCACTACTTTGCTCGGTTATGGCTAGTGCAGCTACGATATCTACCGACGTTGTATAACAGGTCTGCATGGCGTGATGGTATCCTACGTCGCAGATTTGCATTGTATTGTCATCGGCTCCGCGCTGACAGGAGCTGCTTTGAAAGGCAGGGGAACAGAGAGGGTCGAAAGGGAGCACAGTGATGACATTCCGACTTGACTATGCATTAACAGCATTCTTTTCGAACTCAGCTTCATAATCATCACGAACCATGATTGTGGTTATTCAGTTGTATTGTCTGATTCTCGTAAAACATATGCCACACGCGTTCATTGATCATCAGCCAGTACAATCTCGACAGAGTTTCTCCTAAGCAAGTCGTTTCACGTTACGAGACATTGAATAAATTTCTAGAGTTATAAGGCCGATACACGGACATTTCATTCAGTCAAAATAGTGAGAGACTATTATTGTATCGTAACGATAACATTAAAAATATAACTTAAGAGTATGGAGGTTGAACTTCTGAAGATATGGCCGTCGGCATATACATGTACAAAAGATGGCAAAAGGGAAATTGCTCAGCCACAGGATTGAACTGAGGACCTTCGCATTGACTATGTATTTCCGAGTGGAAATATTAGTACGACGCTCTAACCAACTGAGCTAGCCGAGCTTGATTATGTGTGTCCGTAACCGACATTATACTAATGAGTTGTTCTCCAGGGTGGTCTGTGCTTTTGCTGTGAAGACTTGCAAGGTAGTGACATGGTGGGAGCTCCCGAATGGTCATCCTAAGTGATACCTGATTACGTGGTCTTGTTCTACAACTGGATCATTTTCGTGGAAGTAATTATCGTGAGTGTATAACAATCCACATAAATTAGCCATTCGATCGTTTGGGGACCATGGTTTCAGGAGTTGTAGAGACGCCTGTTTCCTACTGTACAACTAATGTACTGCAAATACAGGTAAGGACTCCTGGGACTATCCCCCGTACCAGCCGTGCCCTACGGGAGGGTCTGCTGCTGACTGATTGCAGGGGTTTCAGCGCATTTCCCCAGAAAAGTCCCGCTGCATGACAGCATTTGTACATTGTAGCGCAGGCCTCATGCTAGCCTGTGCGTACATGGCGCCATTGAGATAAGCTCAGGGTAGCTGTCGGGAAGCTTGGCTGATCTGCGCGAATCCCGAAAAAAAAATTATTCCAATAAGTCGGGTCTGAAAATTTAGCAAGCCATTCTTCTCCGTCACCACGTATAAATCTTAATGTCCTATTCTTCCTTATAGAGCCGTATCGAAGATCTGAAACTGGTTCACTACTTGGCACATTCATTATTCAAGGATCCAACCTCATCTGATCACTATTCTCAAGATGGCCGCGGAAGAGACCAACGTCACCTACGAGCAATTAGCCGACATTGAGCGTGAGTTTGAAGATGTAGAACTCGAAATCAGTAAGAAAGCTTAATCGCAATGGTAATAATTAAGCTAACCCACGTGCCAGCTCGTCAGCAGGCCGTCATGACCAAGGCTCTATATGAGAAGAGGCAGAAGACGGTGGCTGAGATTCCCAACTTCTGGCCATTGGTCTTCGAGCAGGCGCCTCAGGAGGTGGACGCTTACATCCAGCCCTCAGACTCAGCCGTCCTTTCGTCCTCGCTCAAGTCCATGTCAGTCTCGAGATTCGAGGCTGAGGACGGCAGCAAGGGCGACCCCCGCAGCATCGCCATCAAGTTCGAGTTCAACGAGAACGAGTACTTTGAGGACAAGGTCCTGGAGAAGAAGTTCTGGCACCGCCAATCCAAGGACGGTCACTTCGCCGGATTGGTCAGTGAGCCGGTCCCTATCAGGTGGAAGCCAAAGAAGGACCTGACAGATGGTCTCTTGGATATGGCCATCTCCGTCCACGAACAGGAGAAAAAGCGCGGTCAGACCGGCATACCCAAAATCAAGGACTTCACACCGGAACAGAAAGCCCTCCAGGCGAAGATCCAAGGGACTGGAATGGGCGGTATCAGCTTCTTTGCCCTCTTTGGATACCGCGGTTACCCTGTGTCCGCCGAGGAGAACAAGGAGGCGCTCGCAAAGGAACAGGAGAAACGCCGCCTGAGAGCTGAGGGAAAGGGCACAGATGACGACGAAGACGAGGCCCCTGAGCTGGTGGAAGCAGATGACGACGACGAAGAGGAGATTCTTGAAATATTTGCCGACGGCGAAGAACTTGCCATCGCAATTGCAGAGGATCTATGGCCCAGTGCTATCAAGTACTTTAGTGAGTTTCCTCCGGCCCCCGCTCAAGAGCGATGTACTAATTACCTGGAAGCAAACGCGCAAGAACAGGATGGGCTCAGCGAAATGGACTTTGAGGAGTTGGACGGCGAGATCGAGGACGAGGAAGATGATGTCGACGAGCCACCAGCAAAGAAGCGCAAGGCTTAAAGCTGAGCACATAACTGCGATTGTTCCCCGCCCCCTGGTTTTTACCGGGCAATGAAAATGATACCCTTCTTATGACGTCCTCGAGGGCTTGAGATCCTCATTTCGGCATAAACTATAGACTTCAATGATACAAATCACCTTTGCGAACTTGAAACTGCCAGAGTCGTGGTGAGCAAGGAAAAGCCCACTTTCGTCAGACTAAGATACGACGTACTGTGATATAGTTCGGCGAAGCGTGTTCCATTGCCGTTCTCACCGCGACCCAGATATTTGTTCTGGTTCGCTAGCGTTATGTTTCTGCAGCAAAGCCTTGACTGATTTCTGTGCCTGTATATATCTCAGACTAATCTGGTCTATAGCTTCAAAGATCCAGCACTCTCCTTAGAACATTCTAGCTCTGCATCCCTCTCAAAGCGGCAATAAATGTAATTTATATCTACGTAAGGAAGTAGAGTCGATGACAAAAGCAATATGCTTGACGTAGTTTATAGTTATATGTCGCTATCGAATTCTGATGTCTTCTAGCTCGGATTGACCGTTTTTGCTCAATCCTTTTGCTTCTCCGTCCATTTAAACCATACACAAAGCATGACCCGACGTGTATGTAGTAGGTGTATACTTTCCCTAGAATTACTGGGGAATCTCAATATTTAAGAACGTATAGTCGGTCACCATGGAGAGCTTTGGGGGACCAAGTCCCAGGTATCCTGGAGAAGTCCGAAAGAAGTGAATTTCGAGCAGAAGCGTACTGACACGCCTGAAAGTTGTCATCGGCATCGCAAACTAATTGTTAGAAGCCGTTGATGGCATGGCTGTAGAGTATGAGCTCACTGGTGTCTCATAGCTGAGACCGTGATATAAAGTATCCAGCCAGCCAAGTCAGGTTCCTACTTGAAATCGCGCTGGAGGCTAATAAATTTCGCCATAATTAGGGGTAAACCACATAACAGCAGCAAATTCGTGCTGTCAATGTTGCAGTGCTCAGTGGTCAATACAAATCTCTCCGGAAGGGCAAGTCCTTGTATATCCAGGTCCTTTGGAAATATTCGGGTCTGACGAAGTCCCGAAGTTCACTCCAAGCTCGTGGAACGACACTTGCAGAACCTGGATCTTGTTGCCATAAACTAGGAATATCATTCGTCCAATCCAAATTATTAGCATCGTTTTTCCAATGCAACTTGGTTGCATTGATTATCTCGCAAGCCAAAGCTATCCGTGGATTAGGTGGCCCGAGCCATCCCAAAACAAGAGTTGCCAGTTGTAGAGACGGCGCATTAGCTGAACTTGGTGGTTTAGTTCGGTGATATTGGCCTGGTCAATGAAGATGGCGTCGATCCAGAATGCTGGGGAATTTCTGAGTACGGACGCCGAAGACTTTTACTTGTTCCTACGGAATACACGCCTCGGATATATACCAGCGCCGAAGCCAAGTTAGCGGTGTTCTCCACGGTATGCCCATTGGCAGTGATTGGAACTCTCACTGCTGGATTGCCCCCAAACACACGATAATGCGATATAAATTAGATTGTCGACAAGCGAGACTTTGGATAATCTAGAGCTCAGAGGCTTGTCTTCTTTCGTAGAGCAGTCCACTTTAAGGAGTCGAATCTCGGCTCGTTCTATATTCAGTGGCTGGTGCAATACCGGTGGCTGATGTCATGTCCAACGAGCTCGCCATGTCTCACTGGTATCCAGTCCGATCGGAGTGTAGATATGTCGAGACATAGCTTTCTACGAGGTTGGCTCTCCCTGAAGTGTTGGAGGAAGTTCCTATTGACGGTATCCAAAGTCGTCGAATCCCTTGCACCTCTCTACCTTTGGCTACGTGTGAACATTGATCATGAAATTTCTGCATAAGAGATATTGACGGGAAGAAAGCGAGGTAAATTCTGGAGGCATCCAGAGCGCCCGGCCGTAGTACACTGCTCAACGGTTTCTTTTCAAGATTGACAAGCTGTGCACGTGGCGTGCGGCTGAGGCTTAACGTTCTAAATGTTTATGTTATCGAACATTCCTAATTGAATTTGTGAAGCTGGATTTGGCGTGTGCTCCGCGAAGCCGATGCCTGCCAATGGAGGCGAGCGTGCTGTTTTGTGCAAGCTACACGCACACACAAAGAGATTGTATGACAGAGTCCGAATCGACTGGCCAGTTTCATCTCCACGACTCCGCGTGGGACTCGCTTCGATTCCCGGGGACTAGAATAAGGTCGTCAAGCCTTGCCATATGCGGTATAGCCCCTAACCGGCGTACCCTTAGCCGGCAGATGCAGGGCTTAATTGCGGTCTCCCTGCCAGGGGCCCGGTCCCTTGGTTTTCTATTCTTACAATAAACTCTCAACCAACATATGGGTTGCTTGCATGAATGCTTATATGCTGCGTTTGCAATACTAAAGAGGTCGACTTTCTCAACAATCGATTGATGCTGTTATAGGTATTCTCATCAATCCTGAATCGAGTCCGGCCGAATTCTTTTCCAATGTTTGTTTCCGTTCCTGCAGCGCGGGCAGGGGTCAGCCATGATTGAGACGAAACGTCGCCAAGATCGAGACTCGAACGGTTTCATGCGCGCCCTCAAAGCTACACAGCCTCGCCGCTCACATGGGATCTCGCGGCTTCCCATGCAAACGGTGCTGCAGATTCGCGGCCGAAATAGGTCACACCTGGCCACGGGATGACGGTCCCTCGATCTTTGACATAATGTGAAGCACTTGGGATGGCCGAACGGCCCCAGTAGCTGAGATGACCGATGACCTCTGCTGAGGCGGGCCAAAGTTTGGGCCCATCGATCCCATCTTCTCTTCGTCATAAGTGTTTCTCTACTCTTCTTCGCTTCTATTTCGAAGTTTCTCCTTCCTTTATTCGGCTGGCCACGCGACTCCTCTTGTCGTGCTCCGTTCCTTTCTTTCATTCTTGCTCCTGGCTGAGTTTCCTTCTTTTGTTTCGATCTCAATCCATTTTGTCCCGGTGACTCTCGTGTGCGGCTGCTCGTAAGCCACTGGCGACTCGACTTCTGAGCTGAGCAATACGAATTGTTGCTGCGGCCAACTTTGTGATACCTTTGTCAAGAGTACTTCTCTCGCTCATATTTCACGGCATGGTCCTGCTTCATCCTTCTTTCTATTTCTAATCTCGGACAGCCCAACCTTCGGCTGCTTCCGTACGCCTACCCTTTATTCGCACATTACCTATTCAATATGAGGTCGATCTTTCGCACAGCAGGCATCCTAGGCCTGCTGGCAGGCGCTACACAAGCTATAGATGTCGACTTCAGCAACGACGACTCCATCAAATCAGCAGCGAGCACCATCGCATTCGGGCTATTAAAATACTACACAGGAAACAATACGGGGGATGTACCAGGCAATCTCCCGGACCCGTACTTCTGGTGGGAGGCGGGTGCCATGTTTGGGACGATGGTGGACTATTGGTTCTATACGGGGGATGACACATATAACGACGTAACGACACAAGCACTATTGCACCAAGTCGGAGACGACAAGGATTTCATGCCTCAGAATCAGACGAGGACAGAGGGAAATGACGATCAAGGCTTCTGGGCGTTGGCGGCCATGACGGCGGCGGAGAACAAATTCCCAGACCCGCCAGCAGATCAACCACAGTGGCTGGCATTGGCTCAGGCAGTATTTAACGAATACGTGGACCGGTGGGATCCAGCAACCTGCGGTGGTGGTTTGAGGTGGCAGATCTTCACATTCAACAATGGCTTCAACTATAAGAACTCCATCTCGAACGGCTGTTTCTTCAACGTCGCCACCCGACTGGCGAGATTCACAGGGAACCAAACATATGCAGACTGGGCCGAGAAGGTCTATGATTGGATGTCAACAACCGGTTTAATCACTGCGGATTTCCAGGTGTTCGACGGCGCGCAGGTCGATTCCAACTGTACAGAGATCGACAACGCCCAGTGGACCTACAACGCCGGCATATATTTGCATGGTGCGGCTGTGATGTACAACTTCACGGGCGGTGACGATAAATGGAAGCAGCGTGTACAGGGCCTCCTAAATCAGACCACGGGCTTTCACTTCGAGAACGGCATCATGGTCGAGAAGCCCTGCGAAGAAGGCGGGTTCTGCGATACTGACCAGCAGAGCTTCAAGGCCTACCTCGCGCGCTGGATGGCGGGGACCTCGCAGATGGCACCGTTCACGTTCGACACCATCATGCCGCTCCTGAAGTCGACCGCCACCGCCGCTGCTAACCAGTGCGTGGGATCCCCGTCTGCGGCCGAGTTCAAGGGTACGGCGGGCACTGCATGCGGGTTCCAGTGGACCAAGAGCCCGACCTTTGATAACATGGTCGGCGTCGGGGAGCAGCAGAGCGCGCTGGCCGCCGTCATGTACAATCTCGTCCAACGCACGGCACAGGCTCCCGTGACCGCGGATACCGGTGGCACAAGTCAGGGTAACGTCAACGCCGGTGCTGCGACCCAGGACAAGGTCCCAACTCTGGCGCCCATTACCATGACGGAAAAGGTCGCAGCCGGCTTCATCACGTCGGCGTTTGCGCTGAGTGTGCTGGGCGGTTGTGCGTTTGTAATCAAATAAGCCGGCCCAGGGTGTTGGCAATAGAGGCATGGCTTGGCGTAAATTTCTTGTGCAAAAACCGTAGATTGGATATCTTGGGTAATGCTATATATTGCATATGTTTACATGTGGCGTTCTGGGAACGGCTTTGAAAGCTGGCGGCAGGGCTGGAGACATGCACGGCGCAACCCGGATGGAGCTCCCGGCTTAGATATCGCCAACAATATATCCATCAAGTTCTGGATTGCATTTTAAGCCTCTACTCTATGATACATGATGCTTAGCAGCTCATATGGTGCACATCTTTTCTATCCATCTTACATTGTCCGAGTGACACTCCTACGAACCCAGGTTTATACAGATGTGTAAAATCACCGTTCTGGTGCCTTCTGGCCGCGATTTTGCTTCCTTTTTGTCCGATTCATAGTATAAGCTCGGCGCGTGAGGCTCCCGGGTACCATCGTTACAGCTTGGCCTCTAGGTGTTGATGGCCGTCATAGTACAATATCCCAAATCGACTTCTGCTATCCCTTGGTCGAAATACTCAAGGGGTTTTTTCAGTCACCTTCCCCTCGAACACCATATTCACAATCCCCGGGAATTTGCCATCTATTTTAACCTGCTTCGCGCCAACCCCCTCGGCCGTCTCCTTCAGCGCGGCCACGAGCGTATCGCCCTCCTCCTTCGTGGCCTTGCGCCCGCGCTTCTTCTTGGCGAGCATGAGCTCGACCCTCTTGCCCTTCTCCAAGAAGTCCCGGAACTGCTTCAGCCGGTGCTGCAGGTCGTTGGGCGCGATGGCCCAGTTGAGCTCGAGCTCCTTGCGGTTCAGCTCCTTCTGGCGGGCCGCCTTCTCCTTCTCCTCGGCCGCCTTGGCGAATGCGAACTTGTCCATGATCCGGCACACGGGCGCGCTCTGCCGCTCCTTCTCTGCCTGCGCCTGCAGGCTCTCATCCTCATCCTCCTCCTCCCTTTCAGCTGGAGCGCGCCGCCGAGACGGAACGGCGACCATGACGAGGCTGTACTTCTGCCGATTCAACCCCTTCAGAATGTCGGCGGTTCGCTGCGGTGCCGACAGGTCGGAAGTGGAGTCCTCCTTCTCCGGCTGCAAGCCGTGGGCGTGGCAGTCAGCGATGCGTACCCATCTGTATGGTATCGCGTTGTCGGACGGCAGCCGTGCCTGTTTCGGCCCACCAGCGCCAGTGGGCTTGGACCGGGAGCGTATATAGAGCTGGGGCGTCGTGGTACTGAAGAGCCGGGGTGAGAGTAGGTAGAAGGGGGGACGGGCTGTGCTGGTGGCCTCTAGGTACGTTGGTAAGAAGACGGAGCGCAGAGCCCGTGAGGGCGAGAAGAGGCAGCGTCGGGGCTGCATGTCTTTGTGGCGTCTTTATAGAGGAAGAAGGGAAGGGTCTCTTTAGGGGTTGTTCAATTCTTAACGGTGTTCGCAATGGAGATATCTGCTGTAACTAAAATGTAAAAGTTCCAATTATTACTTTCAATTGGAGACTCAAAAGTTGACGTAGATTGTAGCTCCAGGTAAGCAGCCAATGAAAAGCGGGCATGCACGGAGCTCCTTTCGGTGAAGCTCCATCCGCCCTCAGTATCAAGCATCTCGTTCTCGCAACCCATTTCAAGCCAGCGCATTACACCACCATTCTCCACGATAACCAAGTCATGGTTCTTTTAACAGCATACAAAACAGCAAGATGCCCATCCTAGGCCACCCTTTCCGCTTGGTCCTTGCCACGGGTCAGACGCTCGCCCTAGCACACGTGCTTTGGCAGTATGGGTACTCGATCGCGCCGGGGTCGGGTCCCTCGATGCTGCCCACCTTTCTGGTATGGAACGAGTGGTTTGTGGCCGACCGGTCGTTCCGGCGTGGTCGGGGCGTGCGGGTGGGCGACTGTGTAACATATACGATACCAGTGGAGCCGCGAGAGGACGGCGTAAAGAGAGTCATTGGCATGCCGGGCGATTACGTTCTGTTGAATAGCCCAGGATCTAAGAACGATGATATGATGCAGGTAGGTCACCCCTTTGCCGCCACGGCCCTTGAACGCGTGGGTGTGCTCATCATTTACGTGCTAGGTACCCCAGGGACACTGCTATATAGTCGGAGACAACTTGCCCTGGTCGCGGGATAGCCGTGATTATGGTCCTTTACCATTGGCTCTCGTACGCGGAAAGGTCGTTGCAAAGGTTGAATTCAATGGGTGGAATCCTCTGAATTGGTTCACCAAGGTGAAGGATGGGTTGAGCCCTGTAGAATCGCCAAAATGATTCAAGACACCATGTGCTTGGTCGAGAGTGTCTTGGAATCAACCTTCGAGAACAGTCTCAGCTGTGTGCTATGAGAACTGTACAATACTTGCATTGCATGGCGGCGTACTAGGGTGGGAAATATTTTCTGGCTGGATATCTTCTGTAAAAAGCCATCTAATTACAAGACTTAAAGTCTGAAACAATTAACTTTATGACCATGTCCGCCTCGAGCAGAGCGCATGAAAGCGCCAAGCTGAGAAGCAGGATCAGGGACACATCTTTTCGTTTGCCATCTAGAATGACAGGAGTGGTACAAATGAAACCTCGCAGCTCCTTGCGAGCCTCTCCCGGAGAGATACCGCATTACAAAATCAGTATATTACGCCATCCCCAGAAGTGCCGCCGGTCAGATGGGGGGTATGCATAGATCCCAGAAACAAAGGGAATACCTGAACGTGACCGCCTTCCGCCAGGTCTTACAAATGCTTGCCTATATAAATACGCCTCATACTCCGGCCGAGTCCAATTGATGCGAATAATGCCAGAAAAAAAGAATCACGAATAACCACTCGTGCCTACTAAGTCGTGGTGGGATAAGTACCTCATCCCTCGATATGAGCTTTGGATATGCTCTGTCCCAACAGCTCTAGACAGCGCTGGGCAAGATTGACAACCTCGCCCTCGTCATCATCCTCAGCAAACTCATTTTCGGGTTCGATCTGACGGTTTGCGATCTGCTTGATCATTTCGACAATGTCGTCCGACTTTCCAATATGCCCAATCAGGGTCTTGTCCTCTGATTCGAGAAGTTGCAGCAGGGTCCAGATGGCAATGTGCTGGAATGTAGCATCGCCACTAGCAAGGAACCTGCTGAGGTATCCGTGGATGCCACCGTTCGGTTCTTGCCAGTCCTGTATGAAGATAGAGTAATCGCCGACTGCTTCCGTCAGTATATGGGGTATGGGATGGGGTATGACTGTATGCATTTTGACGAGACTTACCCTTAGACGAAAGATTGCCCAGAGCTGCAGCACTGTTGCCTTGAACTTCGATGCTTGGCGAATGAGTCAGGGGAATCAGAACGTCGAAGACTCCTAGGTTCAGAAGGTGGGATTTCAAGTCGTCAGAGAGAGCCAGGACAGCGATGGCAGCTGTCATTTCGGACTGGACCGTGACGGGAACATCGAGGACGAGCTGCTTGCATTTCTGCACTGCACCAGCCTCAAGAACTAATGCCTTGTTCCGATCAGAGCTTGCAGCCAGGTTTCGGAGGGTTGAAATGGCGTGGCACTGAATTTCCTCGTTGTCAGTCGAGCCCAGTAAGTCGACCAACGGCTTCAAAAACCCTGCTTCAATGATTGGAGACTCGTTCATCGGGTGGATCGAAATGTTTCGAATGCAGGCGACTGCCGAGAGAATGAGTGGTAGGTAGGACGATTGTAAAAGTCGCAACAGGGGATTCAGTCCCTGAGCCCTGACTATGTCGAGCTGGTATTTCTCATCTGACGCTAGGTTGCGGAGTGCCAGAGCAGCCTGGCATTGTACTTTAGGCGATGATGAATCCATGAGATTCACGAGGGACTGGACGAGCTTGGTCTCGGACGCAGCGAGCTTTCGTCGGTTGTTCGCATCGACTGCAATATTGCTCAGTGCCGTGGTACAGTAGTATTGAACATCGACGTCGGGGGAGGAGAGAAGCTGAACGAGCACCGGTATGGCGCCCGCGTTCACGAGCTGCTGGCGATTCTCATCTACTATGAGGTTAGTCTCTATGATTCGGAATGCAGTATTGTAAATATCAAGTATTGGCAGAGGTGTCTGACCAGAGTGTGTCATATTGAGCAAAGCCCCAGTCGCATTCCGTTGTACTCTCATGTCCCTGGACTTGGCCAGTCGTGTTAGTGGGCCAAGTGCGCCCGACCTTGCGATCTTTGCCTTGTTGTCCTCGTGTGTAGCGAGGTTTGTGATACATCCGACAGCATTGCACTGCACTTCGACGTTGGGTGACAACATTTGGCGAATGAGCGGTGTCAGGCCACCGAGCTGTACGATCAAGACTTTGTTCTCGGCTACCAGTCGTGGTCAGTATACGATTTCACCCTCTACACAAGCTTCACATACTATTCACGGCTAGGTTTCCTAACGCTGCACTGGCGGCCCTTTGGACCTCGATATCGGGGCTCTGAAGGAGAAAAAGGATGGGCTCCAATGTATCGCGGTCGACTTCTCGCACATCTGATATCACTCGGTTAGCTCCCATGACCGGTCCCGGAGATGATGCAGATCATACCTCGCTCCGTGATCTCGGCAAACGTCAAACTTGCACTTCTCTGTAGATCTATATTGTCGGAAAAGACGAGAGTGCTCAAAGCTCGAAGCGGCTCGCCCGAGAAGAAGTCGGTCTCTCCGCGCTGCCAAAAGCATTAGCTCATTTGCATGATTCCGGACCTCATGGGTAGAGACACACATGTTCTAAGTATTGCAGAAGATCTGATACGGCCTCGCGCTCGGACTCTTGTAATAGAGGCTCGTAGAGGCCATCGCGGGATTTCCCTATGTGCTGATAAGCTCGTGTTCCAGGCATCACAATGCCGTCATGAGAGTCGGATTCCCATACCTCCGCAGCACGACTGGCAGACACCCATCGCTGCGATGAGCGAGTGCACTTGACGTCTAGCTCTGTCCCTGGTCCTTTTTTTGATGGATGGGTCGGTGTGGTAAATGGGCGCTGTCAAACCGTATTGGGAGCGTTGTGGTGAATCAGCTTCGGAGCTTGCCAAGTTCGGTCGGCGGCGGTGCGTGGAATTGCTGTTGAGATAAGCGTCTGGATTACCACCAATAATTGCACAGGCAAATGGTCGCCCTTTCGCGGAGATTCAGAGGCACGTCGGGGCGTGATGCTGGCCCGTAGCAGGTGGGATGATGACTGGGTCGGGAAGTGACCAGAGGTTGACAATTCCGGTAGGTATTGTTTATTGCGAACGGGAAGTTGCGGGCCCAACGTGATGCCCAGAATCACTGAAATGGAGCAAGTGCAGGTGCTGGCAGGGTGCAGGTGAGAACTCCAACTAGGATTTGGGTGGACCCCTGCTGAGACAGAAGACCCCAAAAGCACTGCCGGCTGCAGGTCACTAACGCAAAACAAGGCTCTCGTTGCTCCCACCTGGAGACGCAATCGATATACGGGGGGCCAGAGTTGCTCTCGCGCCTTTCAAGTCCTCTGCAACGGGACCGGGAAGGGTTTAACTTTGAATGAACCATGACACTCAGGTCGGGTACCTGTGAGCTGCAGTACGTCCGCCTTGTCTACACAGCAGATTCCCATTGAGACTTCAGGTGACGTCCCACTCGAGCCCGAGTCCTTGTAGCTAAGCTCTAGAGGCCCGCTTTTCTTTCACACCAACAATGATTAAAAGCCACCCGCAATCTGGCGAGGGACGATGTTCTTTGCAGGACCTCACCCGACTCATGGGATTTACTTAGCGTCTGCAAGCTCTGCCACAGCTACCTGCAGTGCTGTTGTTTTGCTCGTGAAATTGCTGATACAACTGCCAGGGATTATGCCATTAGAAACTGATCGCCCTCTGAAATCCGGCATGCTCTCCACACAACTGTTTCTCGGCTGCATCCTGATATTCCTTAAGGCGCGAGAGATCGACATGTGCGAGTCTGATATAAATAAATGGATAGTACAGAATAACGTTCCTCTCCACGTGTCATCCAAACCAGAAAATGGGCTAGAACGATAAAGAAAAGAATGAACAGCCAAGTAAATTGCATCATGTCTAGAGACTGGATTTCTGTTTCGTTTCCCGGAGCATTACAACCACCAAACTGTCGTCGACATTATGGTTGGGAGTGCGTAAGGCCTAGGTACCTAGCCACTTGTCCTGCAAATTGCAATATGGCTGCATCACGCGCTCCAAGCAAAATATACCAGTATGAGGTACTACCCCAACTCGTACACGCAGCAACGGCGACATACCATGCAACGTAGAGGAGAGTCTATGACTCCAAGAAGAGGGGTTGCGGGCAGCGCATACGTACGAGCCCGTATGTGATATAGCAGGCGCAGAACTGCTGCCTCGACCAGTTCGTGATTTTGCCTCTCTTAGAGGCCGTGTGCCCTCCACAACACCGCCATCAGATGACGAAGAAACCACACCCGCTTCCCGCTTCCCGCGCTCCCGGCAGTCCGCGTGGATAACCGTGGAGGTTAGTACTTCAGCGAACTGGCGCCATCTACCACTTAAAGATGCTCTACGTACCCAAAGTGGTGTCCTCGGTAAGACGCGCAGCCTGTCTGGAGAGACCGTCTGCGAGATAAGGAGATGCCATCGGCTGTGCAACCAGACGTTCCGCGCTGTCCTCCATGAGAAACTAGCAGCTAGAAGCAATCGAGCCGTTTTACACAGCTGCTGTATGATGCGTACACTTTACCGCACAGCTCCAGCATATGTTGCAACAGAGCCGCCCAACACCATGTCTTGCAACAGCATCCTGATGCAACCTACAAGATACGGGCTGAGCTGAGAGCTGAAGTGGGCGGCAGTCAGTGGTGCTGTTCACGGGGCATTCAAGTCCAGCTGGTTGACGACAAACCAGCCTCAGCCTCGTTATTGAACTGCCTGGCTCTGCCTAGGGAGGGCCGTGCGAGACACAATATATTTCCCAGCAGAAGCTCCAAGGTTACGGTCAGCCGGTATGTAAATAAGGATGACCCATAGCTGAATGAATGCCAAGTCGTTGGTTGCCATGCGACTTCGCTGAGAGCAGGTACCTCATGTAAGTTATTAGCCCAGGCCTGCTCAAGCGAGCGGATTCCACTGTTGGCCATGGGTCGACCGCGGAAATGGGGCCACCGCCCACATTGAAGTCCCCCCAGTCAACCGCAAGCTCCTTATCACTACCCCTCCAAAGGCTCTGCCCCAGATTAAACTATCCAACCGAAGTGCTTCAACGATCCCCAACGACGGTATCCGGTTCCGGGGAAGATTCTGGCCTCACCGGAGCAAACAAGCTCAACCTGAGCCATCGCATCGTTCCGCTGCTGTCAGGTTCATATTCGCACGTGCCGCCCGAGAGAGCGAAAGGAAGGCGGATCGTGTCGAACCCGTCCATCCCCCCCCGAGCGTCGGTCAGCCCTGGCGTGTGTGGCACTCTCGCACCAGCTCCAACTCAGCTGAAGCCAGTCATGGATGAGGTCGAACCTAATGACGGGGCGCCATCCAGGCTCCCCGCCGCGAACTCGAACGTCCGTCCTGGTCATGCGCTCCCCTTTGTAGCTCCCAGCTCCTACTTGAGGCCGAAAACTAGAACGCGCACCATCTCCATGTCCGAACCGACCCCAATGAGCCCAGTGGACGAGGAACAATTGCAAGGGCTGGTGAGTGCTGTCCTCCTGCAACTCAATCCTCATGCGTGCTGTTTGTCAAGTTCGCAAGGTTTCTGTTGCGATTCCGATGCGGGCCTGCTCACTCTGCATAAATTGCAAGACCAAGCAATGGGCACTCCGAGCTGACTTCCCTGTAGAAAGGTCTCCGCGAGTTTCTCAAGAGACGGACCAGCTATGACGTCCTGCCGCTATCCTTCCGCTTGATTGTGCTGGACAACGACCTCTTGATCAAGAAGAGCTTGAACATTCTTATCCAGAATGGTATGTGACATGGCACTGCCCGACGCTCAACCGCACGTTAACCCCGCCGCCCTGCCTAGGAATTGTCTCTGCACCTCTATGGGATTCGCATACTTCGAGGTTCGCCGGTCTGCTTACCAGCACGGATTACATCAACGTGATCCAATACTACTGCCAGTTCCCCAACGAAATCGATAATGTCGAGAAGTTCCGACTGAGCAGTCTTCGCGGTATATCGGTACTAAAACCTGGCGTCGGAATTATGGCTGATGGTGAAAACAGAAATCGAAAAGGCAATCGGCGTCCAGACTCTCGAAACCGTCTCTGTACATCCATCCCGACCACTGTACGAGGCCTGTAATCGCATGCTTAAGAGCCGTGCGCGAAGGATACCTTTGGTGGACATCGATGATGAAACGGGGAGAGAGACCGTCGTCAGCGTCATTACACAATACCGCATTCTCAAATTCATTGCCGTCAACACAGAACAGCATACATCACTTCTCAAAAAGTCAGTCCGCGAAATCCGGCTCGGCACATACGAGAATATCGCGACATGCCAGATGTCCGACTCGGTCCTCGACGTGATCAACCTGATGGTCGTCCACAATATCTCGGCAGTACCCGTTCTCGATAAGAACGATACGGTGCTGAACGTTTTCGAAGCCGTTGATGTTATTCCTTGCATCAAGGGAGGTGCATACGATGAACTCAAGTCACCTGTAGGCGAAGCCCTGTGCAAGCGCCCGGATGATTTCCAGGGCATTTATACCTGCACCGAGGACGATAGGCTTGACTCCATATTTCAGACTATTCGTCAATCCCGTGTCCACAGGATTGTGGTCATCGATGATAGGCACCACTTGAGGGGCATCATTTCTCTCTCCGACATCCTGAAGTACGTTTTGTTCCATGGCGAGGACGCGGCATATTTCCCTCCGTCATGACCATGGCATGGGCGAAAGTAGTCTTGTTCATAAAAAAGGGAGGATTCGGGGCATTGCAAGGCGTACGGCGTGATTTACTTGGGCAAGGAGGAGTCCCACGACCTTTTTGCACGCGAGGATCTGCGCTGGTTTTTAGAAATCCGCCACTCGACACTCTGATGTAGTGGTTTCCATATGGATGGAGATGACTATCCAGACGGGCTGGTCAACATAAAGACTTTGCGTAACGTATATAATGACATGGGCTAGCGAAGCTTGTTGGCAAACACGGTACCATTTTGCTGTTAGTATTTCGCATCAATGGTATCGATAGGAGAAATATTCATGCACAGTTCTCTTCCACAGGCCAAGTATATCTGTAATTCCTCTTCAAGGTAATTCAATCGAATAGCATACATAACACAAGCAATGTTTGTCAGTCCATACAAACTTTGACGCTGCTCATTCACTGCTTAATGTTTGTTCGTCAAGTAGCCACACCCACGAGACGTCTCGATCTCAGTAATGCACGCTCGCGCAAAAGATGCAGTTCGACGGAAGGAGCTTGTCAAGACGCTTGGAGTAGATAGAGGCTACTGTTTTCCGCCGATATATGCCGGAAGTCGCAGCTGGGTTGACACGGAGATGGACTTCAAGAGACTTTCCCAGCGTTTCCGAGACGAATTACGAAGTTCCTCGTCTGTGGTATGCCGGAAATTTCTGCATTCTCACACTTTTCTTAAGCCACTTGTTGATAAATCGATCCAATGCAGTTTTACGTATATGATACTGCCCCTTCCAGGGGCAAAGAGCGAGCTGTCGACAATGACCCATCTTCTTCGAAACCGGTGTCCTTTCCTCGAAGAAGCCCGATCACGAGACCGCGAGTATCCCAAGATATATTTCATTGTCCACGGAATGCATTGCCAAAGTTGATGACGGCTGAAGAGGGGCCGAGCTCTAACCGGCCATACTGCTCAAGCAACACCTGGACGTCATCCAGTGCCGATATCAACCTCGTTTCTGAAGATGACGAAGCCACTGATCCTGGGATACTTGTCGTTGAATACAATCGACTAGCTAGAAAGGTTTGTCGTTTGTCTCAAGACATAGAGCGGCAACTCGAAGGCTGAATTGCATCGCAGCATGGCATACGACCGCTCCTCCTAGATGATTTCCGTCCCGAATCCGTAAGTCAGACAGAATGTTATAATATTGAGATACTGAAATCAACCCTGTAGATTACTACACAGTCTTTGCCCAACCGAAGAAGCAGCTGGATAGCAAGGATCTTGCAACAAGTTTCAACTACACATGCTTATGGGCAGCCAGTCACCGCCAAGTTCGATCCAGTTTTGCGCTATCGAAGAAGCATCAGTGACATTGCTTTGAACTTCGTACACAGTCAACGAAAAGAAGGTCTGCAGAATGAAGATTTGCGTGGCCTAGTGCGACTATGTGGGAAGAGTATATTCTACCTACCCACAGAGTACGCTCCTGCTTCTTTAGTCCTACCTACTTGTCTGCGTGCAACAGGGCAATATCTCGTTCAACACGGTGCGGCCACACAAGCCACACACCAAGGTCATGCTTGCTGACATTGATTTAGCTCAGACGAGTGGCATATTTCGAATATCCGGATCCGTGCGCGTCGTCAACGCGTTGTATGACTATTACTGCGCGGATATACATGGCGAAGATGTAGCGACCACCACGCGTTGCCCAAATCTCCCATCCCATCTCAACTGCGGAGTCCATGATGTCGCGTCTACCTTCAAACGACTCTTGGCTGGCTTGCCCGGTGGCATACTAGGATCACTCTCCCTCTTTGATGCCTTGGTTGCTATTCATAGTCAACTTCACGGCTATGCCGAGACTAGCAGGACAAAGGAAGCCAAATTGCGACCAAGATTGATTGCCTTAGCAATTTCTACTGTCAAATCGAAATATCAGCGAGAATTGATTTGCGCAGTTTTGGGGCTGTTATGCCTCATTGGCCGAGCTGCTGAAAATGCACCAAGAGAGGATTCTTCAGGACGGCCTCTGCCAACTTCAGATCTGATGGGCTATAGTTCTCTAGCCATCATATTTGGTCCTTTGCTCTTGGGCGACTTGCTGAACTCATACAGTATGAAGCTAGCAGATCCTGCATCGGGTCTGATATTATTGCCTCTAACTCCATGCAAGTCAAGCAGACATCGAAGGGCGAAGAAAACAATGCAGCAGAAACCGTCGATATTGACAGTGGACAAGATATTGGTTGCGAACGACATCACGGAGATGCTTCTCATACATTGGCGGGATGTTGTACGACATCTCAAGAGCCTTAAAGTTATGAGGAAAGGGAAGATAGATAGAGTGGTATGGAGAGAGGAAGGTGGCTTCGCCCAATACAAACTCCCATCCCGATCCAAGAGGAGTATCAGCCCTCTCCCAACCTCGACTCCGACCCCGTCTCCAAGTGAGTTCTCGAGCCTTTCAACGTCTACAGAAATTTGCTCACAAATTTGCTTAGGATTGGGAGACTTAAAGCCTCATAGAAATGACAAAAACGGCGACGATTCACTTTTGATCAAGCGGCGGCGCCAGCAGGCGTCTAATTCGGCCACCTTCAACCCGATGCCGCGTGCTATGTCTATGAATGCTCTATCTCCTACGGTCGAGGAAAGCCCGACTGCGGATCACAGCCAGAGCCGTAGGCGGGCAATGCAAAACATCTCCTCTACCCCTGGTTCTTACGAATCAAGTAAAAATGGTCTGCCTTGGATGGGTTCTGCAGCGGATCCATCTCTGGCGGTAGGTGAGCTTCCTTCCAGCCGAGCGCCGCACCTACAGCCAGCTTCTCAACATCGAGGACGGATGTTCAAGCTGGATGACGCCACTAAACCTCCGAATGCAGAAGCGAATCAAACAAGACCGCGTACAGAATTTAGGGCTGCAGCCGACTATCCGCAGCAAGACAGCGACTCGTCCCAAGAAACCACAAAAAACCTTCAGAGTATTGCTACCCCCGACGTAGATCAGACCCAAGAGCAGGTTGTAACATTGATGGATAACTCAACTAGAGGACACATACCACGTCATCATAATGCCAATCTTTTATCGACGCTTGCTCGAAACCCTACACTTAGTGAAAACGACGCTCAGACCTCCAGTATCTCACTCAACCACAACAGAGTGACGCCAGGGGATAACTGCTTCGGTTCAAAATACCTGAACGAAAACATGATGTTACCTCACGGACACAGTATTGAACAGACAGTTCTATCCGAAGGTGCTCTGCCACACCTCTCTGAAATGGATAAATTTCCCAGCTATTACCCTTCAGTCGTCGGCCCTATAACAACACCACCAGAGTATGTACCAATGCGCCAGTCTCCGGACAGATCCCAGAAGATCAATCTCCAAGATCAACTCCCCGCTTCAGAAGCCTCTGGGAATTGGTCTCGGCGACACCTGCTTTCGAGGAACTCTCCACGATCGCCATCGCCGAAGAGCGAGCCGATTGGGTGCGGGCGTGAGCATAAATCGAGCACATCCGCTCGAAAACGAAGCGCGACTACCAAGTGGCGAGAGCTTGTTCATAGCAGCCCTCCATCTTCCTCTGCAGATTTAAGGGAGAAGAGGATGGCTCGCCATTCTGTCCATCTTTCCAGCCCCCAGACTGCCGGGCCCCTACCAAATACAGCTCGAAGAGCGCCAACCCCTGAATGGAAACGGCAGCTTGTGAAGAAAAGGCCTGAGTGGAAGAAGAGATCGCCGACTTGGTCCCCCGAAAAGAATAATGTTTTTGAGAAATATCCGAGCAGATCTTTTCCAGGACAAGCCCTTTCCTCAGTCCAAGAGGGGCTCTCCCCAACGAAACCGTCCGCATTCGTATCAGTCGGTTCTGTCTCTCAAAGATCTGTGTCAAAACCCGCCAATGGTGTCGTAAAGTCTATTGCAGCACGATTTGACAGCGTTTCCCAGGAGTCTACTTCCAGTCGGTCCACAGTCTTACATAGTAGATCCCAAAGTAATCTTCGAGGCTTGCGCAGCTTTCGATCACAGGATGTCGTCGACCAATCACCTGCTAAGTCGTTCGAAACTTCAGGATCCCTTCCAACAATAGACAGATCTCACGGGTCTGTAAATGCCAAAGCGAACGGGAATTCTGAGAAGGGCGAGTATTCACCTGGCCGGTTTCGTGATTCGATCAACCGCTCTAGTCATGGTCTTGAGCAAAGTGCAACTACCACAAAAGCTAATGAAACCTCGTCGAGGCTGAGTAGTTCCTTAGCACATACTGATAAAGCATTCACGTCTGCACGGAATGAGCCCCAAGCGACATTCTCTGGCCAAGGTCAACTCAAACTCGAACCTGGCCATTCACTCTCCCATAGAGCGATGTCACCATCTCGAGAAGATCCTCTTACGGCCAGTCATTTGGATTCCGTTCACCATCCGTCCTATGCTTCTGCACAGAGCCATATAACCCCGTGGAGAAGCGACGAATCTGCCTTTTTGGAACAATACAGTCCAAGACCAGGTAGTAGTAGCAGTAGTAGTATACTACACACTCAGATTCGCAACTTGAAGAAGCAGCTCGAGTTCCGAAATGAGGAAATACGGGGCTTCCGTAGACAGCTTGATGCGTTGTATGGCACGGATGTATGGACGCTGACTGAACAGTTGCGACAGGCGAAGCGGGAACGTAATATGTGGCGCAAGCGTGCTGAAACTGCTGAGAAGAGGGTCGCCATGTTTGAAGAATTTACTGAGAAGTTCAAAGGTTTGAAAGAGAGCATTAATAGTGTGACTGTCTCGAAAGGCTACGAAGCTAGTGCACCTATTTCGCCTTCCAACGGCAAGCAGGAAAGTGGTCTGGCTAGTTCATCGAGCTGCTGTAACCACACAGAGAACCAGGAAGCGTTCAAGAATCGAATACGCGTCTCTTTCGATAGATATGCTAGGACTGGTGGCGGTGATGGCGCGTATAGTCCTCAAACGGATCAACGCGACGCGGGCGAGAGACTTGATGTGGGCCAGAGGGATAAAAGATGGAGAGATATTTCGAATGCAACGGCACAACTTTGGATTGCTGCAGAGGAGCTCTTGAATTCATAATGGAGATGACGGAAGACTAATCATAGTCAACGGGAGCACATGTTTGGCTTCAGACCAGCCGAAGGAGGAAATCGATAGCTATTAGGTATAAGCATGCAAGTGCGTAATAGCTAGCTCATGCCCACACAGAATAGTAACGAACTGTATGCTCAACAAATGCGAGATTAGATCGTCATTTGCCACTCAGAGCCAGTATTGTTTAGAATTCAAGTACTACACTTACTTCATTGTCTCAGCTGATGTGTAGAGGCGGCATTAGTTATGTTTTGTCGGAACTGCCACTCCGGTTTGGGCGATCTACAATCTGGGGTTTCTCTTGCAATCAAGGACTATAAGCCGTACGATCTCTATGCATATACATACTGACAACAGCTCAACCTCTCAATATTTATTTCTAAGTTGTTTGGGCCCTTTGATCCGCCAGTTGCGCCTTTCGCGGTATAATAGTCCCCAGCGCCAGGTGTAGTCGCGAGCGGCCTGTATGGGCCACCTCTGAACTTGTTTCCAGTACCCCAATCTTTCTGTTCTTTCGAAACACTCTGTTCGTATCTCTTTACTGCCGGCGACTTGAACAGCTTCTTTACTGCTTCGAGCTTGGACTTCCCGGTTTTGCTCGTCGCTTCCTGTTTGCTGCCTGAATCTAATACTTGTTCCACGCCACTCCCATTGTTTATAGAATGACGACTAGGCGACGCGAGAGACATGGTGGGCTACGATCTTTAGTGTGAGTCTCGTGCTTATCTAGACCCGGGAACTGAAATGAGTGTGTTGATCACAAGCGGAACGGACTTACGTCGAGGCGGAATTGAGAATATGCTTTTCTGAGAGACAGACAAACGTTGATGAACTGAAAAATGAAACGAATCCGGGTCAGCAAGGTAAATAATCATCTACAAATGCTACCTGCAGGTCTTATTGTCGTGGTCACCTGGGGGGTGAGTTGAGTGGCTATGCAGAACCTGTGTTTGGTTCGGTAGAATCTGACTACACCATTCCTCCAACGAGCTCCGACTTTCATTGGACAGCACCCCATGACCGTCGTCTGTACTGTGGCAGAGCTCCACGGGTATGGTCCTATATCAAGCTTTAGAGTCAACACGATAGTGTTGGTGGCAAATTGGATTATCTGTTTGATTTTGTATACATTATCTCGTTGGAGAAATGCTATCTTCCATTGGGTTTGTCCACTTTATTGCTGATTGTAAACACTTGAGTAAATTGAATAAATTTTTGATGATTGCTTTTGTATAGGCACTAACTTGCGCAGCAGCGGAAGGTGATTCGAGGTTCGTATTGTTCTACCTCTTAAATGTCCCCGTCCAGGTCGATGTCAGAGTCAACAAGATGGCGAAACTTGGCACCTTTGATATGGAGTGGCAGGGCCTCAGGGAAGACATGTTACAGACGTTTCACTAGACGAAAATATAATCTGTGCGGCATCTCGTCGTTTCGTCGCTCTGGGCATCTACTCTTTGAATAAACACGAGTATGATATCGTATTCATTACTTGTCGTGCACATACTTGTAATGTGAGTGGGAATCGAAATTTGGAAACGAACTCCTGACACACGGGGTTAAGATGTCCCTTGGTACTGTCTTCGTCTTTGAAAGTAGTCATTCCGGGGCAGTGCATATATTCCCAAGCCCTATGATGAAGAGTGCAATCGTGCAATCTCCAAAATTGCAGATGTAAGCTGTAAGTGTGACGGAAATATGTTTTCTAGGAACAAAGTCAACTCAAGCCGGCGGTGGGTTATGGACAAGGTCAAGTGAACTATGCATTTTGAGTCTATGATTACCCTTCAGTCAAGATGGTTCCCGAGATTTTGAACTGTCCAGCAGGAGGACACTCGGACAGCTTTTCGAATTCGATCCGATCACCGTTCAGTACCATACTCGAACTGTTGGGGACCCGCCGTCCTATCTGTCCATCACTTTGGTAGGCGCTGACGAACGAGGTTGTCCAAGAATGAAGCGAGCCACTAGAGTCATTTGGTTTAATGAAGCCCTCAACCATCAGCCTAAAGCTTTCCTCGTAGCATCTGTCAGTGCGACTCCGTCCCATTGTTCTAACCTAAAGTTTGCACGATGACTTTATCTGTAGGCCAAATTGTCTCTTTTGACACCCTGCAAAGCCTAGCCGTGTAATGAATGGATGGTTCTTATTCAACTTGAGAAACTTGTTGGATAAGTATACGCAGTCTCAGGCTGCATCGTGAGAGAAAGACCTTCGAGAATTGTGGAAAACACCCTCTTAAACGCCATTACCAAATGATAATAGACAATCCAAACCTAATACCAAGGCACAGTTCTACATTCCAAAGAAACCCGGTGAGTACTTGTGAAGTCTTTGGTGTCATAGCCATTCGCGTCCTTGTAGCATTCTCACTGACAATATCGAGTCAGGCGCTGCTGCGACCGTGCTCGCATCTTCTAAAATCTCGGGCAACCTTTGAACGCATCAAAATATCGACCGAAAAAGTTTACTATTTCCGTGAAGCCAAGGCTCAGATACATTCTTGCAATATTTACCCGGAAATTTTGACACAAAGCTAATTCAGGGGCAACGATCGGTGACATCCGTTATAAAGCCTGCATGAAAAAAGTGGATACATGTATAAGACGAGATTGGGAGCTATCAAGGCAAGAGTAGAGCTTATTGCTGATTAGAAACAGTGTTTAGGAGGAACCGCTTTGAGCTCATTACTACTGTAGCCCAGGGCAAAGCCAGCTATCACCTATTCAAACCTACAGGACACCCGCCTGACCATGATAATATGGGCCGTGCTTCAATCACACTGGCCATTGCTAAACATAGAATCAAAAACTGGCTCTTTATAACATCAATAAAAAAATACTGAGCGAGTTAATCTAGTGATTAAATGAACGGACAATTGCCTGAAGTCAAAGTTGTTCATGTGTATATAAATGTTCGGCAAGCACTTGAGGTCGAGTCTGGTATCGCACCTTGTATCCCTTCTTGACTCACACACGAAGCAGGTTAATGTTACGGAAATAAATGCTATTGGTCTTATTAAATTCTATGATATGAGTTTAATAGGTATACTGATCGATGTAATGCGCCCTAGCTAAGTTTAACTTCTTTCTGATCTAGATTTAGAGATACCATGCTGTGACGAGCTATGCGAGAACGAAAACTATTCTATTGGACAATTTCCCAGCCCATGGGAATGCGCTGCCATTTCACGAGCTATCATACTTCCCAGCGTCCTCTAAAGACAGAAATAAAGGCAGGAGAAATGCCAGCCAATACACAACTAGCACATCAAAATACAAAGGGGACTCCATCAAAATAAATGGCCAGCTGCAGAGCGCGACAATCATGGTACTGTTCGATGTCCAATCACAAAAATCTCCATCATTCCCACTTCATTGTTGTATTTGCTTCTGTCGCCTTCTTGGTCAACTTTAAATCACAGCTGTGAGGACAAGTCAAGATGAGGGCTCATTTCGGCGAAGGCCGTGCGCCAGGGGCCCACTGTGATACTTCCAGGAATTCCAACTGGAAAGATATGCCAGACAGGCAAAAGAAGAGTCCGTATGGTGGATTCACAGCTTCACAGCTTGAAAGTGTCAAGTCTCGGTGCTCTTGGGTCTGCACTGCCTCCATGTTTCTTGCAGCCCACACCCCTGTCGCCGCCTGCAGCGATGGCATGCGGCTGATGCAGGAGATGGCGCTAGTGCCTGTTCGGGTAAAACGCCATCTTGGCGGGGGCCGCGATACCCCAGATCAGCGCCTGACGGGACAGCAGACAGTTGCACTCCTAGCCCGTTCTCAGGGTTTGACATTACCTTGGAGGTTGAAAGTGCCAACTGATTGCAAGCCGCCATCTTCCACCACAGCACAGCAGCTTTCGCAGAATCTCTCCAGAGGAGGCTTGCTTCAGTTTGCATACTTATATATATATGTGGGCAAAGATGCCACATTGCACGTCAAATCGGAAAACACCTCCGACACCCGCGCTTGTCTTGCCTGCACTACAGCCTCCTGAACCAGAGCTGTCTAGCTGATCTGCCAGATCAATCACAGAGAGCTCAACCACCATGACGCGACGCATTGTAAGCCACCTAGCCCCTGCCCTCGAGGTCCTTTTTCATCCAAGATACTCATGCGCCGTCCAAATCTCAGGTCCGCACCATCACCCAGCTGGGCGCTGCTGCCGTCTTCACATTCATCGTCGTCTTCTTGCTCGATCGCAACTTCCGCTTCATACCGAATGCGATACACGAGTACATGCCCCAGCACCATCCGGGGCTCGTCATCACCGATCTTAAAATAACGAAATGCTCGAGTGTCAGCCTGTTTTCGTCATGCAAGCTAGACTCGGAGAAATGGCATCGTATCGAAAAGGATCTCTACCTGGGCCAAGGATGGGTCTCGAGTGCATACCTGCACGTGAGAAGGCTGAAAGAGGAGGATCTAACGTCGAATGACAAAGTGGTCATGGATGTAACTGTCGGCCGATTAGACCCTTCGACGGGGGACAAGGCTCACGCGGATCAGAAGTGGGAGTCGCGAGGCTCGGGTCTGTGGATCTTGCGATCCTCAAAGCTGCACGCCAGCGACTCCAAAGAAGCTGTCACTGCTGTGGACCTGCTGTTTGGAGATGATGCCGTTGATGCGCGAGATGGCTGGCAAATTATGGCAATGCCACTGATATTGGATACACATGCTGAGATACCTGCTGCACATGTCACAGTCCGACGCGGCTCTCAAATGGAACCGTTCAAGCCGCAGCCACGGGTCAACGACAATGGGAGGTTCAAGATTATGCAGCTGGCAGATCTTCACCTCAGCACCGGAGTTGGTCACTGCCGCGATCCTGTGCCGAATGAGTACAATGGAGGGAAATGCGAGGCGGACCCACGGACTCTGGATTTTGTCACGAAGCTAATAGATGAAGAAAAGCCAGACTTGGTCGTCTTAAGCGGAGATCAAATCAACGGCGATACAGCCCCGGACGCTCAGTCAGTAAGTGGCGGTCGTGTCCATCTCAAAAAAAAGAATAACATGGCTAAGTCATCTAGGCTATATACAAATATGCACAACTACTCATCAAGCACAAAATTCCCTATGTTTCGATCTTTGGCAACCACGATGACGAAAAGACCATGTCCAGAGCCACCCAGATGAGCCTGATTGAGCAACTGCCCTACTCATTATCCAGGGCTGGGCCTGATGATATTGACGGCGTGGGCAACTATTATATCGAAGTGCTAGCACGAGGCAAATCCACGCACTCGGCCCTCACGATTTATCTTTTGGATTCGCACTCCTACTCACCTGACGAAAGGCAGTGGCAGGGATACGATTGGGTCAAACCTAACCAGATCGAGTGGTTCAGGCAGACGTCCTCGGGCCTAAAGAAAAACCACAGGCAGTACACCCATATTCACATGGACATCGCTTTCATACACATTCCATTACCGGAGTACCGGATACCAGAATCGTTTTTTATCGGCGAATGGCGAGAGGGCGTCACTGCCCCCACATACAACTCCGGCTTTCGCGACGCCTTGGTCGACCAGGGCATTGTCATGGTGAGCTGCGGACAGTAAGTTCTCCTGCTACAGCTGCGGTCTTTTCTGTTTTCTGACTTGTATTCTAGTGACCATGCAAATGAATACTGCATGTTATCGACCGATGAAATCGAGGAAGAGCAGAAACCGAAGCTCTGGATGTGCTACGGTGGTGGTACAGGATTTGGCGGCTATGGCGGCTACGGTGATTTCATCCGACGTGTGCGCTTCTTCGACCTTGACATGAATGTCGGGCGCATCACGACATATAAGCGGATGGAGTATAACCAGACCGATATCCGTATCGATGAACAGGTCATTGTAGAAAATGGCCACCCGTTAGCGCCGCCAGTCATAGAATGATTCACGTTCCAAGATACACGGAACCGAAGAGGCGCGACCGCCAGAAAGCCTGTATACCAAAGCCCCTTTCAAACAGGACCGGCTCAAGTCGATAACGAGACTCGAAAGGAGTAAGACTCCTCAACCCAGACGCATCACATAGCGGACATTGCGGTTTTGGATGAGCTACCGCAGCATGAGTTTTGGCGTTAACGGATGGGATTTATCGAGCGTACATTGCATCAGCGATTGGGAAAGAAGGATAACATCGTGGCTCTTTGTAAGATAGGTGCTTGGGATTGTATATACACGTTGGCACTGGAAAGGTGCTTTTCTGAATGTCCAAATCCTCAAAAACAACACTATCGTCGTATTGTTGATCACCTCGAGCATGAATTCCTCAGTGCGATTTGCACGTCGCTCCGTTAGTAACCTCACACGTGTGCCTACTGCAGGCCTAAAACTAGGTTTGTGGTTGCGTGTCAGATGCGTGTAAGCCGCAGCCTGACAATTAGTGGCTGCAAAGCTGATCGGTGCGTTCGTCTGGAGCACACCGACCACAGACCACTGACCGCTGACACGTGGTTTCCCCCCTGTTACAGTCATCATAGCAACTTTAAATCAAGCTCGTTCCTCGCCAGTCGCTTTCGCTCTCAAGTACGTTGTTTTGGATCAAGATGTGTATTTCTCTATGCTGATGATCTATGTCTATTCAAAGAGATCCACTTCAGTTCAATGGTATATACGACACAGCATAAAAACGCTAAAACTCCATGCATCCGAGGGAAACCTCAATTCGTTCAAGCACCGAAAACCTTGACGCGCTCGTCGAGGGCAATGAAATCCCGGGGTGGCAGCTCCTTGCTGCCCTCAATGCCACCGAAGACGAGCTGAGCGTTCAGCTTCCAGTCCTGGGGGATGTTCCATTGAGCGGTGACCTTCTGGTCGATGACCGGGTTGTAGTGCTGCAGGTTGGCACCGAGACCCTCAGCCTCACTGCGATCAATAGAGTTAGCAACTACTCTTATGCGTGCTTGGGATAGATATCGAAATCCCGGAACCAGCGTCGGGCTCTTCGAGACACCCCATTTGCTCCCCACGACAATGCAGGAAGTACAGAGAGAAAAAGGAACCTAGGGTACTACTCACAGCGCAACCCAGAGGGTGTATTGAAGCATGCCGTCGGACTGTTCCGCCCAGCCGGGGAACTTGTCGGCGTAGAGGGCGAATTGGGTTTGCTGCTTCTTGACGGTCTCGGAGTCTTCGAAGAAGAGGATCTGTTTTGCACATCATGCATGAGTATATCATTCGTCCAGCCAAAGGGGGAGATTGCAAAACACGACTTACAGTACCAGCTGCGCCCTTGAAGCCGCTGAGCCTCTGTCCAGTGGACTCCCAGTTCTCGGCCGGCACCATAGCCTTCAGGACCTCGGCTGTGATGTCCCAGAGCTTATCGTGCTCAGCACCGAACAGGACGACGACACGGACGGGCTGGGCGTTGAAGGAGGAGGGAACATCCTTGGTGGCCTGCTTGACGATCTCGGTGATGCGCTCCTTGGAGATGTCCAGGTTCTTGTTGAGGTTGTAGTACGAACGGCGGCCCTGGATCAGCTTCAGGAGCGCATCGGCGGAGGCGGTGGTGGAGGAAGACATGGCTGCTCTAGGTGTGAAAGGTGCACGAATAGATTGGGCAAGAGTTGGTTTGGAAAACGGCGTTACTCGGGAGGAGGTTTGTCTAAGAGATTGTCTGATCAAGGAGGAGAGGGGTCTTGCGACTACTTCAGGACGCAGCATGGTGTGCTTTTATAGGGCGCCGCTATAACGGCGTGCGTACAGGACGGGCGGTATACTCGTGGTGGGGTTGCTACGAGGGGTCACGACACTTGCAAGCGACACTGCTGCAGGACCTGACACAATACTGCGAGTATGGACCTCGAGAAAGAGATCGAACTGTTCTATCGATAAATACAATCCACTTCGCGTGCTTGTAGTGTCGAATGAGAGGCCAAGCTGCGCCTCCGCGAGACTCCACTGCGCGTTTGAGGTGCGGCACGAAAGCCAATCTGGCGACTCGGCGATTATGGACATTGCTAATCGGCGGTAGAATTTGTCTGTGTCGGGTCGTCGTCTCCGTCAGTTGCTGACCTAATCCTCGCTAATCAATGTGCCAAAGTCGTGATGATTTGTAAAGCGATGCTACCGACCTAGCCATATCAGGTATAGCTCTATGGAAAGTGGATCAAAGCCACAAGGAGACGTTCGATTGATTTCCTTCACTTCTTCTCTTCTCTTCTCTGCTCAGAGCTTCTTGCGCTGTCACGCGACGGGTTCGGGACTGAAGCATGCCGGTGGTATTATCCTTCCAATGATTGTTTAACTCCCGGAGATTCTGGTGAGGATAAGGTAACGAAACATTACATCTCCGCACAAGCAACCCAAATTAACTACATGATCAAACTCTATCCGTATGGAGTCTACTCATCACAAATTATACACAGGAAATGATTATTGGTTAATCGTCACAATCTTGAAAATTGCCAGCGTCGTATCAGATACTCGTGTGTCGGGATTGTCCATGGATATGCTTTCAATCTATGCATGTGCCGTCATTTGACAAGGCATCAATGTTGCTGTCAGAACCTCATTTTTCGTCTTTTTTTGTAGAGCTCTCATATGCCGCGAACAGTCCCTCCGTGCAGACGCATCTAGCGGTCCATAACTGCTGGACTCAGCGGCGGCAGACTGAACTGTTAAGCGCGTACGTGTTCATTTTACTTCAAAGGATATTAGGTTTTGTTCCCGGTCGTAGCATAGTTGACCGATCTGTGGCACAGATAATCCTTCCTTTTGGTGGCATCATCCCCGAGAAGCCGTAGGATGGACAATATAAGCATGGGGAGCGAGTGACCGTGGCCTATGGAGGCGAGCGATGAGAAGTCCCGAAAAGGTAAGCGATCGAAACCTGTTGACTACAAAGTAATTCGGGAGGTAAAAAGCTTGAGAAAGATTAGCCGGCGGAAGGGGCTTAAACCATTCGAGGACTATATCACTGATATTTTAGCCTGTTAGCCTCCAGCATAATACTGCTGCGGCGCCAAGTAACAAAGATCCCAAGCAAAAGTGATCGGCGTACTGGGAGTATAGACTGCGGAGACTGACATAAACAAACACAATCGCCGGTCCGGTTGTCTAATCCACCTGGCATGGCTGGATTAAGTATGGCCTCGATCACATCATAGTAACACATCACATCATGGTTTTAGATCACATCATGGTATCAGATCACATCGTGGTATCAGATCACATCATCGTATTAGGCCGTACAGCGCAGACCCGTCCCAGGTGCAAATAGAAATCACAGTATAAAAAGTCTTTTACTTACCGTACATCATCATCATACTTGTTAGTTCAGGGCTCAATAAGTTTATAGCCCTCTACTCCCTTCCTAGAAGACCGGTACGCGCTTCGAGGCTTCCCAAACAAGGCGGACTTTGACTCTATACAAATCCTCCGTGTGACTAGTGAGTTGGGGGTGAGTGGGATGTCTAGACGCCTTGGAAGGGAAAATCACGTAATCGCATGAATATCAGGGCCCCATATGATCCGAACTAACTAGCACTAGGTAGTCGTGGGACACGCGTCGTGGCCCTGCTGCTCACTCCCACAAGGACTACACAGTGTCTACCAACCTAACCTGAAGGAAAACGTCTGTTTCCCTTCTCAGTGAATAATGGAAGAAAGGGGGAAATACCTCAAACTCAAATGATCAAACAGCAAAGGTAGATCCGTTTGAAATGTTTGATAACACCGAGTAATGCTCAAATACCGGTACACCACTTCTTCCGCATGCCGCATTCGAGGTGGGCGCGCGAGTCATGTATTCCTGCAGCCCGCCCAAAATATCATACGAGACAAGTCTTGAAGCTTCCCCATTCGGACAAACGCAAGCGGGAGCGTCACACTGACGAAAAATACCAGTCGATAGAACGGATCTAATAGGATAGACATAGCACCCGGCCGAGCAAGCCCTCAGGATTCATGGTGCTCGGCGCGCCGAGGCGGAGACGCCATTGCAACCCCGAGGGCGAAGTGCTTTATGTCCGAGCCGGATGCGACACGAATAGACCGGACGAAAATGCCGAAAGGATCACATATAAGCCAGATCACGCTGCAGCCTTACAGGCTGGAAAACCCATCTTTCATGCCGAAGTGTTCCTGTTTCTTTATCTACCCTATCAAGCTATGTACAATGAGAAAACGCCGTGGCGGTGATGGCCACTCGGGCTGGGAAATGCCAGCAGAAGCCGGGACTTTTTGTTCTTCAGAACCCCGCCCACTGATGCATGCAACGCAGCAAAAACGACCTAAAAACCCGATCTCCAGCTTGCGCAAAACGCCAATTGTCTAGTGCCGCTCTTGGTGCTGCTAAAGGAATAAAAAAACACGAGTTGTCGAGCCGCGAGAAGCGCTCGCATTTGTTTTTCGCACCGGGAGTCAGTGCGAGCTTAAAACCCGAATCGCTGAAAGGTACAACATGCCTTCCCGATTCGAACCGGAAAGCACCAGAGCGATGCGATGCGAGACCTACCATGTCTCAGCAATATATTGACCGACCTCCTTCTTGAGATCCCAGAATCTTTGCGCCTCGTCCTTCTCCAGATTGCCCTTCTGCATTGCAACCTCGACGAGCGCTTCCTCCACACCTTCGCCCATCCCCTTGGAGCTACCGCAGACGAAGACGCGGCCGTCGACCGAGTTGATGACATACCAGACAAGGTCTGCCTGGTTGGTGACCTCTTCCTGGACATATCTACCCTCGCCTCGACGGCTTTCAACGATGCGCTTCACATCGTTTTCGTGCACACCCCATTCACCCTGGTAGATTTCATCGACCAGTGAGTCACGAATGCCTTGCAGCACCCACACCTTGTTCGCACAGTTCGCGTTCTTCAATCTGCGCTGCACAAAGCCACGGAATGGAGCAATACCGACGCCAGCCCCAATAAGGAGCATCGGACCATCCGACATGAACTGATTCGCCAACGGGTTCGCCATCAAACCCTTGAACATGGGTATGTACAGTTGTGGTGAAGGCTCGCCAGCTTGTTGCATGGCAGTATACTTGCGCGACTGTCGTTCGAAGAAGCCAGAACCGATTCCAGTTCGCTGTCCCTTTCGCCAATCAGATGTCTCATGGACGGTGACAGCGATCTCGATCAGGCGATGTTGCTTTCCATCCCTGACCTCAAAATTCTCGTGCGGGTCATTGGAGAGAGAGTAGAAGCGCGGCATGAGAGGCTGGAGTACGGAAAGCAGTAAATCCAACGGCGGCTTGGATGATGGGAATGCATGGAGGATTTGCGAAAGCGATACGTGGGGGCCAGTGCGGAAATCGCAGAACACGCCTTGGCCTTCACCTGCGCAGAGGTAGGTAAGCAACTTCTTTTCGTTTGGATCGTTGGCATATTCGGCCAGAACCCTCAGCAGATGCTTGGTGGGGGGATACGACTGGATGTCAGAGCACCAGGTAAGCAAAGCCCTGCGGGTGGTGACAAGTTCTCGAGCTTGTTCATCCCCCCAGACCGTTGGCCACCGGCCGCTCGTGGTCTGTAGCAGAACTGGCTTATCACGGAGGAATCTTGGGATTCCCAGCAAGTCGAGGATCTCCTCTACGACCTCGGTATCATTGGGGGCTGAAACGCCGATGGCGCCACCGACTTTGAAGTCTAGCCCGTTCTCAGTGGGATAATTGGTGATGTCGAGGTCAAAATGGTAGGTACGCTTCTCAGCGCCCGGCCGAGTCAACTCGCGAGTATTGTGAATCTTGGCTGGGAAGACATGATATGGTGGGTGTGGCTGCACGAAAGAGGGCGGCTGGATGGATGTGTCCAGATCCTCTAGATCGAGGCTGGCGAGACCCTTGTCGACTTGACCGAGAACATCAGTTTGTATCGATCCACTGCTTATTGAGATGGCAGAGTCGGTAGGTGACGGAAGGCGGTCCGATGTGCGGCGAACTGGCTTCAAAAAGGCCGTCTGGCTTGGCAGTTCGGTGACGTTGGTAAGCACCTTTGGAATATGTCCAATCTTAAGGCAGAGACTCCGGAAGGCGTCATTGTCAGGGAGCGGGACCTGTTCATATTCTAACCCCTCCTTCTTCTTTTGGCCCAGTTTCATGCAGCAGCCACCGCCGCAACACCTGTTGATCAGTTCCGTCGTAGACTCGCCAGTGATGCGTTGAACGTCGGCCGCACTCTGGGAAATCAATCTTGTAGAGGCCCGGCGCCGGCGATGGGGCTCCAGCGGTTGGGGGAGTTCATCTTGGTCCTCTGAGTCTTCGGAGTATGTAAGAGAGGGTGCGATCGAGGGCGTGCCCGGGGTGCACGTGCTGCAATCGCGGCTCGTGTCGGCAAGGATCTGCTCAATGCGGGTGGCCATTGTGACGTCTTCGCCGCGCAGGACAAGAACGCGAAAAAGAAAGCGCAGGTAGTGAAAAAGATGTATCAAAATCAAAGTAGAACGAAGGTTTCACTACGAAAGGAAATTGTGTTCGTCGTTACCGGCCAAACCTCATGACCGAGTGAATGGGGGCGAGGTTGTGCAAGTGGATTTATGGGTGATATCAACCGGCGGCCGAGGCCGATCTGTAGAAACGTGGGCGGCTTTTTTTCTCTTATGACAATGGGCCAGGGCAGATTTCGCAACTAAGTCGTCGCCAGATTCGTCGGTTTGGGTATCTCGAGAGACAAAGGACGGGGAAGTCGATTGGCGATTGTGTGTGGACAAGAATCTCAGAAAGAAGATGTTGGGTCTTTTGAGAACTGGGTTGGTTGGGAATATGCCAGGCAGATTGATGAGCAAGAGCCGGCAGGATGGTTTGTGGTGGGCAGGTCGGATCTGATAAGTAATATGGCCTGTTCGCTTAGCGATGATGATTGTGGGTAGCAAGCCCCTAATCAGATGGCGTTGGGGACGGGGGCGGGTGCCGATATGCGTCGATTACCTCACTGGGAACGCTGTGGCCAGCGCTGCTGACTGCTGATTACAGCATTGGTGGCTGCACTCCCCCGACGTCAGGTCCCTTGGGCCAAGGGGCTTCAAAGTTCAGGCTTCAGGCTTCGGCTTCTAGAAATCCATGCGCACAGGCCTGATGTTGGTCCTTTTGCAATGCGACGAGCCTCCGGTCTTCACCGAGCCACACCCATTGCGTGCGAGCCCCTCCAAATTCAAAATTTCGACGCTCGCAGACTGATGATTGACCCACGACTCTGTCAATCTTTACCCGCTTCCGCCATGAATCGACCCGTCTCCATATGCTTAATTACATGACCTGCAGACAAGGTATGCCACCCGCCGCGTGGGCACAATCTGCACAACTGCAAAGCAAGGATTTCGCCCTCGCGGTTTTGAGGTCATTGGCACTGTCATGACACAAGACTGCAGAGCAGATCCTCCGCCGTGGACCACTCCGTGGCATTTAGGATCCCTCGTCGTTTCCCCCGCTGGACCGTCGCGAGGAAGGCACCCGTACCCATAGGGATTCGACAATTTCCCCCGAAACCGTGTGGGTTGTTCGGCAGAGGGCTCGGCTCAACATAGCGATTCCGTGAAACGAGCCGAATACGTGGTTGATTCGTTGAACCTTGAGAGCTTGCCACTAGGGTCTACGTAGTGCCTGTCTTGGGTAACGATTCCCCACCCAAGTCAGCACCATGCCATACGTAGTCCCAGGAGTTTGTAGGAATGACACCATTGGCTGAACGGTGGTCTCCCAACCGACTTTAGCAGCAGGGAGAACCTTCACAGAAACTCTAAGCAGAAATTTCTCGCCGAATGCCCCAGTTCAACCTCGCTACGCTATCAATCAATTCCTCTTCTAGCCTCGAGAGGATATGTTTTTCAACGGTGGCTTGTTGCACGCCCAATATGGTGACTGGCTTGGCGGTCCACCAAAATCAGCGCATGATGATTCTTATTCCACATGGTCGGCAATGTTCCCCACGGCCGTTACCGGAAAATGGGTTGGAGCTCAAGATTGGAGCTCCTCCGGGCCACTTTGGCGCGTTAGTGACCGGATGTCTTCCGAAGGCGCAGCGTTCAAGCTTCGTGCCATCTAATCCAAGTCGGCTGGTTCGTTCCAAATGCCTTCCATCGGAACGTGCATACGGTACTCCAGTCGGAAGGGCAGTCTCCCAGACTCCATCGTGATGCAGCCACGCTAATGTGATGCATATCTGGCACACGATCTGGAAAGCCCGCCGACTCTTTCGCTGTCCATGTGCGGAAAAGTATCTCTCGTTGCTTCTTTTCTGCTGCCCAACCACTCCATTCACCGCCACTGCCGCCAAGATGGAGCTCATTTCAACACGAGCCAATACCTCCTGATCTTCAGGTGCCGCACGGATCGTTTATCAATCTTATCAATCTCATCAGTGGCGCCTGTCTCACCATGTTTTATCAATCTCATCTAATCTTGTGGGCTCCGACACCGGCTGCGACTCAAAAGCAAATTTCGTGGACCAGATCCAGCCTGTTCAACGCAGGACGAAGCCACCATTTGCCCACGGTACCCACATGGTGTGTACACTTGCCAGGGCTCTCCGGAGAAAATGAATCTGATAAACCTTGACGTGTCCCAGCGCCTTGGTATGCGATTTCGCGTTGGCAACAAATCTCGCGTGGCATGACACACGGGTTTCCCCCCCAGCGCGTTAATTTCCTTTGCGAACGCGATCAGCGATTCGACGGTTTCGGCTCGCGTCTGGGATGAAGTCTCGTCCTTCCGCTGATTACCAAGTAGATTAGCTGTCCGAATCAGCTCCTACTCCTTGCAAATGAACACGTCGCCAGTGAATAATGTTGACGATCTGATAACAGTAGACGAGGCTAGCACGTCAGAAAAGGTAATATCAATAATTATGCTGTTACATATTGGTACAAACTAAGGTATGGTACAAGCCGAAAGCCGAGCGCTCCCCCCTTTACCCGGCCTGTCCTCTGACGAAACACCAATAATACCGACTCTAGTACAAAAGAGCGACTCTTTGGTCCGGCTAAAAATACAATTCATCTCCCGATCCACGTGACCGCCCCATAATCCCTCCAGACATGGTGTAATCTATGTCCAGCCTTTGAATGGCCTTGGAAAAGATTCAATCGGGGTACAACTTGGCAACACGAGCAACATCACTGTCCGACGGCTTCTCAGGCATCTTGATTTCACCACCACCAACCTTGACAATGGTGAGTTTCCCTTCCTTCGCAGCGGTCTTTGAATCGTAGACCATGATTGATTTTTCATCGAATTCGTCATCCTGGTCGAAATCGCCATAGAGGGGCAGGAATTCACCGGCTGAGAATCCCGCTTCACTGGCTTTGGCCTGGTCTTTGCAGAGGTCGTCCATATTGTGGTCTTCCTTGAAATCGTCGTAGTCATCCAGGTTCTCGCAATTTAGATCCACCGCTTTCTTCCAAGCATTGGGTTTCTGATGTTCATGGAGTAGACCAAGAACATGGCCAATCTCATGAGCAAAATCAACTACCTTATCATCTCCAGACAACTCTGGGTTGAACTCCATAGTATTTCTGCCTTCATCGTTGAAGCCAATGTCCGAAAGATTCTCGGCGTCATCGTCGAATTTGATATGTAGGAGCTGGTCATCGTCCTACAACAGCTGGGATTAGCGATTGCTTTCGAGGGTGCTTAGTGAGTTGTCGAGAGTTCAAATTCATGTTTCAAGAGCGTAAACGCTGGATCTGGAAGCGTACGATGCTAGAACATGCCACAAGGAGGTGATTAAACGACTCTAGGAGTTGCTTACCTCGTCGTCGTCATCGCATCGCGGCTTATCATCGTCCTTCGGCTTAAATTCGACTTTGGCCTTGCCATCAAGAGCGTCATCCCATAACTTCCAGGCTTTCTTCGCGAGGTCGAGGACTTCTTTGTAGTCGTCGTCGTCATCTGAATCGCTTTCAAAGCACCACACAATCTTGCCGTCCGGCCATGGTTTGCCAGCACCACTGGAACCTCCAACTTTTATGCTAAATGCCCTCTCTGCAAGAGATGACGGGCTCTGTCTAGGGAGAACCAAAGGGCTGGCAGTAGCGGATGCAATAAAAGCAGCTGCTAGGCTCGTTCTGGAGAAAGACCATGTTGAGTGAGTAGTGAAAGAGTTTGATACCGAGTTTATCCTTTGTAAGTGATTCGCTAGAGAGATTTTAAAGTGTTGATTCGTTTAATTTGCTTGAGTTGTCTGATTGAGTTTTTCATCGTTGGAGACGGGCTTCTTTATATTCGACATCTTCAGCTATTGCGGCACGAACATGGCCCTCGATCTCAATAGTGCACAAAAAAACAGTATGACTTCACCAATAGGATCTGTGGATATGCCAAGGCTACATGGAGCCGTCAGTGCTAAGAATAGGTAAAGCAGATTTCTCAGCCTTGTCGATCGGCAGTCATGCCAAGGAACAGCGCCCGGCGCCACCAAGAACGGGCATCGCGAGTTTTCAAGAGAAGCTTCGGCATCACAGGCGAATATGTGCACCCTTTGAAGTCATCGACGGGGACATTCAGCGGCACAGGCTTACCTGCACTGGAATTGAGGCTGGAATATCCCATGCCTGGTAAGTTGCCAAGAACCGTCTCCGAATCCGCTATAGCTATATACGTTAGGTGGAGGATTGTTATGTGTCGTTGTGCTAGGAAGGAAAGCGCCAGTAGCCTGGCCGTGCACGGATCACTTGTTATATGACGCAAGACATCAGAACATATAATTGAGTCCTTCCTTCCGATGGCGCAGTGCAAATCCACAATTTGCTCTGTCGCTTGCAATGGCAACACAAGGCCGGATCGTAAGATCCCGTAGAAGCTTGGCAAAAGCAATTGCAAGATTCTGCACTCTCGGTCGCACAGATCTGCGACAGCAAAGGACAAGCTGCATCGGGCTATGAGGAGCGCAACATGACATCATAATCGAAAATACATTTAGAAAATGCAATACTAGATATCTCGTTAGTCGGTGTTTAGCTTATGCTATATAGAGACGAACAATATACTTAATTTCATTTGTCTGTGCAAAACAGGCTATTCCCTAACCATTTTCATTATTCACGTTGACTCTACATCCTAATCAGACTCTTCCGTCGCCTATGATCTCCTGCTCCTTGCGACCATTCCGATGCCACTCCTATCGTTGCCAGATGATCTTCTAGTCCTCATTTTGCAGCATTGTTCACTGACAGATATTTTCCAAGTGCCGCGCGTCTGCCGCAGGCTTGCAACAGTTACTGGAGACTATGTGAAGACCATCGCGCCGGCAGTAGCTGCCACATCCTTTCCCAAAAGCGATTTCTTCCTGCGCCCTGGCCCAAACGGCAGGGACTGGGATTGGCTCAAGCTTCTTGTGCCCAAATTCATGGCCGCTGTTCTCTTGGACAGATACTCGTTGCTGTCATACACAGTGCTTGGGCAATATCTTGGCATACCCCCTGAAGACACTACCGGAGATGAAATACGCGACCGCATCACCCGCGGTTTGGTTGTCATGAATCGCTTATCCCGGATTTCAAAGGATGTTTACAGCATGAGAGACGACATTTTACCACAGATTGCGGCCAAAGGTAGTCCTGACGGACCCGAACCGGATCGGGAAGCTGCGTCCTGCACACCGGAGCTGAGTGTCTTGCGCAGTCGAGAAGAGCTGGTTCTCAAGCGGAGGCTGGACTATTGCGCTACGCTCGACGAGGAGGATATTTCTTGCTATCACCTCATGTACGCGTTTCTTTGCGCTTGCATCAGAAGCACCAGCGACAGGCCGTCTTCCATGCGCTGGCTCAGAGGCCGCAGGCGAGGTGTCCGTGGCCTCAGGGGCCTCACAAAGAGTCCTCGCGAGCCACATTACTTCGACTGGTTCGGCGGCGGCGATATGAAATTGCTACAGGCCGGCGACTCGTGGGTCAACTGGGCGCTGCTGCGTTACGGCCCCATGGTTTTCTGGCGCCAGTGGTTCTACGGCGATAACAAGGACTTTGTCAAGAACCGGCTCCTGGAGGCTTGGGCGAGTAGGTCCGCATATCAAAGAGGCATCGAAACAGATTTCGGTCAGGAACTTGACAAGAGCCTGGAGTCTACCAAAGCGTTCTTTGGCTATGCGTTTCTACCATTGCACATAATATCAGAGCTCGAGAAGCATAGCAGAATGAGGCAGGAGAAGAAGCAAAGTGCCGTTACTGGTACGTTAAGGGATGTGCCTTATTGGGTGGACTTCCGGACATAAGACACATGACCCTCAATACTTTTAGTGGAATTCATCTCGGTGAATAGTTCCGACTATTGACTTTGTCTACACTTGCAACTACTCATCTTGACTAAATTATCTTAGAACGGCTCTTAGGGGACCGCGACAATCCTATCGAGCTAATGAAGCCAGTCCTCCTGGACATCTCTTACCATCTATCTACCTCATAAACAAAAACGTAAATCATTGACAATTGCCACATTTCTTAGCAAGCATCAGGGGAAACAAGGCCAAAATTGACTAGCAAAAGTACTGAGTTCTACTGAGGGAAAACAAAAAGGGGAAAAGAGAGAGCGGTCAAATAAGCTTTGCAAGGTCCTTACATAACCACTGTTCTTATTTCATAGGCTGTCCGACCCAAACAAATATTAGGTTCATTTGGCTAAAGCTGTGACCGCGAGCATCCTACGGGTCTAGGGTCTGTAGCTAGCCCTGCCAGCCACCTCAATGGAGTTGGATCTCAAGGATCAATATTTCAATGGGTTCAATGACATCGGTGTGGGTATTGACAAGAGTGCGAGTCTTGGTTTCTCTTCTAGGGGTAGCATATGGGGTAATAATAAGTAAGTTAAACAGTATGGCGCCCTGCAGTTAGCCTACACGCCTCGCTACATTGTATGTTGACAGGTCACTCTGGGGGCTGGCGGGCTGGAGCTAACCGCCGACTTCTCCTCTTTTGATACTCTAGGTAAACTCAATACTACGTTAATCTCCTTTCGGTGTGCTGATTACAATGTCTGCGGTGCATAGTCTTTTAGAAATTATATGGCCTCTTCAGCCCCTGCATGACCCGGTAGGTTGTTGGTCGAGTCCTGACACCACTACGAATACGGCCAAGCCATGCAATCATGTATCGCTCGTCCAGAGGACTTTCAAGTATTTTCAAATTTTAGATTTGAAGCAAGAACTTGGGAACAAGATCCTCATAGCCACACATTTCGATAAGGCTCAGTATTACATGGTGGAGAAAAAGGATGGAGGCGCTTCTATTATTATATCAAGACTTTCTCAACTCCAGTTTCGTTGCAACTTACGAAGAATCTTGGATTGAAATGGCTATATTGCATCCTGAGTTGGCCCCCTCCGACGAAATAATTGCTTACATTTCTCCTGTACGAGTCAGTGAGGTATTCTGCAGATGGCGGAATGTGTGCGCCCAGATTCTGAGGGCGTGGGGATGGCTAGTCAAGAGTGCTTCAGGACTTTCGAATGCAAGGGTCTGGCATGTATACCCATTGAACAACAAAGCCGGTGCTGTTCCATTGCCTTCACCACCCATGACATGCCGAGCCGCCTGTACCCAGAACACGGAGGACTTGCCGATGTTGATAAACCCCAGCTTTAGATGCGAATATAACGCCAGAAGCTAGCGCTAGTCGTATTAACTTGCTACAAGTGGAGACAATCGATTGGCTACTCCATACAAAATATCCTGGTGCGGCGACGAACCCTCGCCTAAGGAGTTTTCGAATCACAAACCCATTCCTCTGAGAGGCTGATACCTCGGAATCATTCTTTCAATAATGATTACGCTACTCTCTCTGACAGATTTAGCCATACAACCTCTTCCAATCGCAACGGAAGCAGTCACCCCTCTGGCCAAAGCTGGGTCGAGCAGAAAAGAGCAAGCGCAAGACACAGGACGATATACGAGCGATCACTATGACAGCCGGGAGGAATCGTACAAGATGCTTAGGACGAGCCATCCTGCTGCTTCCAGCGCTAACGATTCGGTATCCCTACTTCTGAATGTCAGAGAGCAGCCCCAAATCGAAGCATGTACATCTCCCTTCACAACTTCAAGTATTCGCATAACAGTTGTTTCGAGCTAAATGAACAAATACAATCCTGTAGATAGCACTGAAGGCTGCACTACTATGGTTATTATCAGCCCACGTCCCACATACGACGTAAGGGGTGATGTAGTCGTGGACCCTACATCGTCATCTATCACCACTCCATCACTCGGCAGCTATGAATGTGTCCAGGTCACAGTTTCTTGGACACAATCGCGCAGTTTGAAGGTCCAAAGTCATCGAGACGGCATCGGCAGCGCTGAGAAAGCATCGTGGAGTTTGCGAGCCCGTTGCAGGGTTTTACATTACTATCGGGCTAAGTACGATCACGCTTAAACCCAGTGATGGCAATGCAGGTCCCGATATCGAAATGTACACAAGCTTAGATAATGGTCGAGGCCTGTCAACAACCTCGACAATACTGCTAGTGATTGAGCCCACTTCTACCACTCTTGTCCCCTCCACAGACCTGCACACGGGACTGACCAAATCGCCGGCAACTACTAGTGTAGTGCAGCAGATAAGTCTACTTATAAAGCGACGAAACAACAGGGTCCCACGGCAATGAAAGTAATACCAAGCAAGGGACAGGCAAGCGCATTAGTGATGCTCGAACCGCAACGACCGAACTTGACGACAACGTCGTTACGACTGGAATCTTTGTTGCCGTAACTATATGTGCTCAACAATCTCCAGCCGATTCGAGGACTCGCACTAATGAATGGTGGGTGGTGTTTCCAAACAGTGTCATCCGGGTCCAATCCAAGTATCACCGGGATTTTTACCCCAGTCGCACAAACGCTCAAAGATGCGCAAGGGAGTCCTACAGCTACAGAAAGCCAGTTGATCTATGTTTCAGGCTCACTCATCACCGTTACAGACGTCTGAGGAGAGCCAATCGTGACCGAAGTGGCAGCTTAGATACAGTGGGAAGGCACGACGGTCCTCACAAACGCCGATGGCAACCCAATGACTGACTTTGACTTGTTTCACTGTTGCCTCCATATCAAACGCCAATTCTCGCACCTTTTTGCATCTTTCCCAAAGTCGTGACCCATTATTTTGTGGATATTCACTCTATTAGTTTCTGGGGAAATTGTTGTATCCCCAGCCTCGTCAGCATCTCGTAGTACTATATATTTACGTGGTATGCCAATACATCCTGGCGCCACTGCCTTGCGTAAGTCTTTGCGGCTCCTGGAACGGTCGACGGCCCCAGTGGCTTGGAATCAAGCATTCGAGCGCATCGGTCCGGGGCAAACCTGCCTCTATGTACAGTATGTGGCAATAATTTTGAACCCCTGTTTAGTACCGCCAAGCCGTGCTAGACTAAATTGGTGTAGCGCTACGCTGCCTTTACTAACGCGTTTTGCTAGTATTAAATTAATAATAATAGTATTTTGTCGTCGCCGTCGCCTACGCGTTTTGTGGTGTTGTTCGAGGTCGCTAATTATGGTTCGAAAAGGCGCCTGATATTGAAGAAACCCTCGAAGCCCTCGTCGCCGCCGCAAAGGAGGCCTGGCACGCCTTATCTAAACAAATATTCAAAAACGCATCGAATAATATACCGAAACGCGTAAAGGCAATTATCAAGGCTAAAGGCTAGTATACAGATAAATAATACAAGCGGCGTGAGCCACCTATCCTGATTAAGAAATGTACCGAATCCACCTATCCTGATTTGGCAAAGCACGACTAGGGCAAGCGTCATGGGGCAACTAGGGCCAAGCATTGTCAACATCTTAATAGTCTGACCTTTCAGCTTGCCCATAAATACGCTAACATAAATGGTGGAAATCGTACCCCTTATTGGTTATACCTCAATGAGAAAGGCTTCAACTATTGTATACCGCGGGTGCATAGCAATTCTCTCAGATCAGCTTAGCCCGTCCCCAAGGAGTCGTCGGCGTAAAGAGATGATCTAGACTTCCTAAAGAACGCGCCAGGGGGGAGGGAATATAAGTATTTGCAGATCCCAAGTGCTAGATGCACAGCTTTGCTATACCTATGTAAATGATCACCGCGCAACTGCGCAACTTTCATGATTGCTTGGCACACAGCAGTCATTCTTTTCAACTACTCTTGTTGTGATACCACAGTCTTCTTTGAACACTCATTGAACTTACCGCTATACTATCTACTTCAAATTATTCGAACAAATCATAACTATGGCTGTAGCAAATAGACCGGTCTCGGTATGCACCGTCGCTCCATTCGACGCTTTCGCGATACTGTCGGCCTACGCCCCGGCCCAGTCATATTGCTCAAACTTCTACTCGGTAGATACAGTCACTATGTAAGTCGACGCCAAGTGGAATCTTTCCACGATATCCCTACCCTGGTGAAATTATTGCTATGATCGTGACAACCGGCTTCGACACCGCATACAAGCATAGCAACTTGAGTGGGAGGCGGGTTTTTTAACACGACACAGCACTACGGATGCCGTAACGACTGTGACCGTCACCGCCGACTCTACAATTACAATCACCGCCGCCGACCCAACTACAACCGACTTCGAGACTGCTACTCCTGATGCTACCAGTACCGCCTTTGCAGACACAGTGGTTGTCACAACGACAGTGGTTGAAACCGACTCGGCAACGGAGACTGACTTCGTGACTGTGACGGTGGCTGGCACCGCTCAGAAAAGAAGCATTGGGAAGAGATGCAAGGGTAGAAGCGGGTTGTCGAGCTCGCACTCGGCCTCATCCAGGGGCACTTATCCTGCCCCATCTTCACTGTTGGGGGCTTACTCTGCTGCCGCTCTGTCATCGCGTAACTATTCTGTCGCAGCCTCGTCGTCCAGTAGTAGCCTGGCATCCAGCACTCCTTCCGCAAGCAGCACTATCACTTCTTCAGCTAGCAGCTCATCAGCAACCTATTCTATTGGTAGTTGCGCTGCTGCCGATACTCTATGCTCAGTCTTCTCCTCCCTGACCGAGACCGCGTCATCCGTCATTGAGACCGTCTGCAGCTGCATCGAGACACCCGTGACATCGACAGTGGTAAGTGTGCATCGAGTGGTCAAGGTGGGAGTATGGACTAACAGCTTGATATAGTTGGCCACCCCACAGGCCACCTCTGCTCCGGAAGCAACTGTTACAGTGACGCGTAAGTTCTATCCTTGATTGCATCCTATTCCCACAACCTGCAATGCACCGGCCACCCATTCGCAAACGAAGCACGACGCCCAAAGTATGCGATTCGAAACGATTTAGCCCAATAACGCCCTCGATTATGCACGACTAAGGCCTTGGACTAACTATGATTCACAGCTACCACCGTCGTCTTCGTCACCCAGACGGACACCACCACTCTCACGCCCACTGAAACAGTGACCGTCACAAACACCGTCACCGACACAACGACCACAATCAGCACCACGACGACAACCTCGACTAGCGCTGCAGCGACCTGCACCGCCGTCAGCGGATCAGGGTTTTGCGGCTGCCAATATTCGCTGTGCAGCGGTCTTACTGTGAACGACGGCGCAAACGCCTTCTCGCTCACCACGGCAAGTGCCGAGGATTGCGCTCAGCAATGCGACTTGTTTCCTAGCTGCTTGGCGTTGACCTACCAAGAGAGTACAGGACTATGCACAATCTACGCTGCCGCCGAGGCAGGCATCGCCGCCTCTAGCGATTACCTCTTTAGCAGCCGATCATCTTGTAGCGACGGGTGTCTGTCCTAGCCTGAGGAAGATATTAGATGCACCTTTTGATATCTGCGTTGGAAGCGATAACTCGACTACCGAACCGAACCAAGATTTGTTTATCACTACTCATCTCATAGAATTAGAGACATATTAATATTCTGATACTACCCTCGCTACACTCTCCTTCTGGAGGATGATATAGAGTTGAACCTTGACAGCACCGGCTAACGGTAATTATCACGAAGCCATTAGTCATGGTTGTTACCAAGAATTAAGTGTCTAGTACGATATAGCCATGCAGCAACCGCTGCTGCAGAATAGTGGACCTACGAACTTGGCCACAGGCGTAATTTGACTTCAGAGAAATAATGCGGAACTTCTGGTTGGCGCTCTAGAGTTGCAAAGGTGAATATCATTTGCCCGATTGCGCAAATGATGTATTAGTCCCTTGTCGTGCTGTGCTTGAAATGTTGTAACAAGCCGCTAGCATGGGTTGAGTCAACTGTAATACAGTGATATATTCTCCCTTGGGATTTACAATCCGTGGTTTCAGGTATGATGGTGATAGCTTGGCACTATACTACTCTGTAATGACCTGAACCCTACTCAAGGTTTACGGGATCTTTGGTCCGAAGAATAACCTGATCATTCCAGCAACTTACCGCTTAATCAAGATTAGTTTTACATAAGAGTTTATTTTTCTAATATTTGTGAACTATATACTACTCGCACTCCAACACGTCATGTAAACTCATGCCATACGTATGTATGAATTGTTAGTCAGAGTATATCGGCATCTTGGACCAGGTCGAACTTATTCTGTCTGCTGAAGACGAACGTACAACCCTAAGTTGACCTTCTAGTGCTCATTCATGGAACAAAAACTCAAGAGACAGTCCTGAAAGTACGTTGATATAACAAACAGGTTCTGTAGCAACCACCGGTATCAATTGAAATGAACGGCAATCAGCCCGACACCGTTCCACAAGTTCACAGCACCTAGACTGTGTTATCAAACGGTTCGAATGTGCAGTATGTCGAGTGAGTTCAGTCGGCCACTATGACATGCTCTCGTTGTGACATTCAACGTTCGGTTAACATTCAACTGCAGCTGTCACGTTGCCTCTGGCTATGAGTTGTAGTGGATGAATGTGCTTCGAGAGCTCGTAAGCGCACAAATCGATCTAAATAAGGAAGAAACCGCCATTTTTCTAGCCCAAATATGTCTCCAAACTGGGCCAGCTCTTCTTGAGCAGGCATGTAGGGCCTCTCACTTGGCTCTGATCGATGCTCGTTTTACATCTGAGCTACTGAAGGTCTTGCACAAAGGCATTGCGCGGATCGAGGAAAACTCTAGGTCCAGCATATGCCTCTGGGTCCATGTATTTCTGGCAAGCAGGTCGTTGTCGAGGTCTTAAGTCGATGCTCTCCGGCTCATGATTTTGGGACACCACGGCCACATTGAGGTTTTCTTGCTCTCAACTAGGACCATCTTTCCGGATGATGGCCACTTAGACTCAGCCGTCGAACCACGGCTGGTCGTCCTGACGCAGGAGCACAAGCAGTCTGCGTATAGCGTTCGTCCCGTAGCGGCCTAAAACCTTCAAGTCATATGTCAGCGCGAATGCCGCAAGTGGTTGCTCTGAACATCTGGTGCGACACGTCCTCCGCTATCAGCCGTTCAAGATACTCTCGCCTCGGGGAAAGAAACAGAAAGATATCAGATGGCCTCAAAACGTGGCTACGCAGTGACATAAGAATCGCCTTTGGTGTCTAGGATCCGTGCCTCGGCCACTCTAGAAAGGGCAGAAATATCGAACGAGGGAAGCTATAGTCTGCGCAGCTTTGGGGCAGTCTAGTGGTTGAAACGAGCCCACGACGTCAAAGTGGACAACGCTGACGGTTTCACGGCAATTCCGTGGGCAAAGCAGCACATCTGACTTGTTGATACGCGTTGACGAGCTAAAACAAGCATCTGGAAATGTCAAGCCAAGCCGAGGCGTCGACGCAGGCGGCAAGAATTGCCCACCGAATCGATGCTGTCAACCCCATACACGTCGCCAGACTATATATAAGGCTTGGCGTAATGCTTACCCAAGCCAGTGGTAAGCACACCAGAAACGTGCTCAGAGCGGATCTCTCAGATCTCGCCGGAGCTTGGAGAGGGTACGGACGAATGTGACGCAGCGCGCATGCAAGGCACAGCAAGATCAAGCTCCCGAGGCCCTTTGACGGGCGGGACGGTGGATCGTCTTGGGGGATCGACGCCTGGGGGAGTCCCTGACCGGAGACATGGCCAAGAGATTCATAACAGCGTCCGGAAACTTTGCTCGGAACCCTCGAATATCGAACGAAACAGGGCAGAGAGCTGAAAGCAGTGAATCGGCGGCAGCTCGTTTGTCGTTACTGTGGCAGCACTTGCGCGGGAGGATCTGATGGAGTTTGGCGATCATGTCTTCTGTCTTTGGCGTCACCTGTCACCTGCGGGCGCAAACTACCAAACGCTAACCAACGGCAAAAGTCGCATCCGCCGCTACTTGACAGCGGCCTCAGGCGGGCAAGCGCCGACGCAACGGCATTTCCCATCTCCCATCTTCCTCATCTGCAGATCTCGGTCTCTGCTAAAATGGCGACCATCCATGGAAGCTGGCATTGCCGTTCGCTAGACCGCCAAACCCGAGCCCCATGTAGCCGTTTTGGGGCTGGGGAAAATGTGATGCGCCTTGAGCCGCGGAACTAGGGTCCCGGACGTGGCAGCTCCCGACTCCTTAGCACGGCCTCACCACTGGCCCTGTTTCAGACTCTCGCAACTGTCGGAAAGCAGAAAAGAGCTCTGCACATCCGTAGCAGAGTCGGACTCGTCGTCGTCGAGGATTAGGATTCGGTTTCTCAACCGGCTCTGAGACCAGCTTGGCCGTTTGGTGCCTCCAGATCAGTAACGATGCGTCTATATTCATCTACAGCATCTTCTCCGGCCAGATTCCGAGGCCTCTTCTGCTTTTCTTTCTCCCTTTTCCCGCCTTGATTGCTCGATTGCCTGCTTTGCCCTACAACAGTCTGTTATATCTTTTTACCCTACCCATTTCGGAACTGTCGTCTTCCGGTGTGTGGACCTCATTTGCGATATAGCGTTGGCCTTGCACTCCCCTAGGCCCTGCGTGTCCCCACCCAAACAAGCTCATGATCCTTGGCTTCGAGAGTCAATAAGGAACTATTGATCCTCTAGTCAACTTGGTTACGATAATCAGCTTCGAAGATCTCCTCTGTCGACGGATTAGGTAGTCGGCACTGGAAAACGTCAGATCTGATAACCCACAAACCAACCCATTTCGATCGCAAGACCGGCCTGTCCTTATGATATACAACGCTGGTACGCCTAGTAGCGGACTGCACACCCTCACCCCTCTCTCTCCTCGGAGCCAGCTCCATTCTCCCCTGGGTATTCGCAGTCATGGAGGCAATACAATCAGCTTCCAACGTGACCTCGACACTGGACTTGCCCTTACCAGGTGTCATAATAGGCAATAACCTCAGCTACTACGCCATCATCGCCGCCACATTATTTCTGGTCTGGTTGTTCCAGCCGAGAAAACATAATGGCGTCTCGGCGCCTCTATACAAGGCCTCGAGGATGAAGTGGATGTTCAGTGCGGACTCCCTGGTCCGCGACAGCTACAACAAATTCAGAGACCAGGTGTATCAGATCAAGGCGACCGAGGGCGTCCGGACATTGATACCTGCCAAACTTATAAGCGAGCTCAAGGGGTTGCCGGAAGATGTCTTGAGCACGTCAGAAGCTATCAACGAGGCTATGCTGGTCGAGTATACCAAGTTCACATTCGGCAACCATGCAGATACCATGCATTTGCTTCTGAAGAGCAAATTATCACAGCAAATTGGCCGATTGGTGCCGAGGCTCAAGGCGGAGCTCGAGTACATCGAGAGAACCGAGTTCCGGCAGTGCAAGGAATGGACACCCATGACGATACAGCCTTTCGTCCTGCGCGCCGTGTCGAGGTTAAGCGGTAGCGTATTCGTGGGAGCAGATCTTGGGCGCACGGAGGAATGGATGGATTTGAGCATCAATTTCGCCATTAGAGCCTTCATTGCCGTGGTCAAGCTGCAATTCTTCCCAACTTGGGTCAGACCCATTGCTAAGCACCTGGTATCGGAGTTGAGGGCAATCGATCGAGATGTTGCCAAGGCCCAACAACTTTTGAAACCTATCATCGACCAACGACTCCTGGATGAGGAATTGGATCCCAGTGGTGAGCGACCGGATGACTTTGTACAGTGGTTACTGGATGCCTTGCCGCAAGATCAGAAGAGGGACTATTACATGCAGGCGAAATTGCACCTGATCCTCTGCGCTGCGGCGATTCACACTACGAGCAACCTGGCAACGGACTGCATCTATGACTTGGCTACATACCCGGAACACCAGGAGATACTGCGCGAAGAGGCACGCAGTGTACTCGAGGACGGTGATGGCTGGGCACGAAAGGAAAGCATGGCGAAGCTGAAGAAGATGGACAGTTTCGTTAAGGAGTCCCAGCGCCTTACTGGAAACGTCAGTAAGTAAACATGATACCTTTCAACCCCAAGATCTACGGCTGACCACACGAAGCATCCTTCATCCGCAAAGTCGTCAAACCAATTGACCTTTCCGATGGTACCCATCTCCCCCCAGGTACCAATCTCCTGGCGCCGCAGATTGGATTCAGCCACGACGAGCGATACTTTCAGGACCCTGAAGTGTTCGATGGACTGCGTTTCTGGAAGATGAGACACCAGTCCGAGGAGGCGGCAAACCGGTGGCAATTCACGAGCATTGGCGACTATAACATCAACTTTGGAATTGGAAAACACGCTTGCCCCGGGCGCTTCTTTGCCGGAAACGAGATCAAGGTTATCCTTGCGCACCTTGTGCTCAATTACGACATCAAACTAAAGGAAGGCGAGGGAAGGCCCGAGCCAATGATGTTCATGATGAGCAAGACTGCCAACTCGAAGGCGGAGATCTTGTTCAAGCGACGAACCGTGGCATAAAAAACATTCTGCCTAGACCGGTGAACTATCTGTACAATAGAAACGATAGATATCAGCATTATACGCATCAACGAGCGAGAGAGCTGGGAAAGACTCGAGAGCCCTTAGTGCTGATACTCGAGCTGCGCTTGCTTCGAACTGGGGTCGAAGTAATGGATGAGGCAAGCGTATCAACACACACACTGGCCACATTCCTAATGTATAAAGAATGGCGGCTACTGCATACACTGGGGTCGGATTGTATATATGGGCCGGCTACATTTGCATAAACAGGAGGAGTCGTCCGTTTGACAGGACTAGAATATTTAAAACATTTGAGAATAACATCAACTACATTCATGCCGATTGTGATATTATCCGCCTCAAGAATAGCGGGGTGGATACAATGTTGATAAAGCCCATCCCTTGACTGTCGGTCCATAAACATCGTGTAATCAGATCAAATATAGCCCGCAGAGTGAATTTGTGTGAATCGACATCAAAACACAAGCGCAACATCCTCACTACGGAATCTTTGGAAGCGTTCCTCGGTATAGCGCTTGTCTTACCGAGGTCGTCCATATTCTTAGAATCCCTACCACGGCCATTGTTTGCGAACAAACGACCTACAATTCGGCCGGTGCCACTTCGATACCTAAACACAAATAGTATAAGTTCCCGGATGGAGCAAGGCACAACACTTCCTGGGGCGCGTTACATACCGGGAAGGTCAAAGCACCCGACAATTCCATCCTTGTTTGTGATGACGGTGTCTACGAATCGCGCACATCAGCTCCAATCCTCTTTCCAAAGACTTTGGAGGGGGCCCCCGAAAAGAAACTCACCCAGATCAAGCTCCGTCGTCAGGTACCGGTTGGTCGAATTCTGGCACTGGCACGTAATTGTCGCGTTCGTGGTCGACGCCGAGCAGCTCTTGCAGCTATAGAACGCGGTGCCACTATTTGGCCGCGTTTCACAAATTAGTAATGGAAAAGCAGCAGCAGGCAAAAGAAGAAAAGAATAATAGTAGCTAATGCATGCAAGGAAAGGGGGCAATTTTTTTTTTTCTTTCTCACAGTCGCGACGCCTTCAGCACGCCCTCCGTGTTGGTCAGGCAGTCCTGCAGGTCAATGGCGCCCGTGTGGTTGGCGCCGTCGGGGCCGGGACACGATGCCACGAGGAAGTTTGCGCTGTGGTGGTAGCCGAGCGACCAGGACTGGTAGCACGATTCGTAGAAGCCCTGGGCGGCTGCCGGGGAGATGGCGAACAACGCAAGGGAGGCGAGTGTGGACTTCATGGTTTTCGGCTTGTTCGTTTGTTGGTGAGTGAAGCTATTTGTTGTGCGCGTATGCGTATTGGCGTTGTATAAGTGTTGTGAAGAGACCAACTATACTATACTGTATGACCGTCTGGTTGGAGAACTTGGCTGCATAAGGGTGTGCAGCAATACCGCTTTCGACCAAGCTGTTGCACTGAGAAGAGAAAGTCTTCCGCAGATCAATGTCGAATTCCGCCCAAAGGAGCACAGGATCCCATCTATATATTCTGTTCTCCGAAGCACCTATTCCGTTGCACTCAGGGCGGGAGGGACCGCGGCCGTCGCGAAGGTTGGAAGGGGGGAGTGGGACCCCCAAACATCCCGTCAATTAATATACGCAAATCACATCACGGGTTTGGCGGCTTGGGAATTGGTCAAAAGACAAAAAAAGCAAAAGCGCATTTCCGAGAACGGATAACGATGGTAGCATGGAACCCTGGCCTAGAGCCAGTCTGCAGTTGGCTCAATTCGGTCGCTTGATAACAACAGTCCCTACACTAAGCTCTTGTGGGAGTGTATATCTTCAGAGTGAGGAAGGTGGGATCTAGTATGCTCTGACCGAATCGAAATAGAAATCAGGGACCCTGCCATGACTCCTGCCATTCAGCAGGCTTTCAAGGTACTGGTAGTGGCAGCACTTCTCGGGTAGCCCAAATCAGGAGCGCATGCAACCGGAGTGAAGCCATCGGCTCTGCCCGGAGCTCCAGTGTGACGCTGACTGAGTCTGAATAATGGGTGTGGGGAAAGGTAGGTAAGGGGAGTTGCGTGATCCCTCAGCTCAAAGAGGGATCAAGAGGTTCCATCGCTGCTACCCGGCTAGAATGCGCCCATGTGACTGCAGCTAGCCGTCTTGGTGGGCTGATGCTGCCAGCGGTGAGCTTTGTCGGTGTCAGTAGAATTTTGAAGACTGTCTCGCGCCCTGCCCACTACATGGGAGGAATTGCCCGTGACAAGAGTTCGGCCGACTACAACGAAAGACCGTCCATGTCAGATCACATGACTGGACGTATAAATAGACATATTCAAATGCTCATATTAATAATGCAGAAAAGACTGGGGTATCTCAAAGCGTCAAGGCGCTCGCTAACCAAATGGACAGACCATCTCAATGGCCTCCATGCCGCAAACCCGGCGGAAGGTCATTTATCATGCCGACATCATAGAATCATGAACCGGGATCAGTCTCCTTCGCCTGCTCGTTCCTCGCACCAAGCCCTACAACATCGAGTACTACCAGAGCGAGCGAAGCAAATAGAAGCGCCAGCCGCTGCCACAATACCCGTTTCCAAGACGACCAACCTACCCTTCCCAAAAAGTCCTAGAGCCCAACCAGCTACCCTTCCCAAATCTGGTGGCCCCGTCCAGCGGTGTGTTCCAATAAGAATATTATCAAGTGCGCTTAATAGCGCTGATGTAAATGTACGCATGCGTTGCGAAGAGAACGCCAATCCAATACCAGATATCAGTCTAGATATCCCGGGTAGATGGAGGCAATAGGAGCCGTGCTGTGTTGCCGACGTTCGGAAGTATATGTGTGAATGTATGTATGCAGGGACCGCGAGGTCCTGAAAATCTTGCAAAAGAAATCAAGTCTTTTCTGCCCGTCCTTGTAAATAGTAGGATACTGAGTTCGAGCTCAACTCGAAAGTAGATGGGCTTGCGCCCTCTTGAATCTTGAATGGCATTCCTGGTCTTTTTGCCATGCTAATTTCTCCATGATGTTCCTTCGCTATGCCATGCTGATGAGAGTCGAAAAAGGTCATGACCAGGGGGTATTGGGCCGTACCACTCTGGCCTGAAATAAGGCAATAACCGTGTGAAATAAAGAAAACCGGAGAAATGAGGCAACTTGGATGTTGCCTGGAATTACTGTGGATTGCGAGTGGCCGCGATCAAATACTAGCCAGCCGACTTCTTGTCTCGGGTACCTTGGCGTGGCACACCATGAGCTTCAGACTGGTTTTCCACTCCTCGCACTCAGCCAGTAGAGCGCCATCGTTCCAAATCGAACTGGTAGCGCCGGCTGGCGTCTCATAGAGCCGATTGTACCACCATCGGCCGACTTTGGCTACCATCTTCGTGATGTTTTCATCGCCCTTCTCTGTTTCGTCGTTCATCATCTCAGCCAAGCTACGTTCGTCCTTCATCTTTTTCTTCTTCTTGCCACCTTCCTCTTCCGAGGAGCCAGTAATGGCGCTCGCCACTGGTACCCCAACCCGGCAAGATTTGACGTCCGTGAAGCCTTGCATCCCAAGCAGACGCAAGATAAGGTCAGCTGTGCTGCTGAGGTTGATCTCCGACTGCTGCGTGCTGACTCGTTCTTTCAGGCGGCGCACCGCCCGCCTGGTACGATTGCCCATGTTGTTCAAATCGACATCGAGAATCGAGAGCTCCACGTAACCGCCGGGCTTGAGGACACGTCGTGCTTCAGCAATGATGTTGCGATAGTGAGCCTCGGGAGCTGCAGCAGGGAAACGGAAAACAACTGTGGTAAAACTCTCCGATCCGAAGGGAAATTTGTCCATATGAGAAGTATACTGTATCTGATGGTGATTCGGCGGGGACAGCGGGAACTGCGTGGATGTCCGGTGTTCTTGTGACACTGGTGCCCGAGGGGACATATTAAAAAAGGTCGCGGCTGGGTACGTCTCGGCAGCATAGAACGACCAGTCGTCATTTCCTAGTCCGTCGATGACCAGGATAGAATGCCGCTTCAACGATCCCACCACAGGAATCAATTCGTCTCGGGCTGGGCTGAAGAGCACATGACCAAAGGTAAGCCATTTGCTGACCGTCATAGATCCAACTCGAAGATTGACCTGGGAAAGAGGAGTTTCCTCGCTTGCGCTGCTGCTATGGGACGCTCTTGTCTGCCGGCTTTTTGAAGAGCTAGCACTGCTTCTCTGGGACGGGATCGGAGTCTTGCCGGGCTCTATACTGTTGTTCCGTTCGCCGTAGCCTTGCACGAACTCCGAGACTGAAAATGGAGTTGTCGGAGGGTCCGAGTCGAATCGAAAAGCTGCATTGATCCTCGCCGTCATGTCGGCACTGAAATGGCTTGACGTAGATTTGCCTGTCTCAATCGAATCTCGGATACCTTTGACCTCCTCTTTGGCCGGAAAGAGGCGGACTGTCGGGGATTCTAGGGGTCTGTGAACCTTTTTGGCGAGTCTCGTACCGTAAGTCTCCAGATGGAAGGGGATTCCCTTCGATGATGTTGCCGAGGGCGGAGCATCACCAAGCAAGTCGTTATATTCATCCCAAATCTCATCTTCTGCCAGTGGTGCCGTAGGAGCAGGTATAACAGCTATGTGCTGCGCATAGCTTGCGATCCCCGAACTGCTTGAGCCAGAGCTGGTCGTACATTCGGATCCTTTCCGGGGCGGGAATGCTAGGAATTCCTTGCTGGATCGTCCGAGATCAAGCGAACGGCTCTTCCTGTGCTTGAGAGCCGTCAAAGGAGGACTGCTCGTAGCAGTTGTCACAGTGGACACATCTTGTGAAAGTTCCGGGGTGGACGGCTTGGGCGGACTAGGTCCTTTGGCAACAAAATCTTGATCGAACCGGCTTGGTTTTGGTGGAGGCAGCTGGAGGCTGATCCGATTGAATGGTCTTGAGAAGCTCTTGGGCGACGTCTGTTCTGGGCGCGTGTTGACCACCTTGGGAATCCTTCCGATCTGCGGCAAGCGACTGGGTCTACCAATAGTTGCATTGGTGGGGGCTTGAATCGACTTCGGCTCAGCTTGTTCACGTCGGGATGTAGATTGTGCTTGGGTGGCTACAGAAGGTTCCTGGATCTGACTTGGTTGAGTGTTCGTCGCAAATGTTGGTTGATGAGCACTGCGCTGGCTGTGGGCTGATAACTGTCGTTCATGGCTCTGCTTTGGAGTGGTTTGAGGCATCAAGCCGGGAGGGACCAAGATCTCGGCATCTCGTAAGATGTCGGCCATATCTTGACTTTCGGAATCCTCTTGCTCCGAAGAATCCATTATCGTGTAGAATGCGACTGGTTTGCTTGGCACAACTTTCGTAGCGTCCGACAGTGCGGCTTCTGCTTCTTTCTTCTGCGATTTTGAGGATGTGTTGTGGGATCTTCCAAACAAATTCCACTTGCGCGGAGACTTTGCACGTTTCGTGAGCTTCTTCGGGCCATTTGTTGTCTCTACTTGAGGCGGCTGGTAATCCGACTGCGACAATGCTAGGGAGTCGTCTGTGAATATTGTATCTACACTTCCAAGAGATGGTGATGTGACACCGCTTGTGTTGATCGGCTGCGGGAGGTTGAGAGGCTTTTGGTCCGGCGACGAACGAAGTCGTTGAATCGATCTTCTGTAGGCAAGAGTAGTTTTCATGGTGACAGCCTCGGAGTCGCTGCTATCTGATGGCCTGCGAGATCCGATAGAGTTGCGCGGGATGGCAGAGGGCCATAGTGTGTGTCTCGCCTCCTCCCGGGATGAGAGGGATACTGAAGAACCATTGCGAGAATCGATGCTGGGACGAGTAGGAAGGAGACTCTGGTTGCTTTCCGTGCGATTGAGCTCGGTTTTTGTGTTCTTGTTCTCGACGACTTCGCCGCCAGCTATCACAACAGGGTTGAGACGTGCAAGGAAGTAGGGGTCTGTTGATTGGGTACTCGCCAGACTTTCCGATGATGAGACTGGCACAGGAGCCCCCCGGTTCAGCGTCGCCGTGTTGCTGCTTCGTCGTCTTACCGATCCAATCTTGCCATACCCCTCGTGTCCTGTTCCGGCTGCTGGGCCCTTCCGCGCCAATCTCTCCTTCTTTTCGGGAGCTGTCTCACCGTCGGTCTTACGCCGACTGAAAATCCCAAATCGCGACTTGAAGGTAGAGACGCCGGGACTAGGAGTTCGAGTCGCTCTACCACTCTCCACTTTTGTTGGCTGGGGCAAGGCAGCGGAAGTAGATCTCGGAGCAGGCGTAGGTTCGCGAGTGACGGGCGCTCTTGACTGCGTTGATTGATCTTTCGACGATGACGGCGTTGTCGACCTCGGAAGGGAACTTGGTGCGAATTGGTTGCTTGGGCGTCTCTCGGATAGACTAGTCGATGAGAGATTGCTCTGTATGATAGGAAGAGGCCCACCAAATTGAGAATATAAGTCTGGAGTGCCCTCTCTGCTTGGTCGCGACGGTGGTGTTGCCCTTGCTTGAGGAGACGTGACAACTCTCTTCGTACTCGGCGGTGCTGTTTGGGGAGACGACACCGGAGGGGGAGACCCCAAGACAGGCTGAGCCGTTCTTTTAGACAGTTTGGATGGCGATGCCTCGTCGATGTATTCCTTCTTGGGTTTATGCGAGGACTTCCTTGGGGGTGGGTTTGGCGCAAGGGACGGCAGAGTTCCTTTCTTCTTCCTATCCCTCTTCTCTGCCTCACGAACTGTTGAGCTAGACGAAGACGACGTCAAAGCTTCCCTGACAGCAGCAAGACCGTTAGGGTCGGCACTGAAAGCGTCCGCCTCGTTCGAGAAGCTTCCGGCTCTCCTCCGGGTCACAGGTGGTCGTGTCTCAGCTGGGCTAGCTTGCTTCATTCTGGTGGCTGTGTTACGCAGTGGTATGACCAGGCCGGGAGACGCCGATGACATGGATGTTGGTGTCGTGTCTCGACTATAGGGGCCTCCGCCTGGTGATTCAGAAAATCTCGTAGAAGGGCTGCCACTGTACGTGCTCAACTGACTCTGACTGCTCGCGCCGGAGAATAGAGGGGTCGGCGGTGGCAAATCATGAGTGGCCAAGCGGAATAGCATTTCACATCCAGGTTCGTCTCGTGGAATCTGAATGTTGCGGTACCTGTCCAACTCGGGGTACATGACGGTGCTCTCCGTGACAGCCCTGGGTATTTCAATCTTCTGGGCAACTTGAATCTCAACAGGGCTCTCGGTGAAGCTACGGTCCAGATGTGGTCGAGACATGTCAAGGGAACCCTGCGACCGTGGTATCGACGACGATGAGCTTGTCCTTCCTGAATTAGACCTGGACTTGCTGTGGACGTGAGAAGTCTCTTGCGAGACGAGATCCTGCTTACGCCGCAGAACAGGGCGAGGACGAATTTGATCAGCTCCGATTGATCTCTCCTGGGGTGTTGCAGCCTGGGTATTGATCACTTGTATTGGCCGTCCGGAACTCGACGTGGCTGGGCTCCAAGAGTGGTTCTCATGTGTAAGTGGCGGCCGCGAGGTCGAGGTTGATGGTCTCCTGAGGGAATAGTTCTGAGGAATCCGACTGTGTGTTTTGCTCTGAGGAGAGATAACCCGAGAGCCATCAGTTTCTCTGCGCGCAACGGTCGCTAGACTCGAAGGGAAGTCCTCTCTGGATGTCTCCGCAACGCCACCCATCCTCTTCGGAATCGACCCATCGCCACCCCTGCTTCTCGACTGAGACCGTGATCGTAAAGACGACATGGTGGTTTAATACTGGTGGATCGACTGATCCAGCTTCTAACCATAACATAAGGATATTAAGGGTTCATTGCCAACACTGAAGGCTGGTGTTGTTATTCTGATGTGTGATACGCTGACGATGTTCCAGACCGGCTGACCCCAGGACTCTTCTCTATCGAAGGAATGAATGTTCAAATGCTCAGAAACAATCCTGAGATGCTAGACTCGGATGTGAGAAGCTTGGCTCAGAGGTATAGGGCTGGGGAAACTCTAGCCGGGCCGGATAGTTGATATACAAGAGGGGGGAAATGAAGAAGAATTAACCAAGAATAAAAATGAAGAATCCCCTGGACAAAAGATGTCGACAAGGAAGATCGTAGGAATATGGCTTGAGGGGATATGTTCCGAGAAAAGCTAATACAGTTGTGATGGTGTGGAGCTGTTCACATATGTAGTATGTGATGAACGAAACCCGGCTAGTGCCCTGAGAGGTGTGTGTGGGAAGTTGGTGGTGGGAATCGGGCGTTTAACAAGCGTTGGTGTAGTGCTCAGTCGAGTCCCCTCTTCAGCACAGCAGTCAACCGTCAAGCGCCCCCAAGGTTTAGTGCTCCGAGAACGATGCGCTGGCGAGCAGTTGAGAGCTGAGTTAGGTTCGTAAGTAACTACGACTAGTTTACAAGGAACATCCAGAGAGAAAAGGAAAGAGACTAGTCGAGAAAATAGAGCACAGGGAACGAGGACAGATCAGGGCTTTTCGAGATGCTGAGAAAAAAGTGCGGCGGCATTGTATATAAGACGATACATTGTCTCGGGCGATTTGACCATAGAGATTGGACAGTCTCCCATGTACCGATGGCGAGGGGGGTAGGGAACGAACCGGGACTGCGGTACGTTGATTGCAAGTATTCTTTGCGATAGCTGTGGCGTCTAAACCCCTGTTCCAGGCCTCGCAGCGACCTCTCGGGGTCATATCGACATGTCACCTGTCCAGGTTCGATACTGGACTCGCCGACAACACGGTCTGGTTGGCAGCGGCCAGTACGGGCTCTGCGGGGACGCTGTGGGCGGGCGGATCAGCGACGTCGCACCCACTTGGAGCGCTGAGTCACTGGGGATACTGGTTTGTAGCTTGGAGCGCACTGCCAGGCGAGAGCACGCGAAAGCGGAGCGCACAGGGACAGGCATTCCAGGCTCCAGAAGCCTATGCAAGCCGTTGCCAGGCGTCGACTATTCATGGAACACTTCGCAGCATGCAACTGCTCGCAGTGGAGTCAACGAGAGGCAGAGAAGCAGGAACGGACGACGGAGGGCAAACCACTGGGTCTGCTGCCCACATTGCTGCACGTACAATGGACTGCCTGCTGCAGCAAAACTGCACTGCCATGCGCGTAAACATGTCTGAGATGCTGCATATCCCGACGTCCTATGAGAGGCCAGCGGTGCAAGATCAACGATGCCATTCGCCGAGAAAGCCCCTGTCGGATCTGTCGCCTTTTTCCTCTCCGGGACGATGGGAGGGATCGGGGCTCGCACAAGCCACTCGGCTCGGTCTCTTTGAATTCCTGTGAAGCACTTGGTGGGATACACAACATGAGGATCCCGGCAGTCGTAAAAGTCTGCGAGAATATGTGCCCATTCAGAGAAAATACTACGTCTGCACGCAATCCAACTAAAGTCGGAATTAAACAAAATCGACGATGAAAATCTTTGTCGGATGAATGCTCGCATTTGGCAAGGCCACGACCCTTGGTCGTCGCCTTTTGACGCCAAGACGAAGTTTGTTCTCGGTGGGTCATGGCCAAGCTTGGAATTCGGCTGGAGGCGAAATGCGAAGCCGCCAGGAGGGAGCCTGTCGGCCTTGGACAGAGCCAGCCAGTGCGCTTACAGGCCTCTCAAGTTGCAGGGAAACGCGATACGGGAGCGGCGGGTTGGCGGGTGTCCGGGCGGCCTGGCCCTCGCCGCCGTCAGCAGTAAGCATTGAAGTTTCGGGGCAAGGGACTTTACCAGTGGTGAAGAGCTCCGTGAGCTATTCTCCAGAGTTTGCAATGATGCCCGTTAGCAGCTGCATTAGAATGTGTATCTGGTTTTCCCCATAGCTGCGAGCGAGAATGAACGCCATGGTCGAATGCTGGCAGCCTTGATGAGTTTTGCGCCAGCCATGGCCGTCCCTCCTCTAGGCCCGGCACCCCGCTTCATTCGTACATAGCACAACCGCGCCATCGCCCGAAAGAGCAAAATGTCTCTGCTGCATGTCTCACTCGCACGTTGCCCATTAGCCAATTTAGTTGGGGTTGTGATCGACTCACAGTTGCCAGTTGCCAGTCGCTCAGAGCCTGGTCGATCTGCAAAGATGGATCTTACGTGCCGAGTACGCTATCTTGGGCGCTTGCTAGCTCCAGTGGAGATCCGATGGGTACATTTACTGGTCTAACCCAACTTACTTACAACGTCTTACAGGATTGGGATGAGTGTAAGTCTACATTTTACAGGTGCTTATGCTCGATGACCAAGTTGGCTTGGTCCCATACATTCATATCCAATCTGGAAAACAAAGGGTTCATCTCCTCGTCGGTTAGGAGAGAAACATGGGCCGTGAGTCCATGGTTTAGCTGTCCTCGCAGACCGGCCTATGATCGTTTTCATACCCGGTTCTGAGAGACATGGCCAAGGTTCCTCGTACGGACGCTCGATGTAACAGAAGTTTGCGAAGAAGCATGTCGAACATGCAGAAGAAACGCACGACATGGAATTCTGCTGTCGTAGGCCCTGGCCATGCTGGTTTGGTGGTTTCAAGCCACGCAAATCAACCGTAAAGAGTCCAACCAACTGCCAATCCGCAGACCAAGGAGGGCAAAGTATGGAGACCGTCATTTTCGCAGTTATCTCCAGCGTCACTTTGAATGCGACTTACAGGGGAATTAAAGCGTAAAGGGTTTCACCAATTTTTCTAATTGGATGCTTGGGAGTAATTCCTGGCCAATGAGATTCCCGAAATGCTTCCTCTGCAAGGCCTGCCCCAGCGCCCGCAGTGAGAGAATATGTACTCGGCAGGAGTCGCATTCACGGAGATGTCTGATGGTTCTCGTCTAGCGCCATATTGATTCTACACCAATGCCTGTACTTCAAACATGTCTAGATTTAACGACACTCGGCCTACATACAACTAATTCATGTTTCGACATAAACCATGGAGTCCGACACTTGGCAGGCTTTTTTAGCGTGCTGACCCACGAAGTCCTAATTCCTGATAGAGCCGGCCCACAAAGCTCCTGTCAAATGTGGGTTCAAGCCAGGACATTCCTTCAGGATGAAAAGACAGTCAACGGCACAGATGCAGCAGCCAATACGGCTTCTATCAAACACACCGAAGGCGCGGCATATCCAAGTTGAATAATCAGGGGGTAGACTAGCCTCCTCCCGGCTTGCCCAACTCGGTCGCCAGAGCTGGCACGTGCCGTCATAGTCGGTCCAATGGTGAGCACCTGATATCGAGTCTGCAAGATCAAGCCGGTTGCCTCGAAGGCCCAATCCGCCATCAAACCCCAGAAGAGGAGACGTACACAGAGTCTACCGGGCAGGGCCCGTTGGCGTGATCTCGCCGCTTAGCAGCAGCATGCGTTGGTAGCATGATCAAACGGCTCTTCGATGTGGATAGATATTCTTCCTGCCTCTTCGAGGCGAGTGAACCCTGCTCTCATGCTCTTCTGGGGCACTTCCAACGGATTCCCGAGTCAGTCCTGCAGTGCCGATCGCCGCAACATGCAACAGAGCAAGCTGAGAACAACGCATGAACTGTGGCAAGTCTTGGATGCTGTTAGCCAGCGGCTTCACAGCAAAACCTGTCCAGAATACCGGGACCGTCTCCATGACTGGGCCCGGATTGAATTCCCAATATGACGGACGCTTTCGTCGCCTGCATTCGTTGTGGCGACGTCGTTTTGACGAGCCGTTCTACTGTCTCTGAAGCGGTGCACTGCCACATAACCATGCAAGCATCGCATACCGACCAGCGAAGCTCAACCGCGCTCACCGACAAGCGAGGCGGGTCTGTGGCGTAGCTATCAGAGTCTGCTTCTGACGTGGCATGCTCTCCTGCAAGCTCTTACGACGAAAGCCTCGCGGTCGACCTGGAAAGCAGGGAATTCGGAGGCAAAGTCACAAACACCTTTTTCCAGATGAATGCTCAGTTAGGAGGAAGCCATTGCAGCAGGAAACTAATAGTGTCAAACTTCCGCCCTCTGATAGCCAGATTTCGCCAAGAAATGGCCCTGATCCCAAGGCAAGGTTCTGACCCGCCGTCGCGGCGGGTCTCCAATCGAAACCCCATGTTTTGCCGCGAGCTAAGATCCGCTTTCAGGTGAGCAGGGGTTTTGACAAGACGATTGGATACTCGGGTCCAGAGGACCGTCATGGATGCCCTCTCGTCTTGATGGCGTTGAAGTAACGTGATCAGGAGGTGGTGTGAAGGCACTTTCAGAATCACAGGTTTCTACTGCATATCTCTGTAGGACGTCCAACGGTTGCGTTGCTTTTACGGGCGTCGTTACCAAGGGGACGGGACGAAGGATCGGCTTGCCTGTTCTCTGTTCTCACTCGCCAACGGCGTCTATATCACAGAGGCCGTAATCAGGATTACGAGGAACTCGTAGGATATCGCGCTTACTAGACCTAGAACAGCTTTCCTCTCATCAAGATCAACGACGATGGAGTACAAGTGCGCCAAGTATCGAGCGTTTACTAGTAAACGCTTCTTGGCCCCCAACACAAATCGTCATCTCACCATTAGCGGGTACCGATATGCGATCTCGCGTCTATTCCACTCGCGTTCGCTCTGCTGCATGCATGTCTCAGACACACATGTCGCCCTGCAACTCCGCCTGGGCTCAGCTAGTGTCAGCTGGGCAAGGTCATACTAGTTCGGTGGTGATGAGTTGTCATTAAACGGCCTTTAAGCCAAGTGGTTTCTCAATTCTTTCCCAAAATTTTCAAACCTTTCAAATGATATGCCGTCATAGCATCAATCCTCATTTATGGACAAGCGCAGCAGGCGCAAAGCAGCCCTAGGAGGCTGTGACCGTGCGGACCAGCGCAATGCTCTAACTCTTAGCACCGGACCCAGGCTGCCTCGCTCCTTTCGAATGCCGCGCGCTCCACACAAGCTACGAATTTAGATCAGCTATCATTGCGTGGGGCTGGCCTAGAGCTCCAAAACATTTTATACCCAGCAAATAGCAGGCCATTTCGACCTCTTGCCCCTATGTCCATTCGGATATGAACTCTTCTAGGAAAGGCCATGGTCCATCTGGATCAGTCCCGTCGGCACGCTTTCTTGACTGACAGGATCATCACTGCTGTACTCCATGGATCCGTATGGTTCATCCTACTAAAGAGTCCAGGATCAATATTCAAACGTTACTTGGCCAGACAATCGATGGAGACTACAAGACGATGTCGAATGGATGGATCTCAAGTCCGTTCAATGGGGCATGTTGCCCAATGCCAGTGCTCAAAATTCATGCACCAGCTGATAATAAAAGCTGAGCTCAGCTAAGCGGATATGCTAATAAAACGATCGATCTCGGGGAACGACGTCGCCTCCTAGTATAGCATGCATTTCCCTGTCATGGCTGGGAATCCGGGACCTCTCTGCCGGTGAAGACATCCACCCACGATCCTAGTAGAATATCACTCCAGAATCCACTCCATTATGGAGTGATGTTTGACGTGAACTATTGCGATCATCCTTGATGCCTGCCTCGAGCTACCATTCCAGCGGGAAAAGGGGGTTTGACAGAGTCCGCCGTGATGCGCCAGGGTCAAGCTACGGGGCGCCTCTGGCAAAAGTTGCCTTAAGCCATGTCGTGCAAGGCTGAACTGCCTTGAGAAAGCACCGTGAGACATTTCGAGAACCTATCAGCAGAGCATATCCAGTCGTCATTCAGCTTGTTAGAATGCGCTTTGGTGGACCTCATAGCGTCTGTCATTTTCTTAGCTATCTTGTGTTTCGGAGCTAGCCATTGGGCGCTTCTCTTCTTTCTTTTTCTTGTTCCCTCCATAAGGTTTAGGTGCTTTAAAAATACAGGAGTCCTTCAGCTCCAGGAAACTGAAACATGCCAGTGCTACCAATTATGGGTGCGCCTGTGCGATGAGACAAAACCAAGGACCAGCCTGAGATATAATTGTCTAAAGTTGGGGGGTTTCCTTGTCCTCCGCGCGCAAGTCGTGCTCATAAAAGTGGCTTGCGCTCCCTCCTTGCGGAAATGACTGAGCCCATGATGTGCCATCCCGAATAAAGGAAGGTTAGACAATATAGACAGGTCGAGTGTGGATGGGGCACTGGTTGGCGCTTGGCGTAGATAAATCGTGTTTGAGCTGAGCCGAGGCACATCATGCCATTAAGAGTCAACCTTCAAGTCATTGAGCTGCTATTAAAATCTTAACTGTGTATAATGAAACGGATCTCATAATATACTTAATGTACTACTGAGATAGGTTCACTGTCGAGGTAGTCTAGTCCGTTGACGCGTGATATATATTTTTTGCCCCCATCGTGCTTTCAATTTTTGTTTTGAGAGTCTTGCTCCGTTTATCTTGATTTCAGCACTAGGCAGACTCAGGCATCATAAAACATACATTTCTGCCGTTATCCAAGGATAGCCGGTAAATTATTGTCATGACTATCGCGCCAAGGAATATACGTGAGCCTCGCCTAGCGATGCCGCAGAAGAGAAGGGGTTGAGAGGAGAGAGAGAGGGTAAATATTGATCAACAATCCCGCAGTCAATCCCTCGAATACGCAACAACTCATCTGCTCCCTCTTTCAGATCCGGCCCGGAGTGAGCCATTTACATGACACCACAATCTATATCCGTCCAGTCACATACCAGAACACGATCACTTCTAGCGTTTATATCGCCTAAGCATTCGCCTGCCGGCGCTGCGGGCAAACATGAGATGATTCATCCTCACTACTTGCGCGCGGCTTACAACGAAAAAGCATTGATATACTCACGAACATCGCATGCTACCATTTACTTTATATGACCCACATTCGCATGAGATGACAGTCCTTGTAATACCTGACTTTGCTGGAGCATTCTACTTCTACTTCAAAGAAGAGTCAAAGGCCGCCGTGGACGATAACAGATCGCTGACCATTTATACAAGACCATCGCCAGGGCCGCACTATCACTGGATAGGTTGACTCTATTCCGAGGAACCTCTGCGGCTTTTGGATCCTATACGGCCAGCGACGATTAAAGCTGGTCCACAGACGGAGATGCAACCTGCTTTGCTGTACTAGCAGGCACCGACACCACAGCAGCATGGCAACCTCTGCGGGCTTGATTAGATCGAGGTCTACTATCAGCATCACGGGTGTCTATAAGAGAACCCGTGTCGGTTTACAATATCTTCTATCGTCCACAAAATATATATATATAATGTTGGGCTGTCTCCCATGTTGCCAGAGTGTTAATTGGATCAGGTAGCATTGGCCCCAGCTTTAGAGCCTACCATCTTGAGGAAAGTCAAAGGAGAAAGGTCAAGATGGACCATCGAAGGGGCGCCGGGTGTACTCGTGTAATAATTGACTGGTTTGGGGGAGCATTGCATGTATACATACATCTCTGTACGCAGAAGTAAAGATAAGTACTTTGACGAGGAACGATCGCCTCCGTCTGAGTTGACCGTACGTAAATCAGAATTTTATCTTACCGGCAGAGTATAAACTATATATCACGAGTAGGATGTGCCTCGAAAGATGCCTGATTCGTCATGTCCAATCGAGTATATTCTCAAAAAGTTATCGATAACCGTATTACTGGCGGAAGCCCGGCCCTCCAGAAAAATCATACGCCAATCCGCCACAACCCAAAGCCATAGTGATACAAATTTAGCAAGGCCCTCATTCCTTGCCTAGACCTCCACTCAGTTCATGCAGCCGATAACCGTGCTCGAGCTCAAAACGGACCGTTCGCTACCTAGGCGCCAAATCGCTTTGCCCGAGCCTCGGCCTTTGCTTTTTCGGTGGGATCAGTCAGTATCGAGGCTTTCTGCGCACCGCCGTTTGGCTTGCCCTCGGCTCTGCCAGCACCAGCTCCGCCTTGACGACGGCGATCCCGACCCCTACCCCGTCCACCGGGGGCGGCACCACCACGTCGCCCATCAGTGCTCTGCCTCTTCGCATCGCGCTGCTCACCGCCACCAGCGCCTTCGCGGCCGCGCTTCCTCTCTCTGCGCTCAGGCAGCGCCGAGTCGAGACCCTTGACGACGGCGACGGCGGGCTCCTCTGCACCGAACCGTTGCGCGCGCTCGGCCTTCTTCTTTTCTTCCTCGTTCTCATCGACCACGATGCCGAATCGCTTGGCTCGCTCCGCACGCTTGCGCGCCTCCTCATCTGCGCTGGATGCAGCTAGGTGGGCAGAGAAATCCGGCTTGGGGGCCGCTGGCTCTTCCTTGGCGGGAACCTCTGCTGTGGTCTCTGTTGTGGATGCTGCTGGCGCATCTTGTGTGGTTTCTGCTGCAGCTGCCGATTGGGGTTCTTCTACCGCAGGTGCGGGCGCAGACTCTGCCGGCGCTGGTTCAGCTGGCTTGGCTGCTGCAGTAGTCGTAGTGGTGGTTGCTGGATCGTCATCGTCCCAATCGATCTCATCGTCGGCAGTCGTCTTGGCAGCTTCTTGATGTCAGTTTTTTGCTCACCAGGCTCAATTGGACATGGATATCTGCGCAAGGGCAGGAATTGTGACGTTGATTGCGACCAGGCTCGGCTGATGCAAGTGCGAAAGCGCGGCGAACTGACCTGGCTGTGCGGGCTCCTGGGACTTGTCGTGTTCCTGCAGACGGGCGATCAAGTCGGCTTTGTTACCGGCAACGGGAAGCGACTTTTCCTGAAGCAGCTTCTTGAGCTCGGGGACCTTGAGGGTGCTGTAGTCGCTCATTGTGGTTTGCGCTTGATATGAGACGCAAGGCTGGGTGAGGTGGTTTGGATGCTCGCTGGATCTGGCGCACTTTTTCTTTTTTGGCTTGATGCAGGTGGCGTCGAGAAGTGAATCAGCACAAAGGATGAGACGAGGCCGAAGTTGAAAGAAGGATGTGTAACGGACGGAGGGGATGGACAGAGTGAAAGAATGGAGATGGGAAGGAGCGATGAATGAAGCTAGGACTAGGGTAGCTTGTGGAACTTGCGCTCTTGAAAATGACGAAAATGCGAACAGCCAGGACGCGGTCGGCGCGACAACAATAGCTTAGCTTAGCCTGCATCACCTTGGGGTAGGTACAACGCATCCGTAGCGCACGGGCCCCCTCCAACATACCTCGAACTTGAGCCGCAAATTGGATTAACGTGAACTCTTTTTAGAGAGACATGCTGCATTTTATCGCTAGGTATACAGAACAACCACCTATACAACATGTACTATTACAGCTCTCATATCTAAGAGACAGATGCATCTCATCATAGGTAAAACAAACCGAGAACAAAAAAAGCCCTCTTCCCCCGGTTCACCATTCCTGTCCGTCCTCTCTATGTGCCAGAATTGGATATCCCCCGCTGGAACCAACAGTCGACCTCCCTGATGCGCCAGGCTCTATTCTCGGTCCAATGCAATCATGATCTCCTAACCCCGAAGCCGTTTGTTCCTAGCCTCTCATGCCTCATTATGAACAGAAAAGGAAAAACAGAAATAAAGAGTTGCATGCGTCCGAATGTCAACCAAAACGAAAGGGTATCTCAACTCTCACTCCCTACAGCTCCCGTGAGCTTTACCATGCCAAATATCAAATCACCCTTTCTCGCCTGCCCCAAAATCATCCAATGACGACTTCTTGCGTGACCAAACCGTAGATCCAACTGGCCTCTGATACACTCGCGCACTGGAAACACCATTTGCTCACATTGCCACTACTCACACCTCCCGTCTGCACTGCGCCCGCCATGCCGTTCTGGTCGAGGACCTCCTCCCAGACGTTCAGTAATATGCCTCTACTCCCCAGTCTCGAGAAGCAGCGAGATCCCAGCACTACATCCACCACCACGACCCCCTTCTCCTTGTCAGCAGATTTCTTCGGAATCCTCGTGACAATGATACGCTTCTCCATGCCCTGATACTTGCGCAGGTTTTGCCTTGTGCCATATGGCGGCCTTGTAATCTCGAGGAAACAGTTGCCGTAGTCCTCCCACTTGCCCCTACTGACCATGAGATGCAACCGGATCTTGAGATTGTTGGTCGTGAGGCTCATGTTAGCCGCGCTCCCCGAATGCGCTGCGCTGACCGAGGGTGAGCGTGGTGGCGTTCCTGAGGAGGAGGAACTGGTATATAGAGATGCCTCGCGGGAGCCGGGCCGTGACTGCTTGTCGACTGACGACATGGCGATGTCAAAGGATTGATTGCCCCCGCCCATGAGCCTTTTGAGAAGGGAGCCTGCCGAGACACTCGAGGCATGCGATGTACTTCCAGCAGACTGTGAAGGCGCACGCGTGGAAGCACGGTAACTGTTCTTTCGGCCGAACCAACTGCGGCGACGCGAGGAGTTGTCGCCGTCTTGTTCAGCAGCCTGATTCTGCCCGAAGTTGCGGATGCGGGCCTCCTCCTCAAGAGCCTTGAACTTGGCGTTATCAAGACGGGCACGGTGAACCGCCATGTATAGTTGCTCGCAATCCGCCATGTTGGCGGCCCGGAAGCGAAAGAAGCACGTCTCAATCTTGGTCACCTTACTATACAGCCGCGCGTAACTAAGAACCGGAGATCTTATTTCAAGATCCAGCACGGTGCTGTTTCGAAGCATAACCAAGGGGGTGAGGTCGAGCGCGATAAGGGGGCGATCTTCGTCATTGGAACTCGTCAGGGGATATGCTTCGATGAGACCAGGCGTCGTGACAATGGAACAGGCGTCAGGCCACAAGTCCTTCCAGCAGCCTCGTTTGTTGTCCCAGTATGAGATGGAGGCATTGGATCTGAAGGCATATTCTGGTTTTCGCCCCCCAATCTTGGGAATTCCGGCTTGAGAAGCCGATGCTGAGGGCGTCAGGCTGACAGTGCTCTCGGATATGACCGAGTCGGTAGGCGTCTCTTCATGCGATTTCTTGATACTGATAGCGGGCATGGGATCAGGAATGTCAGCTGCCTCCAGTTCATCGTCTGAAGAATCCGATGTTGATTCATCGTCGTCTTCGGACTCCGACGAGGAGGTAGACCCCTCGGAAGGTTGATATTCATGCTTCAAAGGGGACGATCCCCGCCGTTTGATTCTCGCTGCAGTCAAGTCAACGGGCGGCGACAGCGTTGACGACTTTTTGGAGGGAAGACTACGATGAGCCGGGGGCGGTGGAGGCGTTTCGTTCTCTTCGGGCGCTGGTGAAGTAGGAGCAGATGAGTCGTGAAGAGTGATCGGATCGGGTCGCATATACTCCTTGAGGGGACGTGACCGGTCTTCGTCTCGGCTCGGTGGCCGCCGTTCCGATGCGTACCTCGACCTAGACTGAGAGTGCGGGTCCTGTGTTGGCGTTCTCTCCGGGCTAGGAGCAGAGGCGGATATGGGTGCTGTAGGCCCGCTTGTGGTTCGCTGATGGTATCGAGCTGGAGGAGTTTTACTGTGAATTTCCGGGCTTGACTCGACCCTATGAGGTGAGTGAATGCCATAGGCATCCTGCCGTCGTTTTCTTTCGCCAAGCGGCGCTTCCTCTACGGTCGGCCTGGGTACGACAGGTAGTGAGGAGGACTCTCGAGGCTCGACCTTGGAGACGGCAGGTGGCACTGGGCTGGTACCCAGAATACTGATCCAATCCTCTAATTGCTCATCGCTATCGGTTGAGAGTGTGATGAGCTCAAACCATTCATCGTGTTTTCCTCTGATCATAACCACCAGTTCACCTTCCCGGTCACCTTGCCGGGCCGAATAATGGCCGCCAAGGATTGGTGCAAACAGTAGCCATGATCGTCCCCCGCTTCCAGTTTCCCGAATCAATAGATCGCCTGGATCTGACTTGAATAATTGATTGTCCCGAGAAATAAGCTCCACCTGGCAGTCCAGCCGCTGTCCGTTGGTATGGCGAAGATCCAAGGAGAACAAATCCTTCGCATACACTTGTCGGAAGCGGTCAACCTTGACATTATCCAGTGCCTCAAGGGTCTTGAGGTCTCGGACACGGCTCGTATCGGTATTAATGGCGTCATCATCTATGACTCTCGCACTCTCTTCCTTATGCCTCCGGCGTGCTTTTTCTTGCAGCTTCTCCCAGTTGGCGGCAAGGCCTTCATACTGATCTGTTCCTGTTACAGTGCGGTATCCCTATGTACAAATTAGTATAGAAAACTGTGAGAATCCTTCAAGTCACATACTCTGATGAATCTCGTGATCCACTTGACTCGAACAAGAGGTCTTTTTAATAAGTGTGCGACGTCAACCCGTTCTCCGTCTTCATTGACAACGTCGCCTTGCTCATTACGAGGCAGCGCGTTGACGAGAGAATCGTTGTCGTCCAGGGAGAGAGGGGCCAGATTGACAATCAAATCATTGAAGCCAAGCCGCCAAACGTCAAGATAATTATCATAGACGGAGTATGTGGATTCCAGCCATTGAGGCAGCCTGTGCGCATCTGATAAGGGGCATCGTCTGTGGACGTTTCGAACCTTCTCTAATGCAATACCCATCTGGATAACAGATTTCGCCACACTGTCTTCCTTGCCTTTGCCCGACGGCGAAGAAAACAGGTCCTCAGACACGACGGAGCCATTGCCATGTACAAATTGATTAAGAAGGACTGGAATGACTCCATCAACAAGGGTTTTAAGTTCTCTTTGGTAGAGGTCTTCGTCTTGCGCAAACTCTTGTAGAAGCCCCTCGACCGTCGCAGAGTCTAGGTGGTTTGAGGTTCTGCGTACACTACGGGCCGATCTGAGACTCCTGCTTCTTCCAGTCTTGCTGGTGTCGTCTGGTAGGGAAAGAACTGAAATCAAGTCGGAATGTTTCGTGCGTCTTCTCTTGAGACCATGTTTGTTACTCCTGTGACGAGAAAGCTCAGAACCGGTGCCCCCAGTAAAAGCAGTCGTTTGAGTTATAGTTGTGTCGGAGAGCACTGACGAAAGGTCTGATTCTGAGGTGTCAAGCGACTCCAGAGAGAGGATTGTTGACAGCTCGTGGCGACCGCTTGTCGGCGGTGGTCGCCGTCTGGGATATGACGACGAAGGTGCCGCCTTTGCTTGCTCTGGTGACATGGACGATTCGTCATCCTGACTTGAGGCCGACTTTGTGCCAGAAGAGCGACGTCGCTCCCGACGATCATCTTCGTAATGGTCATCATCGTCATACTTCGTCTCCTCGGCAGCAGTCGGATAGAACATGCTTGATTCTCCACGGAAAGCATCCTTGAGCCTCTCTTTAAACCCTTTCTTCGCGCTTGGTTTTACGGGGGAGGAGGTATTTCTAATAGCTCGGCTCCTCCTCAATCCGCTCGATGTTGGCGTTGATTCGAGTCCCTCTGACTTTTCTTGGGGTTTTGGCGTTGTGGGCTCCTCGGCCTCGTCATCTTTGGTGATGATGCTTTCTTCATCCCTTGACGTAGTCGTGAGCTCACTCTCAGTCCAGTCTGTGGTTGAAGTCAACTCAGATTGGCCTTCTCCAGTGGACTTTGGTTTCGAAGCAGATGTCGACGATCTCGCCTTGTTATCATCACATCTTTCTTTCTCTGTTGATGCCTCTTTCGATTCCGTTGCTGGCGACGCAGCTGTGGAATTCTCGACGAAGGGGTCGACCGTCTTGTTCAGCCATGACTCAATGCTCCGCGGCTGGTTGGCAGCCGGTTTGGGGGGTGGCTCGACCCTTTCAGAGATGATCTTCTTGCTTTCGACAAATGCCTTCTTCAAGACGTTGGTAGCGCCCTTGAAGCTGGTATTTCTCTTGGCTTTTGGGCGTCTTGTGCTACCCTTCATCGGCAAATTGAGTTCGCTGAACGCCGAATATCCGACTGGTATCTCCGCCAATTTGGAGGGCATACTCGACGGGACGGCCGAGTCATCGTCCGATCCACTTGTCCACGACTCGCTGTCCGACATATCTTCCGTCATAGTGGTGCCTGTGTCTCCCGTCATCGTAGTGCCTGTATCCCCGGTCATTGTGGTCCCTGTGTCCGCATGACTCCGATCTGCGGTCTTCTGTGTCAATTTCGAGGACAGCTTGGAAGATTTCCTCCCGCTACTCCGCCTCGTAGGCGTATTTGGCGCTTCGGACTCGGACTCTTCGAAGACTTCTATCCTTTCCGAACGTGGTGTGTCTCTGTGTGCACTCTTTGCGCGTGCAGAACCATGTCTTGATGATGCTCGGACCGTGCTAGCACTATCGGACCTTCGGTCTCCCGAGTAAACCCTGATGCCGTCATCTGGCAATTTCCCTTTTGAAGGTGTAACCCTGATGCCATCGTCGCTTCTAAGGTTCTTTGCAGGAGTGACTCGGATGCCATCGTCAACAGGGGCCTTGGACTTCCGTGATTTGTTCGTTTCCACCACGATTTCCAGGTCTTCGGATTTGGCGCTGGACTTTGCACTCGATCTGGCACTAGCGACATCTTCTTGACTCCTCATGGCGCTCACTCGGATCCCGTCACCACTTCCCACAGATCGGGAGATACTGTAGCGTTTCACCTCTGGTTCGTCGGGTATCTCGACGCGCGCCGCCCACTCCTTAATCTTGTTCTTGACCGGGGGGTTGGGCGCTGTTCGGGGTGAGAAGTTCTTCGGTATTGGTGATCCGCCGTCCTTGCTAACCTTTGGTGGTGATTTACTCCTTGGCGGGCTCCTCTTCTTGTTTTTCATCCAATTGGTGTCGCTGACAACCCGCTTCTTAGGCGGAATGCTCTGCTCTCCATCCGCTTGGTTCTCTTTTTCCATCTCATCTGCCCCTTGACTCTGCTCCACGACGATGACCTGGGGCGGCTGCTTTTGCTTGGCGCCCTTCTTTATCCTGACGCGGTCCTCTTCCGTCACACTTTCTTCTTCGACCTGTATATGGACTTCGCTGGGCTCAGACGGAGTTGCGAACGGATCCGCGCCGGCCATGGTTGCAGAGTTCTTCTTCTGCCATTGCTTGACTCGATCATGGACACCCCCCGGCGCCTGAACTCTACGCACTGCGGCCTCGCGCATCTCTTGCTTCACCTGCTCCACGGTCATCTGCTTTTGCTTTTGCTTCCATTTTTCCCTGTCTGCAGCAACGCGGGCTGGTGTGGGACGGCCCAGTAGGAAATCCCCTAGCAGCGTAGGTTGCTGTTTCGTGGTCGCAGCTCGTGGACGAGCAGCACCGGCGGCGGGCGCACTCTTTGGAGTGGTACCGCCGCCGGGTGCGGACACCTTTCTATTGTGAGTGGCATTAGGTGTCTTTGGCTTGGCAGCAACAGAGGCGCGACGAGGAGTTTGCGGTCCCGTCGGATTGTCGTCTTCGGTGGTCATGATCTGTCGTCGTTGCGATAAGCCTTCAGTTACATTCTCGGTGCTGCCGGCGCGGCATGGGTGGGCATGCAGATCGGCGAGGCTCCAGGATAGAGGGGTGTGGTCGTCATAATTGGCCGTTGAGCTCTCGGGAGCGTATTCGATTGACCAACATGAAGGCAGTGGACTGAGTGATGGACGGAAAGTGAAAGTTGGTTCAACTCACATGTCTACCTGTACGGCATGCTGTCGGTATTCACAAGTGTCGCAATTCTATAGCCAGGTCGTGGTCGGAGGTTGGACGGTTGTCACAGTGCCTTAGAGTTCGAGCCCATCTGCATGCGGGAAGATCCAAGTATGCATGTGAGATCTAGGTTCATCACCGAACCCAACCAGTTGCTTGCGCGGGTTCGGCCGGCTTGACAACTAAAACAGCACGGGATGGCGGTCACTGCTGGTGGATGATCAATTGGTTCGTGAAGGCGAAGTTTTGTGTGTGTGCGTGTGTATCTACGACACCGGTGCTGCGGAAGTGCGATACGACCAACTCTGCATCCGGCTTCTGTACACCACAACGTTCGGCGGCCAATGGCGGGCTCTGGTGAGCTCGTGCTGTAAACAAACGGGACTCGGACTGGGAAGTGGGCAGGGTGGGCTGGGCCGAGTGGGGCCCAGTGATCAACTAAAATCACGTTAAGCTGCAACCCACGCGCTGATGAGCCCCCAGGAGGGAGGTCAGACCCGGGACACCCCTGGCAAATCGGCAACGCGACTGGCCAGCCTCTGCCCCTCCTCTAGCGACGCAATCCCTGTTGGGACAAGCCTGACAGTCGACAGTGGGAGCTTCCAAGCTCACTCGTATTCGTGGCTGCCATTGTTTTCCCTCGTGCTAATCAACGAGCTGTGAGCTACCACTGCTAGCTCTGGGAGCTGTCGTGGGATCTGCACATGGCAACGGCGCCGCATGAAACCGCTCCTCAGGATGCGGCGTCTTACTTTTGTGTACATCCTTTGGCCTATTCCCATCGCCCTCTTAGTCGGGCAAGCTGAATAGCCATACTTCGGCTCATGCACAGCTCAGTATCACACCGATAGTTTGCCCCAGACCTGACGCATCACACTGGGCATCGACCTTGGCGACCTGACGCTGAGTTGGCCACACGCCAGCGCCAGCCAACAACTGTGCCTACGGTTTCCACCTTGGGAGATCCCTGTCGCCGAACTCAGCCAAAACTTGCAATACCCAGTCGTCCTCATGATACTTGACATCGTTATTACCTCCTTATTTATGCATACTAGACATAACAGGAATATTATTGTCTTGTTGCAGTTTCAAACTGCTCAATTCTATCGAATGTGGTGTAATTCTGAACCTCTTCGAGTGCATATACTGAGCCGGTCCCCGTCTCAGCAGCCAATATAATATCTCTTGTGTGAAGCCAAGCGTTCATGGGAGTGCCATCAGCAAGCATGCTCAAGCACAGGCAAATACATGTCAGTCGCCGGTGCTGGGAAGGGTCAACAAGGCGGGGCGTCATGCAATCTCTCGGTTTTCAATCTTAACACGCCAGACGGTAGAGTATTGCCAACCAAACTCCTGTTCCTGTCTATTTTTAATATCCATCATGATCAGAATGATCAAGTTATCTCCACAATGAGGTCTTCTGCTCATCGGAGTAGCTGACCAGCATGTCGCAATATATGAGGGTCGCCAGTAATGCCAGCAGCATCTTGGCGGTACTGTTAGATCCTCGAGCCATGATAGTCTGATACTCATGACTGTACACACTGCACTCCGACCTCAAACCACATAATAATAGTTACAACCCGTCCCATACAGTCGGCCAGCATCGGTTCCATGCTCACAGTTCGGGCTGATTAGAAACACAAGAGCTGCCCGAGACTCACATTTTGAGTCTTCTCTCGCCCCATCAATTCCTTGCCAGATCGAATAGCCCGCACCATGCGCACGCCTTCCTCAAACACTCGGTAGACACCGTCGCCAGTCTTGGCCGAACACTCCATGTACTTGGCGGCGCCGATGCCATTGGCGGCCATGGCACCCTCCGAGGCACCAATGCGTGTCTCGAAGTTGGGAAAGAGGGGGGCCCAAATGCCGGAACCGACACGAGTATCTTTCTTCAGACCGATGAGGAAGATGGGCGCACCGCGACAGTGCATATGAATCTCGTTGATCCACTTTGTTCGAGCGTTGACGAATTTCTTGTCGCTGTTGACGCTAAAGCAGAGGAAGATGCCATCCCAAGCAAGGTAGGAGAGGAGAGAAAGCTGGTGCAGCTCGATTCGGCCGGATGTATCCCACAGTTCGAGGTTTGAGTCTTTGCCATCCACGTTGATCGTCTTGTTAAAGAGCTCGTACTGAGTCTGGTTCCAGTTGCGGGTGAAGGTGTTGAAATAGAAGCGGCTAACACAAACAATTAGCATAAGGTGCAGATGATATCTCGAGTAGGAAAGGTGAGACGTACAGCAGCATGCAAGTTTTTCCGCAGTTATAGTCCCCAACAACAGCAAATCTAAGTCTCTCGCGAGGCTTGACCGTCAGAGGCGTACCGGTAGGCGAGCCAACACTCTTGACGGTGGAGGCGTCGAATTGAGCATGGCTTTGAGAGGAGCTGAATACACTCTGAAAGCTACTAGAAAGTCTTCGAGCAGCATCGCAGGTCGACTGCACAATTCGACCTCGTCGTCGCACAGTAGCTGCGCCTCGATGTCCGGTTGTGGGATAGAGTTTAGCCTTCTTGTCAAAATGCTCGCCGCCATCGTGACCACCATCAGAGTCCTATCACAGTTAGCCCAGCCCAGGACGAGGATATAACGTCTGTACCTACCAGAAGGCGCTTCTCATTATCGCATGCAGCCGGTTCAAAGGTCATATCGTGATGGACACTCGGAACCTCGGTAATCCATCGGAGCATGTTGCCATTCGACTTCCACATACCAGAGACCGAGAACGAAAAATCCTTGACGGCGGGCGGCTTGAAGTCGTCAGGCACTGGATGCATACGGAGCGGATCAGGATACGCCTCCTCCTCCTCTTCCTCTTCCTTCTCGTCCCTGCTGCGAAGCTTGGGAGGCGATGAGCCGAACTCGGAGGATGAGGCCGTGGATGTGGATGTGGATGTGGCCATGGTGGATGGAGGATAGATGTACTAGAGGTACAACAATCGAACTGTAGAAAAACAATGGACCCTACAGCTCAATACACCAAGCAACAATGGCAAGATAGACCACTGAAGCCTCGATGATTGAGGCTCTGATGGTGGGGTAGGATGGAAAGATTCTGCAATGTGTGTTGCAAATTGTTGCTGATTGTGATTGTGATTGCTGTGAGTCTTGAGCTTTGAACGCCGGCGTGGTTGCTGGGTGAATCAAAGAGCTTGCTGAATTGGTTGGGAGTTTGGCAAAGCCTCAAGATTCGAAAACAGAAAAACAAATCCAAGAAATTCGTTATCGAGAAGATCAAATCTTCAAAGTCGAGCAAGAACAATGCTACCGCAAAGTTATCCATAGTTTGGGGGTGATCACACCTCTTGCCATTGAGACATGAACCTCCACAGACTTTGAAGATGACATTGTTATATTCTTTACTACAAATGTAGACATTCCCACGGGAACCAGACTTTCTGAGATAAATATGCTCTAGAGTATCTATCGTCTTTAATTATTCGAGAACTGTCTGGCTAGTTTAGTATATGCAGCTTTCAGCTATGTTGACGTTATCCAAATGAAGAACACAGTTGATACTTTGGCTCTGCTGAGATCCAAAATATTCTTTTGTTAGGAGTCTCACAGTCAAAGTCGGCTTTGCATAGTCGGAGACGCACATCAATGGACACATTAACAGTATCCTAGTCAAAGCCTCCCTTGTAGGCCGTTCTCATTCTTCACAATGATTCACAGCCGAGCACGTTGATTTGGAGATGACGGGAAATCGAAATAACGGAAGGCCAAGCCATATACATGCAGGGCCCAATTTGACAGGCCAAGATGTCTTTGGCCTACAAGATTCAAATCCATATCCCATTCAGCTTACAAATCACGCAGAGCGAGCAGTAGTAAAAATGATGATTAGATGGATGCTGGCCGAACCGACATAAGAGTCCATTTCATTTGCCCGTATTATGTAGTAGTCAACTAAACCAGGTTGGTTTCTGCGAGTCGTGCATACTGACCGATCCACATCTCACCTGTTGCATAGTATTATAATGCTTGCAGCCAATCACAGGCAAAGGATGCTCTCGCCCGGGCTAAGCTACTATGGGGTTGGCGGGTCAATGTAAGGCCTCTCATTGCAGATATTATTCATCCTGAATGACTGTGATGACCGAAATGTCATGCCCATAGAAGTCAGCAGGTCAAAAAAGAATACTGTTCTCTTGGTAAACGGGCCTGCAAGGTCAGTATCCTAGCACGGTATGATGTGCAATTGGAAGACTAGTTCTTAACGGGCGAACATGGCGCCAACGGGAGTCTCCGCATTTTCATGACGCAACAGTGATTTCTAATCCGATGGGCCCCGTGTAATACAGGAACTTACTCCTCACTGAGGTTATATAAACACACCTTGACACTCTAATATCTAGGAGAGATCAATTTGGAATGACCTCAAGGCTCACACAGATTGCAAAGCAGATCACCTCCAAAATGGCCGAGAAATCAAACCTCCACCTCTACACAGCCCAGACGCCCAACGGCATCAAGGTCTCCATCGTCTTGGAGGAATTGGGCTTGAAGTATGAGGTAAGGCCGACCCCCAATAAACATACGCCCCGTGAGATGAAAACTGACATGAGATATACAGACTACCAACATTGAGTTCAGCAAGAATACCCAGAAGGTTGGTCAGGACCCGGTCGTATTTTCAAGTTGCTCGTCAGTACCAATACTTATGTACGACTGGCAGGAACCATGGTTCTTGGAAATAAACCCCAACGGCCGCATTCCAGCCCTGACGGACACCTTTGAGGATGGCAAGACCATCCGGCTCTTCGAGAGCGGCTCAATCATGCAGTATCTCGTTGACCGCTATGACAAGGACCACAAGATATCCTACCCATATGGCTCCAGGGAGTACTGGGAGGTAAACAACTGGGTATGCAACATGTCCCACCTATCTGTGGAGATGATTGCTAACGGCAGAGTAGCTTTTCTGGCAGATGGGAGGTCTTGGGCCGATGCAAGGTCAACTGAACCATTTCAACAGTAGGCCACTATGCGCACGACGGGTTGAGATTTTGTTAACATGATCAGGATACGCCCCGGAAAAGATCCCCTACGGTATCAACAGATACATGAACGAAACTCGTCGCCTGTTCCGCACTATGGACACGGCCCTGGAATCGTCCAAGTCCGGGTACCTCGTCGGTGATAAGTGCACGCTCGCGGACCTAGCGAGCTGGGGCTGGGTCGCCGCCGCGGGTAAGTGAAACGGCTTCAATTCGTTGTATCACGACTAACTTGTATAGCTGGCTCTGGCGTCGATATCAGCGAGTTCCCTGCCTTGAAGAAGTGGAGGGACTTGCTCCTCACGCGACCCGGCTTGGAGAAGGGCCGGCACGTACCATCACCTCACAAATCCCTGGACCAGGAGAAAATGAGCGAGGAAGAAATTGCGGCGGCTGCCAAGAAGAATGCATCGTGGATTCAGACAGGAATGAAAGACGATGCGAAATGAAGCGTCTCTCCGCGAATTGTACTGACAGGTGAAAGATATCCAGCCACGTAGCCATCAGTCAAGTACAAGCAAATAGTAATTAAACGAATATCTGGCAATTATGAAGATCGTGGTCCCTATACGATACTGACGACCTGTCTTATTCTATTTGCCGGTAAGGCCGGTAGCTGGCTTCCACTCGAAATGATGTTCTCCCTTCTCTGGACCACCGACTGGGTCACTCTTCTTATCGAACATGTGTTGACCAAAGTAGTCCAACTGTGCCTCCATGAACTGCGTGGGCAATTGTGTCGATGTCTCATACTTGAAGTACTCCAAGCTTTGACTGATGGACGGCACGAAGGTGTCCGTCTCGATGCCCCTCAAGACGATCTTTTTGACAGCCGGATACAGTTCATGAAGCTCATGCCCAACTTCGGGGTTTCCAAGGATATCATTAGGGTCATGATCCTCACGCGCGAACATGCCGTCGAGCAGATTGACAATATGGTCGGCCTGGATAATACAGCCGCCCCGCCAGAGCTGCATGATCTTTCGATAATCCAGGTTCCAGCCCTCGTTCCTATCTTTCCTTCTGATGATGTCCATTCCTTGTGCAAAGCAGACCAAGAAACAGAAGTACGTAGTCTTATGAAGCAACTCGGCGAACTCTTGTTTGTTGTCAACGGACCAGGGCTGAGATTTGATGCCACCGTCTGCAGACTTTTGGTTTGCAATGCGGCGCTTCAGGTCTGCAGATGCACATCGGAACAGATGGGCACTGAGAATCGAAGCCGCTGGAACGTGCAGGGTGACGGCCTGCTCGCAAGTCCATGTACCCGTGCCCTCTTCCTCGGTAACATCTTGTGTCACTTTGTCACGTACTTCGGAGAGAACGTGCTTGCCGTCGTCTCCCTTGGCCCGCTCGATGTCGACTCCTATCGCCACGAGAAAGCAGTTCTCAAGTGGACCGGACTTGTTCCACGATTTGAAAAGATCTGCGACCTCTTCGTACTTGAATCCTAGTCCCTGGGTGAGAATAAGCCAGACCTCTGCAATGGACGACATCATTCCCTGTTCGATTCCATTGTGCACCATCTTGACGTAGTGGCCAGACCCGCCTGGGCCAACGGGGTTTGTGCATGACCGGCCTTGGGCATCTTTGGCAGCCACGGTCTTTAGGAACGGCATCGCCAGCTTCAGCGCCTCGGGACTGCCACCAGGTGACATGGACGGGCCATGGCGAGCACTCTGATAACCACCGGACACTCCGCAACCGACGTAATGGATGCCCTTTGGGTCGAGCATCTTCTGCCGACGCTCTGTGTTCGTCCAGTGCTCGTTGCCGCAGTCGACAATGAGATCGCCCTTGTTGAGGAAAGGCAAGATTCCCTCCACGCATTTGTCGGCAGGGCCGCCGTGCGGTGTGCTGAACACGAAGAGTTTTGGCAATCCCTCTGACTCTATCGACTTGCAGACATCCTCGTAACTCTTGGCCCTTCGCACTCTATCGTCCAGGTGGATATCCTCTCCCTGCTGTTGCAGTGAATCCATGTTTTCTTTGCCTGAGTTTCTCCCAATCAGTATGTGTCATACTTGTCGGCGAACAGATTGTGTGCTTACTTGGGTCGAAGAAATGAACCTCGTAACCATGCTCTGCAAACAAAAGCGACATCATGGCTCCCATACTCCCTACGCCGAGCATACCAACCTGGATTCCATTAATAACCGTCTTGGCATATGGTGGAGCTATCAATTTTACCTTCTTGATGTCTGCCATTTCGTTGTATTATTAGACCTTGGTGTTGCGATAAGATATGGTATGGGGACAATTCAATTATGATTTAGATCGTATGACTTTTCCTGCAGAATGGTATCAGTGAGGAAGAGAGGATATGAAAAAATCTTATTTGCCAAGACTATTGTTTTTAAACCGTTGCTTTATCACGACGCTCGGTGGGCGCAATAGTAGGCCCGTTTGGGCGCATCACAGTTACGTACGAATGGAGCTACGGATCATTGACGTCACAGCGCACTTATCCTGCTACAGTGCAGCGACAAATGACAGAGCCCGCTGCTTCCGAGTAACTACAATTCTCGTCACAAAATAACAAAAGTATGGGTAAAAAACGACCGGATTGCAGATTTTGTTGGGGATTATATAAGCCAGAATATCCATTGTTCTCGCGAGTATAAGGCGCATTTGCAACATCGGTGCCAAGTATTTTGAGTATATAGCTCAAAATGGCATGCTCCATCAATGCTAGACTTGACAACTGATAGGAACGGGGTCGATACAAGTCATGAGCAATGCACACCAATAATGGATAGTAGCTATAACATGAATCTTGTAGATATGTACTACCGTCGTCGTTCTCTCTGTGCTAGAACAATCCGCCTTACAACCACACCATATCGACGTCAATTAATTGTCTGAACATTTAAGAGTATAACCACTTTGCACACTGCCAAAGTATAACATCTCTATCATCGGTCGTGTTCGGCAAAAAAAAAAAAAAAAAAAAAAAGTTAGATGCAGCTTCAAGTGAGCTTGGAAGCAGTAGGTCCATCATTAAAGATATGGTTGGTGGCGTGTAAATGTATTGCAGTTCTGAAGTCGCATTCACTGCAATAAATTAGGCGCTGTCTACGCGGGTGTAGCTCAGGTGACTTTCTATGCATTCAAAGGGGCTCTATGCTGGATTTTTCGGTTCCGTCGATGTTGCAGTCACGGCCTAACATATGTTGAAACCTGGATTGGTCAATGCAAACCTCTCTTGACACTACAGCCTCTGAATTGTGCACTGGGAGACCAAACGGACCAGAGCGTTCCCTGGCCGGAGGACCATCCTCCAGTAGCCGGAGTATTTCATGCGGGCAGAAGCTATCCAAAATTACCGTATTGGATGACACGGATGGCGAAATCGTCACAGTGATCACGGTGGGTTGAAACCCCCTATGGTAGATACATGGATAATGCCCGGACAATAGCAAAGCACCGCTGATCTGGAAAGGGGAGCTTGTGGCTGTGCGAAGTATACTCTCAAGTTCGAAAGGACTTTTGGTAAATAATGGTGGACTTTAGGCATAACATTAAGGGATATAGTGCTCAAGTCTCGAGGCGTAAATTTGGAGCCGTAATGGTCCAAACGAATGACGGTTGTTATAACGGAGAGATGAGCACGTACCATTGACAACGAGGATTTATATGTTTCTTTTGCAATGCAGGGCTCATTAAGGATGGTTCAAGACTGTTATTTATAAGGCAGTACGATCTGTCGGCCGTTCCAAACAATCTTCCGTGACACATGCACACATAAGACGTGATCTCCGAGAATAAGTAGCGGAGGTCTTGACAGAAGTTTAGCTTATGTGGCTTTCTAGAATAGCCTGCTGAAAGTTCAAGAAATCAAAGGTATCCAAATTGGATCTATACGTTAGAACCGAGAGTGTTAAAGATACTCGACCACTGCTACGGCATAATCGCGTAGTAGTTAATTTCTCGGCCTCTTGTTCTATTCATCTTCTAGTTGCTGAACCACGATCCATGAGTCAACCAGCGAAAGGTAAATAACGTTAAGTCGAGCCCATTTCTATGTGTCAGATGTGTAGCGCTCTAGAAACGGTACATCCTTGTTGTACCTTTGCCTGTGATTCTACACAGGCTCCAAGCTTGGCGAACGTTGACGTGAAAAGCCATGTCCAAAATCAGATTCTTCATCCAATATCATTCGATCGGTAGCCAGCGGATAATCGCGACGATCAGGCGGTCAGTAGTTTTCCGGCATGAGCCACTGGCAGCCTATTGTCTTCGAGGGCTAGGTCTAGAAGCACGATCCAAGGTCGGCAGTCATGACCGTGGAGGATGTATATCAAGCAATATTTTGATTGCATAGCAAATACCGACGGAAGCCATGAATCCATCATAGGAGTGGCACTATAGTATCCCGTTATGCCGCATCGGCCTCGCCCGCATCGCCACTTATACCAAGATAGGACATACTCGCCTCAGCCCGCATCGCCGGCCAACTGCACAGAACTTAGTACACATTCCTCATCCAGGCACATTGGCGAGTAAACTCCACACTGGAAGCATTCCGCATATGTGCCTATTCTGAGGGTTGGCCATATTAGTGAAGCCGGCAAGGCGGGACGTGGCCGTGCGCGGCAGAAGGCTTTTGCCCATGTCCCAACCTGCATGAAGGTTTGGCACTGACCTGCCTCCCCTGACCACCTTGCATAATCGGGACGCCGAACGTCTGTTCGTTGCGCGCGCATAGCCCTTGTTCCATGATCAATAGTTCAGGTACATAGTAACGTCCGTGCTGGTTTGCCGCGGGCCAGTGAAGCAGGGCCGCCCGGAGAAGAGGCGGGTTTCAGAGACACCAGAGGCTGCCTCTGGTGTTGCGCTGATGAGGGGCATTCCGTTTCGAGAGTCGTTTCGAGCCCCTCGGCCGGCAGCAGCAGCAAAGATTACAGAACTCATGGCACTGAGAACATCGGATGCACCTCAGCTGCGAAGGGAAAACGCAAGGCCGTTTCGCCCCCTGTTTCTGGCTCAGCCATTACGATCGAACTGTAGAAACTGCGTTGGAGGCATTGACGGCGATATCACTAGCGCTTGACCAGACTGCCATTGGGATCGGATAGGTGCATCTGGAATCCTACCATATCGGGCAAAAGACCGGTTCATGGGAAGTGGATGCACCGAATTCGCGGCCGGCGATGGGTTGGGTACGTCGCCCACTGGGTGGGGTGTAGAGTCGACGTTCATGCGAACCTAGTCCGCGCAAACCGTCAACCTCGCGGCGACGATCGAGAACGATCGCACGGCAGACAAGGAGGCCAAGGGCTCCTCCTGTAGGATCGAGCATCGTGCTCCCTCCGTTGGCGGAGTGGGCTGCGGCCATGATTGTTGGGGTTTCCTGTTACGGGGCAAAGAGATCGTTACCTGATCGGAGGGATGATCACAAAAAAGGACAGAATTCCAAAGCGTGGCACATCCCGCATCGCTGCAAGCACCACCCCGCCAACCACTTCTGGCGATGATGAACCTTCTTGGCGTTGACGAATCCAGCCTGCGGAACCATGCTGTGCCGCGCAAGCCTTTTTTCTGTGAGAACAACACCATCTGTCAACATGGCTGCAAGCTCCAGCTGAGTAGTTCAACACCGCAAGAACCCGGTGACTGGCGGATTGGTGGGATTCATACTACTCTTTATGCAAGTCATCAATCCAATTCATGCGCGGGGTGTTGTCTTTTCTTCTTTTCGTGGGATGTTCGTCCGCTGCACTGCATCCGTATACTCGATCCGTCGAGTATACCGCGCACTCATGCCGCTAGACATTCACAAAGATGCAAGAAGCCAAACAATGCAGGCCGATGCCGCCTGTCGTTGCCAGGCCTGGTTAGGGGTCGAGACCGAGTATATGCGTGGCCAACCCGGGTCTTTCGTTCCAACGGCCACTTTCGGGATGTGCTATATGTCGGTATGTATATTGTTCGGGCGGGGCGTCTTAGATGGGCAGGACAGGGGGATCTTTGCCTGTTCCTTGCAGACAAATAGCGCACGAGGTCACAACCGACAGCCTGTTTGGGAACCACGACCCTCGCCCGCAGCAGCGACGACTTTTGCCTTGAGAAATAAATATTGCTTGGCTAGTTGATGAATGATGGTGTGTCTGACAAATATTGCTTCCTGATCCTAGATAATCATGACGACTATTGCGCCCTATTGCATGCGACCTGCATAGTACCAAAGTACGAAACTTGCCAATGAATGGCAACTTGATTGAGAAGATAGTATCATGGTATCATTGAGTCTGTTCTCCTAAACCATCTTCCTGGGCATCATGCCGTAGTCTCCCGTGAGGTATCATTAAATGCCCGAAAAATCAAACCATTACCCACATGCTTCCTAAGCTATGTGTCCATGCCCAACATGGTTGTCATGCGCCTATTGTATGCCGTCCCAAACAGGGTCCAGTAAACGCCATGCCTAAATCAATCTGCCCAATCATGCTAAAAATAAAGAAGATCAAAAAAGTAAAGGAAAGAAAAAGTCGTTTATGACTTCAGGCTCCGCCGCCTACTCGGCTTTAGGCCACTGAGTATGCCTCTCTTGGACGGGGTGAGTGGAGTTATTGGCGTGATGGGCGGTAATGTGGTAACGGACTTGGAAGTAGCATTTCGTCTCGCCGACCTAAGAATATCGCTATATCGTACTGGCGAGCGAGGCGAATCCGTAGGCTCAATTGGGCTCTCCAATTCTGGAGCACGCACTGCTGCGCTTGCCACTAGTTGTGGTAGGTTTATGGTCGATACGGGTAGAGAGGGTAATGTGACGTCCTCCCTGGAGAGTGTAGCAGTAGACGACGTCCGTAGGAATGGCCTGCTTCGCTTCCTGACCAGACTAAATGTTCTTTGCACACGGTTCAGCGGCTTTGACGCCCGTATAGCCCCGTCCAGTTGATCCTCCTTGGCCGTATCGTGGGTGTAATGTGTCTCTGCGAAAGGATCTTCCTTCAAAAACGAGGGCTGACCAGCCGGGATCAAGCTGCTTGTCCGTGGTGGGTGAAACTCGACGGGTGCCGAGCTATCAGAGGGCGTCTCAATGGAGCTATCACTCTCGGAGCTCGAATCTGTGGCAGACGATGTTACAGATCGCCTCGGAGAAGGCAGGTCCACGAGGCAAGGTTTGCCAGAGTAGATGACTGAAACAATCCGAGCTGTGTCCTCGTAGCTCTTCCTCCGTGATAGCGATCCCTCCGAAACCTCACTGCAGGAGTCGTAGTCGTAGTCTGAGAATTCGTCTGCAGACGACGAGGCGTCCTCCTCCGAAGACATGTATGCATCGTGGGGCGTCGTTAGAGATTGTGTGGCTGTTTCGATTGAGCTTAACTTGAGGCTGTCGAGTAACCGTGAGGCTCGTAGGCTGGACTTTTGCGGCAGGGCAGGAGGCTCCACAAACGTGGTCTGCTGCTTTGACTCCTTGACCATGGTGGCCTCACCTAATAAGCAGTCCTCGTCCATGCCTGCGAATTCGTCGAGCAGGTCGGCGTCGTACGTGGAGCGGGTTGAGTAGCTATGGTGCGATTGAGCAGTCGGGGGCTGCGTGGTGACCTTCTCAGATGTGTCCAACTGCTTTACGCTCGTCATGGAGGAAACGCCGTCCACTTGAGCCATGGCGGGCTGGTTTGAAGGTATTATGTGATTTCTCCCGCCGGTTCCTTCTCGTATAAGCGTTCGGTGTGGAGATGCGCCGTTATCTCTACTCGATCCACCCTAATATATCGTAAGCCTTGGGCTTGGGGGGGGTCCAGGTGGAAGGGAAAGAAGACAATATGTGATATAGTATCAGTGCATACTAGCTGGCTAATGAAGGAGGGAGCGAGGGGTGTAAGTAGGTCTTCTAAGTGCAGACTTGCATGCCTTGGACTGGGGCCCACGAAAGTTGTCGACCCCTGGCCCCGGCCCCTAACTAATGTAGTGCTAAGTGGCCCCTCGACCACGGAGCGATCAGGGAAACGTTTCTGCTTACTGAAGTGGGTGTGGTAGTGGCCGCTATGCAGACTTGGCGAAGTTGTGCACAAGGTCCGCTGGACGCAACCGGTTAGCGGAAGGAGTTTGGTCGTCGATTGGTTCAACTGGAGGGCCGTTTCATGTAGAGGCCGGCGATTGCGAATTCCAGGTTCAGGTTGGCACAGGCCAGTATTGCAACGGTCATGTAGAGTTGGGGCCAAGGCAAAGCAAATGAGTTCGTTCCTGAAGAACAGGAGGGGCATGGACGGGGAATGATATAGTTCGGTCGTGACGACCTCGAGAGGCTGGACAGATCAACAAGTACAAGTACGTTGGTGAAGTCTATTTTCCGATTTCATGGGAGCCGGTGCCCTGTTTCTGACTTCGCCGCTATTACCTCAGAGGACGGCTACCCAGTTCTGCCAGTGCAACTTGGAGGGTCCTCAAACCAGGGAAGCGAAGCCAGGGCCCGGGACCAACGAAGATATCGGACACCGAGTTTCGAACAACGTGGGCTGCCCTGGGCGCTGGCTGGCGCTGGTGCGTGGAGGCCGAGCAAGGTTAACCTCTGGGGACAAACGGCTACCAGGGGCTGGTCGTGGGGCGATCACCTAGGGTCTTGGTTGGGTTCGCTTCACGCGTTTGATAGGGTCTCGAGTTAGTGTGAAGGAGATAGATGTCGCGCCCATGAGTTTCCCATGTTTGCTAGTTTTCTAGAAACAACAGCTGGGCGCTAAATCAACGCGCGCTCCAGCGCGCCATAGTAGCGCCAAGGGGAGATTGAATGCGATGATGAACGCCGTGGCGTGAGCTTGCAGTCTGCAGCCTGGGGAGAGGGAAAAAAAACCCATCCGTCTATACAAGGCACATGGGTGGTTGACGACAGCGGCACTCTACTTGTTGCTCACCGTATCTAGTGGGCTGTCGTCTCCTATTCTCCACCAAAGAAAAACCTTTTTCGCTGTGGATATGGAGGTTGGAGCATCAGATGATCGGTGATATGGATTTCGTAATACTAGAAAAAGCTACAGGATGCGGCGTCTGCAATTGCACTTCACGGCTTGCCCCGTCGCGTCACGAGATTCGAGCGAAAAGCACAGATGAATGCTCTAAACTTCGCCGGCCTGTCGCACCAGAAGGAATATACGGAACATGGGCCGCGCAGCCAAAAAGATGCGATGCGATGGAGCTCAATTGCAAAATTCGCACTCGAACTTTTCATTCATAACTAGCCGATGTCCAGCAAGAGCTTGCAGCCTGCGTCGGTGGAAATTCCCATGCTTTCTAGTCCGACACACGATACAATTGCAAGCGGCATACGGGACTCACGATGCTGCCGGAATACGGCTGGCTAGGATCGCCGCTAATCGTTGGCGCTTAACTATGTAGAGTGCGCGCTGACTTAGTAGCCATCAGAGTTTACGACAACACACCCCCTCCTATTTCCTCACACAGTTTCCCATCAGAGGGCTCAGGTGGCCGGTCCTGGGCTGTTCAATAGTCTGAAGTTTCCCACCTCGAGACAGCAGCTTCAGCCGAGTCAAGCAAGACATGGCAGGAGATGCACAAAAATTGAGCCGGTCATGTGCATGGTGACAGCTAGGCCAAGACTGGAGTTATCGATCAGCGCGAAACAGGAGAGCTGGCGATCCAACGCCCAATCACATTACACCATCCGTTTGTGCGATGTGCTGTCACAGCTGGTCGGGCCCAGCAGCGCTACCACCTCATCCCACAGCGCTGCCGTTGCGACACCTCATTGTTCAGTCCAACACACCCATCTTTCTCGTAGCGTCGGCGACTCTACAAATCAAGTCGAAGTATGTTCAGTGAGCCCATAGAAGACCTCTTTAGCCCCCTTTGCTGCAGCATTTTGTGACGGCAAAGGAGTTTTACCACCGGCTGTTGTCCATCTCAACAGTGGGCGCCCAATCAGGAGGCTCTCGCGGGGGTTGTCTCATACGATCGCAGCCAGGTTTCGAGGACCTTACATACTGCTCGTAGGCAATGAAACATCACCAAGCATTGCCGTTCGTCTGATCTCCAACCGGCTGCCCCAAAAGGCCCGAGGACTGGATAAGCAGCCTGCAGCCGAAGACGCAAAACAATTCTGATGTCCGAATTGCTTCACGTACCTGCATTCCACATGGCGGGCTCCTTCTCTTGCAGCATTTCGTAACGTCGATTGTTTCTGTCCATGATTTGCTTCATCGGCAATCCTTCTAGCGATCCAGGCTCCTGCGATCTTCCGATGGACGAGAGAACACATTTCGCGGCGTCATTGGGGGAGGCAGGGAAGCTGCCCCTCAGGGAAGTGCATGCAAATGCGCATCATCGAACAATACAGGATTTTGAGTTTTGGATCACCAGTTTCCAGAATGCCACCGGCTTTTTTCGACGGTTGCCAGATGGCGTCACTCAAAATGCTATTGGAAATGCTGATCCATCGCCTGTCCGTCTCGAGCATCTGAGACCGACGAATCACATACCGTGGGGCATGTCTCTTTCTAGCTATACTGTAAATGGTATGGTTTGAGCTAATTTAAGCTCATGGAACCCAGTCGAGAGGCTAGCAATGAGGCTAAACTCTTCTTTCTCAACTTCATCGCTCGAGGGGCACGAGTCGAGCACAGCTGTACTGTAGTAAGCTGATCCATCAATTTCTGTTCTCCCGATCTCACCGGGAAGCCATTTAGACTCAGCATAGGCGAGAAGACCGAGATACGTCTTGAGGCAGTTGGGTCGCTGTCCGATGCTGTGCCACGACCCTTCGTCTGCATTGCGGGCCTGCGGGTATGCATCGTTGATCGTCTGGAGGATTCAAGGGTCTAAGGGTCTTATCCACTTCCGCAATCCTTTTGGGTTGATAGTGCTTCCTTGGGATGATACACTTGTCATCATCGGAACTCGAGTCTCGCCATGATCAAACTCTATGATCTTGCCCGCAGTGCAACTCTCGGGCACGTCATGTAACCAGGGTTGACCCCCTCTCGCATCTATGAAGCTGTGTCGGCGCCAATCGTTTCAGCGATCCTGATCATGGAGATCGAGGGAGCAACGCCGTGGCAGACCAAAGGAAAGCGTCCGAATATCATCTGATCTCCGATTGCTCCCTCACTACACGCCACAAAGGTAGATCTAACAATAGTAACTTTCGTGGAGACGGCAGATACTTCTCAACCCATGCACAACTTCTCTTGGTAACGCTGGGCGGTGAGTTCATGACTCTCGTTCGTCTACGATTTGTAGCCTCCCTGGGACTTATCCCGCAAAGCATCGGCACATCAAGCAGGCTTCCTTACGTCCAATACCCCACCCGTTGCTCTTGCAAGCTCCAACAACTCTGTGGTAAGCTGGTCAGGCGAAGCTGGATAATCCTCAGCCTCACCGAACAGCGGAAGCGACAGCTTCCGACTGGTTGGCCCCAATTTGGTCACATCAATTCAAGCCCCTGACGTTGAATACATAAGTAACATTACTCAAAGTACCGTCACATATTTCGGCACACCTACCAGGGTTACTGCGCAAATTTGACTGTGCCACTGTCTTGCAAGACCGCAGGACGTCAATCACAGTATCCTTTCTGCAGCCAAAAGCAACTTGCTTAGATGCCTCGATCAAGACGAACGGATCTGCGGCAGGTTATGGGGGCTATGTCTTAAAGCGGGCTTCGAAGGATTGAACTATATGTATCCTGTCCATTGCAGAAACAGTGCTGCATCATTATCTCGTCTCTGAAAGGAGTGGAGACTCCAGATCAACACCTATACTTGACTCCACTTCCTACGTCTATCATACCAATAGCACAATTTGTAGGTGACCAGGATTTCTAAAGTGGTAAAGTCTTGCACATCCGATGACTTCCTTCTGTGTAGGTCGTTACAGGGACCAGTCGTTGACTGCACGCACTGGCTATTTTCAACCCAACAAACGTGATGGGGCATTGCCACGACCAACATGAACAGACGGACTGCTTGCTAATTCCTTCATCCCCACTCGAGTGGAACTACGTGCACTCGCGGATCACACAAAATGATAGGATTTCGTGTTGCAAGGTTGCTTTCAGGAGTGTCGGGACGGGATTATGTGTCCTCAGGTGAAAATGGTGCTCCGATCTTTTCGGTTTGCCCATAAACCCGATTCTGACAAGTGCTAGGTATACCTCCTTCAATTAGGTTTCTGTCCACCCTAGTCAAAGTCAACCCTGATTGGTCCATCTGTTTGAGGCTGACGGTCGAAGGATTTCTAGGGTAGCACGGCATGACACCTGAGACAAACCTACTTGGGCATGTAAGATGCAAAATAGCTTATCTAATACTCAAGTTGGGGCGAGCTGAAAATAAAACCTCTTAATCTCCCCAAGAGCACGCCGCTGAGTAAGTGGTGTCGTGGGGCCATGGCATTTAATATTGGGTCCATCTAGGCCGTTCAATCCAACCTATTCCGGCCCCAAGACAATATATATATTTGCAGAAGTGAGGTATTTTGATCGGTTGAGATTTATAAGCATGCGAACTGCATCGAACCCCCCCGGACCGGCATGCAGATGCACCGCTGATGGCGAGGTCCAAATCCTCCAGGAATACAGAGCCGAAAAGGTGGTGTCAGGCGTCCACCTCCCGTTTGCTTATATGCCAGCTGTTTCAGGGGCCAATAAGCACGTCGTCTACAATTGTGCATGAGACGCCAAGACGCAGAACTTCCAGGCGTGCCCGACGATATCACTTCACTTGGGGCAGGTAGATGGACCCAGAGGGCGATTATACATTGTCCGAAAGTGATGGAAGTAGACGATACAGGATCAGCGTCCGTAAGAAGGGAGGTCCGGACCATGACCTCCCTATTCTTACGTGCTAGGGAGGAAGCATCCAACAGCGAGCATCTAACAGCAAGAAGACTATGGCCATGTGGACTTCTAGGCCGCTGCTTGGTAAGGCACAGGTGGAAGTCAAGCAGTTTCAGTCGGTCCAATGGAAACTCAGACTTGAATCCAACCCCTATCTTCTCAGACTCGGGCCAACTATCAATCGCTCAGCTACTCAGATCGGACAGCGGATTTTACGGAGAAGAACGGTCAAACGTCCGGATTATCCAAAGCATATGCTCTGCGGAGCTTTGCTCAGAACAGGTGCCGGATAGCAGCGCAGAGTTTGGTAGCTTAACCAGTTGTATACCCGTTCTCAGCACGGCTCCTAATCGTTGAAACAAATCAGCATGAGAACCGGACGCTACGTCGCGACTATGGAGCCAATCAACAAACAGCGCTACCAAGAAAGCAAGAGACACTAGAGCAAGCTGTCGTGTATAGAACGACCGATCGACACGCTGCTACTGCCCAAAAACCTTAAATTCTTGTCGGTAACCGGATCGTTCAGTAGGGTCATAAATAGTAGTAGATGGTTCGTTTCTAGCTTGGAAAAAACCTTAAAACGATCGCGTCCCATGGGACTTAGTTTTCGACGGCTTCATGTATGTTCTGCAGAAGCCTCCTGCAAAACCACGCGGCGCCGTCACGCTACGGTGAACACTAGAGCAAGAGGAACTGCCCTGCTTCACTCGTAGATGCGCTAGACGTCACTGGAAGCCACGCGGGACCGAGATCGACTGTTCATCGTGCCGCAATCATAGTGACGAGCTTTTGTTTGATCCGGAGCATATTTGTCTGTCTGCTCAACTTGGAGTCACAATGTCCGTGGAGCAGTATCAAGGATCTCTGCAACGATTGGAATTTGCAGTACAGGATACTCCAACCGAATCCAACGGATCCCGCCGCTGCGAAGTCCGGGAAGGCCTGCCCGTAGCGTGATAGAGACATTCGCGAGGCCTGAGTCGCATGGAAGACTTTCACCACCTGTACTTCGTGATGGGTTGATAGATATTGGTGAGGAAGCTTATCAGCCAGGAAAGATGGGTCAACTCCAAACCCCGTCCTAAACCAGCTCATTCATTTACATTTGTGAGCAGTTCTCCATGAAAGCGGTCTTGAGATGAACCGCGCCATGCGCAGATCTGCTAAAGCCATGCTCCCTGATGATTAAAATGGCGAAGCACATACGGTCATTTGCTAAGACCACGTTCCGTGCTCAAGTTCGTGGGCGAGTAAAATACATTTTATTGTATTATTGACTTACTTCTGTCTCTGAGCTGTGTTGACTTGCTGCTGTCTATTTTCCTTCGTCTCCTCATAGTGGTGGCAGCTCCTCGCGACAAATTGGACACTGTAACCTGAACCTCATCCAACCTTCCAAACAAGTACTATGGAAGATATGTCTGCAGGGCGTCACCATGTATACCCTTCTGGCGAAGACACCGGTTACTCCACCACTCGGGTCATTCTCACCGGCTTTGACGACTGGCACCTCAAGCACCTCCCGGCAAATTGCACAGTCTATAGTATGTATGGTGGTGCTTTTGTTCGCATCACCGCCGCTTTTTGTACGTTCTAGCGTTGGTGAGCTAGGTGTCGAGTCAGAAGTACCCAGCACCAAGCCGATGGGCAGCCCGCCGCTCTCCACACCGTCTTCGCGGAGAATAGGGTGGTATTCCCATGCCTCTGGCATCCATCCCTTTGGCACACCAAACCTCGGGCCCAGCACGTTCTGCGCTGCTAGAATCCATACTTGCAGCCAGAGCCAGCCCGCGAGCACAGCAAAGGCCGTCCAGTCCGGGGTTGCGAAAGCAAAGTTGTCCTTGAACAAGTAGAAGTACGCGATGGGCAGAATGCGGAGGATAGACTGCCCGATGACAAAACGCCATGAGAGTGCACGGCGGCAGTTTCGATAAATGTTCCGATATATCTGCGGCACCCAAAGTGAAAGGTAGGCAAAGGCAAGCATGTTGAAATATATCGACCGCAGGACAGGCCGCCAGGTCGCTGCGGCGAGTGAGAGAAAGAGGATTGTTATGCCAGACATGATGAGATGGCCGAAGATGGTACCTAACGGTGTGGATTGGTTGGTGGTCTGGGTATTCGCTGTATTTGGAGCGGTTGCTGGCAAGGGTAGACCAGGTTGAGGATTATTCGTGACCTCTTCGATCTCGGCGTCGATGTCCTGATCCGATGGTATAATTATTGGTGGTGATGGCGGGCGTGGAGTGGCACGACGAGCAGCCGTAGATTGTATTGTGTTGGCATCTGTATTTGGAGTGGCTGCCGTTGTGGGAAGCGGTGCAGGTGTTGCTGGCGGCCGCGGCGTGTTGGTCGTCGACGTAGCTTGTCTCTCGCGGTCTCGTCGCCTCCATTCTGGCTCCTGAACCACATATATTTCACTAAGAAAGCAAATCCCAATTGTCGTAGCTAAGCAAGCAGCTCCGGTAATGAACAGAGCGGGTAGCAAAGTATTTGAAGCTGTCAAAGCCCACGCTACTGATCCCGAAAAGATGATTCCGTCAGCCAGCAGTATCATGCTCGCAGTATAGAAGCTGATCCGTCCAAGAGTGGATGGCGTCGAAGCCTGTTTCATCTGGATCTTGAGAAGTTGGACCTGGCCAAAGATGGTGGCACCAAATCCCAACATCCAATACCCAACATCGTGCAGCCATTGCTCCTGTTTCCAGCCTGACAAGTGCTGGCCATCCGCAATGGGGAAGTCTGGTGGCCCCTTCGTCTCGAGCATGAAAGCGCAGTCGGGCGAGTATACGACTGCAGACATCTGAAGTCTGGGGGGAGCATCGTGGGGAGCACCCTGAGGAAAGCGAAGTTCGCGCTCAAGCTCCTGGATAGCCTTGGCGACGTTCTCCGGTCCTGTGAGCGTGGGCTCGACGTTCAAGACACTCTTGTCTGGGGCATACGCTTGCATATAAAACACATATTCGCAATGAGGTGATGGCGCAAGAGGTTCTCCCGAGTCGTCGCCTGTTGAGTCCCAAGGATTTCCATGATCAGTGAAATAGCGTTTCTCCTTGGCACGCAGCATGTCGTCCAAGGTTCTGTTGAGAAGTGACCGGCTAGAGTCAAAGTACTCTTCTCGCGAAGTGAGGTGCGGGAGACCAAAGATACCGGCAAACTTTTCGCTCGTCGTCGTAAGTAATAGTGCTCCCTGTCGCGGCCAATGTACACCGTGGAGGCTCATTTCGGAACTAGACCCAGAACCCTCCTCATCATCGATCGTGACAGTCGCTGCTACCGCCCTTGCCTTGATATCGATTGGTGGAAGCTGACCTTTCTTGTGCGTATCTTCCTGCACCGGCTCGGTGCCAGCATCCTCGTTGTCATGTATTCGTATAAGCATCTTGCCCTCTCGCCCTGTAATATTTCTGCTCCAATCCATCGCCCAGCCAAGCCATTTAATTCCTGGTGTAATCTGGCTCAGGTTATAACTCGAATGCGTCCGCGATACTGACAACGATTTCCTGATCCATGGCCCTCTGACCACACCGGACAAGTTCTGCCAGACCGGCGCCGCTGTGCTCGGTTCACCAACGGCATTTCGGCTCCACTCCTCACAGCGATCTCTGAAGCGTCCGAAGTCATCCCACACATAGCCGTCCTCCTCGCGAAACCCCGTCAGATTCAAGTAGCGCGGCTCGGTACCCGGGAAGAGTTGCTGGTCGTTGGCTAGTCGCGGGGAGAAGTCGCCCCAGTTCGTCGTATTCAGGACACCATGAGCGTCTCGTTGCCGCCCAAGCCGTGATCTTGTCAGAGATGGGGCTTGCACGAACCCGGCGCCGTTGTCGTTCGTCATGGTCCATAGCAGCAGCAATATGATCAGGAATATGATACTCTGGTTTTCGTTCGGAGGCGGCATGGCGAAAGATGCCTAGTAAGGCTCAGCTGGTTTGCATCTGTGCTTGGCAATCGGCTGTTTTGTCCATTGCGGCCTCACAGGTTGGACGTCTTTGACATGGTGTTCGGATGACTGCGTTCATGGAGTTGGAGAAAAAGTTGGACGGATTGCGTGAGGTCATACGCCGTAGCTACCTAGAGCTTCGAGCCTCCGGGACGGAAGCTGCCAGTGGTTCGGGGCATTTCAGGGGCTCCACCAGCCGACCGTGCCACCTCGCGGGGTCCATTCCAGGCCTAACCTGTCGGAGATTTGGACCTCTTTCTCAACGCGATCCCAGCAATTTGTACACGCGACTACCAACCGAAAACAGGCTATTAAAATACCGTGACACGAAAAGCCCGTCGAGGAACCACCACCGGCTTTGGGACACATTCTTCGCAATAGGTCCAGGGTTTACAAAGCGACCGAGGCAAAGTGTACAATGTCTTCCAAGAAAAGCGAGACCGCCAACAAGGAGCCATCCTCCAGCACCGGCAACGTACGTAAACGTGTCGCATCACGCCTCTGCCTCCCGTGAGCTAACGAAACATGATCTCAGTCCTCGGATGAGCTGACCGTTGTCGTCGAGGATCTTCTGAACTCGTTATCGAACAAGTTTGCTGGCGTGTCGAGCGAGATATTTGCCAAGATGGACGAGATGTCGCGGCGACTAGACAACCTTGAGGCGTCTTTACAGGCTCAACAAAACAACACGGGTTCATCGTCCTCTAAGTGAGAGCAGGACAGGGAAATGTTTTACGACAGGTAGCCATGGCGTTAAGGAGTACATTCACTTCGGAATTATGGGACTTGAGCCTGTATGATGAAGCTCACTGCCAATGAACATGTCTAGCGACGGCACGAGAGGCCACTACAAACGTGTAGGGAAACCACGAACCATCTTGGTAGCATCCATCAGAGCAGACCAAGAGACATGGCAGGCATGATTGAGGCAATGGCCAAGAAAGACGGCGCCTCGGGGGTACAATACAATCAGATTAGGACCAAGGGGTATGTTTTTGTGCTCTAGTTAAAAAGGACGAGACGCCTGCCTATAGTGCTTCATTATCATTCCCAACCGTTAGCTTTTAGAGCTGCTCCTACAACTCATCCTTGCCACCGGTAACCTTGTCCGTAACATCGGCGATGAACTGCTTCAGGATGTTGGTCTTGGTTGTGAGCTCGTCAAGCTTGGACGGAGCCATACCACCCTTCTTGATAATACCGTCGAGACGAGCCAGCTCCTTGGCAACGTAGTTGTCACTCTTGGAGAGCTTGTCAAAGACGCGCAGGTAGTACTCAGCATACTTGTACTGGGCATCCTTGCCAAGACCTTCAGCGCTCTTCTTTGCCTCGGCCGCGAGAGCAGAAAGAGTCTCACCGCCAGCAGCAAACTTGAGGGCAATGTGGTTGAGGATGTCGATAGTGCCAGCCTTGGCATCGAGACCGCCACCAACAACGCGGTGGGTGCCGACCTTCTCATTGATGAAAGCGACGAGATCAGCCTCAGTTCGGCCACCACTGTAGAGCTCGCCGTCGGTTGAGCCAGCAGGGAAGAACTTGATAGTGGGATAGCTGGTGACACCTTGGTCCTGAGCGGTAGCCTTGGCGTTGTCGGCCTCTGCATCAACCTTGCCAATGACAACGTTGTTCTCAAGAATGAAATCCTCCGCCAGCTTCTCCCAGGTGGGAGCCAGGCTCTTGCAGTCTAAAGTGCGTTAGCTTGAATCGTTCGTCACACAAGGTGGCAGCTGTAAACTCACGTCCACACCATGGGGCGGTGAAGGCGACAAGGACGTTCTTGTCGCTGCCAATGGTCTCCTTGAAGCTCTTGTCGTTCAAGAAGTCGACCTGGCTGGGCATCTCGAGCTTCCGCTTGGGCTTGGCACCAGTCTTCTCGGAGATGAACTTGGTCAGGCTGTCTAGATCACGGCCGCCGTTGTAGTCGGTCGGCTTATCGCTCTTCCCATCGAACCACTTCAGAGTGGGAAACCCCTGAACACCGAACCTCCGGCCCAGATCCTTCTCGGCATCGGCATCGACTTTGGCAATCTGGACATCCTTGGTAGAGGCGTAGACACCTGCGAGTTCCTCGTAGACGGGTGCAAGATTCTTGCAGTGGCCGCACCACGGAGCAAAGAACTCGACCAGTGTGGGCTTGCCGGACTTGAGCACGACGCTGTCGAAATTGTCGGGGATGAGATCCAAAACGGCAGACTTGGCTGCCACGACGGCAGCAAGGCCAGTGAGCATAAAGCTCTTGAGCAAGACCATGGTGACTTTGCTTTTGTGCGGTACAGGGAATATAGGGGTATGGATCGAGTGTGTCGCTGTAGGCAGTGGGCGGTTTAGGATGGAATGTGCGGTGTGGTTCCAGCCGGCAGAGGAGCTCTATTGACCAAAATTGGATGGACAATTAATAATCGAGGAGTGGTTGTGAACAGACTGTCCTTGAGCTCGATGGTTCCAATTCACTACTATGGAAGCGGGTAAGCTCCAACCTGTCAACTCCCGGTATTATGAAACCATGGAAGTGGCGGGCCTTTATCGATAAGCAGATAAGCTCCGAGAGCTGCGCGGTCTCAGCTGCAGAGGCGTTTGGAGAACCAATGGCCCCCACCATTGCCCCCAAATGTCAAATGTCAATGCTCAGATGCGGATAAACTGTGGCTGGTGCTTCTGTGGCTGATTCACAGCCCTGCGAAATTCAGCCGATCCGCTTAGTGCACAAATAATTCCCTTGTAACCTTCAATTCGAGATATCGCGAACGATCGACCAGCGCCCCGGACACGACACCAAGCCAATCAGCACACCTCTGCTCCTCCGACACCTTTGTCAACTCAACCGCAATCATGTCTCACGAATCCGTCTGGAACTCTCGTCCCCGCAGCTACGGCAAGGGCGCCCGCCAGTGGTACGTCCTCCATGGAATGGAGGGGGAATGTGGGCTAATTTGATCTTCTCTTCCTACAGCCGCGTCTGCACCCACAAGGCCGGTCTGATCCGCAAATACGGCCTAGACATCTGCCGTCAGTGGTAAGTCGACTCCTCTCACCAAATTTCGGCGCAGGAGTGCAGGAGAATGGGATGCGCTCCTTGCTGGGATGTTAGGGCTCGGCTGCCGGCGGTCCATACTGCATTTCTCTCGCCCTGGTACCAGCGACCTATTTCTAGAATGCAGCAGTCGAGCAGAGTTAAAAGAGGTGGAAGGATTCAGAAGAAAGAGGCATCTCATAGCTTGAGAGTATTGCTGACCTGTATTTCCATCAGCTTCCGCGAAAGGGCGGCCGACATTGGTTTCGTCAAGCACCGATAGACGTTTCCTATCTTCTCGTCTCCCTCTCACACCGTTTCTCACACATGGGCATGGCATCTACGATACGAACGCGATTTTGCGGACATGGAGTTGTCGGTTTTTGGTCAAGGAAAAAAGATATGGTTTTCTGCAGCACTTGGCCTGTATCCCGGTCGAGGGCTTAGGTGGAGGAATGGAGCTCGGCTGTCATAGGGTCAGGCTAGATTCCACGACAATGCGCATGGGTTCTCAATGAACTAGAAACACTGGCAGACTTGGTGAAATGGATTCGTGACAACCTCAATGAATCACTTCGAAGGCAGAACAGCTTGGTTCTCCCACACTTTTGACTATTGTCCGACTTGTCTTAAGGACGGTTCAAATATGAAAAACAACAGAGCAAATAAGGGGGAGGCGCTTTGCCAAAACGCAACTCCCAGACCGCGTAGTTGAATGGCCTTTTCATATCGCTTTCGTCCTTTTGGATGGCAAATATTTCAGTCAATTGTTGCACAGAGGGTATACCGCAAACTGTAGTAGGTTTCGATGGTCAATCAGAGATTAACAGAAAACAGTCGCCATATGTATCCTTGTTTCCCGTAAACTATCACTTGCCCTCTCGAGAGGACCTCTAGGCGAACTATGGTGGCTCCTAGTACACTCAAATTGCTCATTCGGTTACTACTAACGTATTATTTCTATTCCTCGGTCTACTGCTAGAATTGTATACAGTGTTCTTTCAAAACGGCATTTCTGGATGTGGCTGTTATCAAGTTATGGATCAGAACACATTCTTGTCTGATCGATTGGTCTCATGAAGATGTATCCCAAGCGGTGCAAATGCAAGGCTGGGGTACATTATCAGTCTAGATTTTGATTTCTATGCCTCCAATAAGGGGAAAAGCTCTTGGGAGTTTAGCATAGCCAACAGCATACCATGACCATGTGGGGCGGTAGAGCCAAAAGAAAAGGGGTAAAGAGAACTTGAGTAAAGAAGTGACAACAACACTGCAGCACAATACTTCAAAGAGCTCACATAGGTCGAAACCCGGACCCGTAAACTTTGGTGTTAGAATACAATGGTTAAACGCCATTGGAGGCATGTTTGGGATAATTTGCTAAAGTTGATCCTTAGATGGCAAATGCAAAACGCAGATAGATAGTCAAATCATCTTGTTGACAAGGATTCATGTCGTTATGGCATGCTTTGAGACATGCCAAAGAAGAATACGAAAGATGTGTGCATTGTAAATAGGAAATCATTGAACTATTACAGCGTATGAGCTTACGTTCCTTATCAACACTGTTCTATCAAGACATATTATCGACCTGTCACATCTTTCATCCGTCTGCTTTGAGTATACGTATCTGATGCGGCAAAACTGCAGCGGTGCTTTTCACACAAGAGTCTTCTTTGTTTTATGTATGAAAGTATTTTACTCAGCATTGAATCACCATGTCGGTCCAGAAATGTCAGACTACACAGTGGCACCGGTGCGCTATATTTGCGAGATGTATACAAAGCTTGGGTATTTCAGATATCTGTAGAACAGGGCAGTAAAGTATATTATCTAGCGAGGATAGTCATTTGTATCGAGGTATCAGGAAGAGCTGAACGTTTCACTCGTCGATCAAGGCATCGCCCTGGCTTCCCAACTGTTCGTCTCTAGCATCAATGTCATGTTCAATTCCCACAGTCACCAATTCTTCGATGCTGGCCAGCATCTCGAGGCTACAGCATCCAGAAAGTAAAACCAGAGGGAGAAAAGAAAAAAAAAAAAGAAAAAAGGATAAAAAGAAAAAGGTTAGATAAAGAAAAAAGAATGTTCGAGAACTGTTATGCTCGTTCCATGGTATAGAATTTGTATTCACCTTGGAACAGTTTTCAGTCTCAACCTACCAGCTAGATAGACAGGTAGGTTTGGTTTATTCTAGCAATCCTATGTTCTTTGACTACCATGGGCTCGAGATAGCAAAGTTGCAAAGGTTGCATCATTTCAATGAATCTGTGATTTCTCTTGACACGCCATTATGCCAACGGGTTAGTTGTGAATTAGTCGAGCTGTTTGTTAATATGAGGCGAGCAACCAGTCGGGTGGCCGACAGGGTCAGGGCATATCAAGTGAACTTGGAATTGAGATGGTCGTCGAGACGGTCGAGCTAGCTAGGGAATACAAACTTACGGTTAGTCAGGGAGAAGACCAGTCTGAGAAGGCTTGGACATCAGGACTACGGAGTTTGATGCCTGCTGTTATTACGAATCAAAGAGAACCGCATCATAAGAACACGAGAAATTAATGTCCATGAATTTCTGGCAAGGTAAATCTAATATGCGTGATACCAATATATGTGCCTTGTATCCATGATTCAAGGTCTTCACACCACAGGTGGTATTCTAAGGTGACAAGTAGGAATACGGAGGGGAGGGGGGGGAAAATTAAAGAAAAAAAATAGTATGTCTCAACATTTGTTCATGACAGCAGACGGATATACTGCCGCCATGTGTTTAATGATGAGTCCCATAGAGTCGTCCGGGGAACACGGAACCAAAGACTCTTAGGAGTTGAATCTTCCAATCATCCATCAATCCACAATCTATAGAGAAGATAGTGGCTGTATCATGGTTGGGTTCGGTCTTGTGTGCCCGCCATTACGCCGCGGAACCAAGGCCCTTGTTGAGATTTCTTTGAATAATCAGAATACACAAGCCTTACAACACTGCCAAAAAAATCAATGCGGTTGATCGTGGACATAACCTAGACACTTAGAGCACCCACGGCTACAGCAGAGCACGCATGGCACTTTGACCGTTTGACTTGGGACGTTTATTGATATGTTGTCATTTTGAAAGGAATTAGTTGCACTTTTTTGTGACAGGGGTTCACGATAGGGGCAAGCTTACTGCCGTATTTGCTTCAAACTTACCTCATTTGAAGAGTCATTAGATCCGGGGAAACAAAAAAGTTTCGACGGTGTAGGTTGGTTTCTCCTTCGGCATAGAATAAATATGGCATGTATAGGTTGAATAGCTGCTACTACAACATTATTGTACTAATAGCATCATCTCAATGTTAGTTTTGCTGGCAGGTGGCCCAGGCTTGCCAAGAAGAATTTTTGAATGCTTATTATATCTAAGTAATTGAAGGCATAGCATAGCCAGCAGAATGGGAAGCGCAGGAGGTCCAGTGCCATCATTAACACGTTAAGCACCACAGAAGCCGTGAGTATTACTACTATGCGCACAAGGTATGAAAGGAGGAGGTATTGTTTTCTTTATGATTTATGTGAAAACTATTCATTTTGTGGCAACAAGAAATTGGCAGCATCCCACCACAATATATCTAGGCATTTCAAGACTGTGGAAGACTTGAGCTTTAATTGACAAGCGTCAACAGCAACAAAGCTGCTTCCACAGAGAACCTCGGCTATGAAGAGATTCAGCAGATCTTGATATCATCTGTAGCACAAAATTCCTAGTTTTAGAGAGTACGACTACTAAGTCTGAGGACGACTGGGGTGAGAATTTCCTGCACCAACCACATCATAATATTGCTATCCTTGATATCAGCAAGCCCCATCATCATGAGCAGCAAACCTCCACACTGAGTGACACTTTTGATGAGTACTACTCTGCATGACAGGGGTGTCTAACAGACATAATGTCTCCCCGGCATCTGATGAACAAGATCAAAACCGTTGGCTCCTTCTTCGTCGCCGACCTCGCGTGGAATATCATGAACACTTCCACAAGATCTGGCCCTGACTCCCGACATACCCCATCTTTCTCCTTGGTCTCCTCAAGCCCCCCTTGCTCCTCGTCCTTCTCTCCCGTACGGCGTATATGAGGCAGAAAGCGACAAGCAAGAGCAACACCCAGTGCCAGGGCCTCCAGATATGGTCGGATCCAATCCTGCCCAGGAACCTATCCCGAAGGGCTAAAGTACGCCGCGCATCGACACGACGGTTGGGCTGGATCGCCCAGTTGCAAAAGTCCTCGCCGCGGAACGCATACCTGACGAAAACCCCCTTTTTTAGTCTTGAAAATTCTCAATTGTGGGACAGGCGTCTTAACAATGACTTACTCTTCGCATGCAAGCAAGCGGCCGGTATACGATGGAAAGGGCGAGAGTGCGGGTGCCATGGGAATCGTTTTTGTGGTATATGGGACTTATAGAGCGAGGAAAGACCGAGTTGAGCGAATGCACAACAAACGAAATGGTCGCGCCCCCTGGAAGAAATTCTGAAATGATGGATATCTTACAACAAAGCGGGAAGCTGGATCAAAGTTTCAAAGTATTGCACCTTAAACCTAGCCGTTCGCGTATGCACAGTCATTTTTGAGTTCAATGACTTGGAGCCTTTCGGCAGGGAATTATCCCTTTTGGGCCAGGAGAAGATGCGCCAACTCATCATATGTGCCCGATAAGCTCTCAATTGGTCCTCCAGCGTGTCTCACAGTCCAAATATGGTCTGTGCCATAACTACATCTCAATGATTGGCTTCAAAATGGGAACACGACCTGACTGTGTGATATATTGTACCACAGGACGAGATTGCCGCGCCACATGTCCGCAGGTGGATCAAGCCTGGGGAAAGACGGCGTGCCAGTCGTGGTCTTTGCAATATGTATGACCCATGGCCATCACACGGAGGCTACGAGCGTACGTACATGCACTGGGTAGTTGGTCAAGAACAGAGCTTAGAAATTCTTGGTATACTGCGCCTTTCTCGTGCAAATCTAAAAGTTACATGAGTAAAGACAAGGTAGAAGTGATTGGAGGGGAGATGGAGGGAGGAGTAGCCTTCGAACCCGAAGAAGGCATAAGGCCCGAAAAATCCGAATGTACATGGGTTCCAAAATCAAGTATGGTACATTATGCCAATTCATAATACAGGCCTCTCGATAACTCCTTTTCCATGATGCCTGCAGCTAAGCCAGCTGCCCTCTCGCTCTATCCTTCGTACACATTACAGTAGTTGCCTCTTCTATCGGGCATCTTATTGGATGATGCGGGTGATGATACCAGTGGCGACAGTTCGGCCACCCTCACGAACGTTGACACGCTGGCCAGCCTCAATAGCAATAGGGCTGTGCAGGTGAGCAACCATCTCCACGTTGTCACCGGGCATGACCATGCGGCTCTTGTCCTCAACGTCATCGGGGAAGAAGAGAGCGCAAGACTCGTCGGCAGTACGCAAGAACATCTGGGGTCGGTAGTTCTCGTTGAAACCAGTGTGGCGACCACCCTCGTCCTTGGACAAGACGTACAAGGAGATCATGAACTTGGTGTGAGCCTTGACGGTGCCGGGCTTGACAGCGACCATACCACGTCTAATATCCTCGCGGCGGACACCACGGAGAAGCAGACCCGAGTTATCACCGGCACGAGACTCGTCGCAGGACTTCTTGAACGTCTCAATGTCGGTGACCTTGGTCTTGATGATCTCGCCACCCTTGCCGACCAACTCAATCTCGGAATCCTTCTTCAGAACACCACGCTCGACACGGCCGGAGACGACTGTTCCACGACCAGCGATGGAGAAGACATCTTCGACGGACATGAGGAAAGGCTTGTCGAGGTCACGCTGGGGAGTAGGGATCCAAGAGTCGACAGCTTCCATAAGCTCATCGATCTTCTGCTGTCCGATCTCGGGTCGCTTGCCTTCCATAGCCATGAGGGCGGAGCCCATGATGACGGGGGTCTCGTCACCCTCGAAGCCGTAGTGGGTAAGCAGCTCACGCATCTCCATTTCTACGAGCTCCAACATTTCGGGGTCATCAATGGCATCGACCTTGTTGACGAAGACGACAATCTTCTGAACACCGACTTGGCGGGCAAGCAGCAAGTGCTCTCGGGTCTGGGGCATCTGACCATCCGAAGCGGCAACGACAATGATGGCACCGTCCATGTTGGCAGCACCAGTAATCATGTTCTTGATGTAATCGGCGTGACCGGGGCAGTCGACGTGGGAGTAGTGGCGGTTGTCGGTCGAGTACTCGATGTGGGCAGTGGAGATGGTGATACCACGCTTTCGCTCTTCAGGGGCCTTGTCGATGGCTCCATACTCAAGGAAGTTGGCCAAACCCTTCTCGGCCTGACGCTTGGTGATGGCTGCTGAAAGGGTAGTCTATTGAGAAGTGTCAGTGGCTGCGTGCATTGTCTGACTGAGATGAATGTAGGAGCAGACAGGCTCCTGGGCTGTCGTCCGCCATGTCTGGACGGCCGCCGCCCGGAGATCCTGAATTGATGCAGGACTGACTGACCTTTCCGTGATCGACGTGGCCGATGGTACCAATGTTTACGTGGGGCTTCGATCTCTCGTACACTGCGTAAGACCGGTAGATGTTGAGAGCTGCCGACACATTCTGCGATTTTAAGGAGTACTGGAGCGGGTTGGCGGCACTGCCAGTTCTGAGGCTTTGGCGCGAGGCGCGCAGGAAAGGCGCCAACGTTCTTAAGGCCGCAGGCATCTTGATGTGAAGACCCGACTCTGGGGATGAATTCAATTAAATACAGGGAAAGAAAAGAGCGGATACAAAGGCTGGCAAGTGCTGTGGTTGAGGCGAGATATGCGGAGGTATCATCAGTCTGGACAGAGCTGCAAGCCAAATGCATGGCTCGATTTCTCAAATTTTCGTTAGCGCGACGCGGAAAGAATCCACTTTTGCCGACACGGCTAGTGGCCAATCAAATATAACCCAATTTGTCCATCACGTCCTGGTTAGATAGAGCCTCATGCTTTATGTCGTCGCGCTGCTCGCGGCGGACTCTGTGACTGCCTCTGCAGCCTTCATAGACGCTCGAGACAACATGAAACGTCATTCCAGTCGTCCCTGCATCTTGTAATATTTGAGCTTCTTTTGAAGAGTCATCCATAACTACAACCAACTCGAGGTCTTCTTAGCCTAGTGTAGCGTTGCTCAAAAACCTGTCCAAGATAAATGTATATGGAATGCTAGTCGTTGTATCCGATAGCTTTTACCCGAACCAATACTCGACAAAAATACCAGTCTCGGTGTTGCTTGCTCCTGACATTCAAGACGTGTACAATTACCGCACCCGGCGCGGGTACTGCGTCTACCTACGTGGTAAACCGCTTGTACAAAAGCGTGTCTCCATCAATCAGGGTTGCAATTTCATAAGGTAGTCAACGGTTGTCTCTAGCTATCTATGGCCACCAATCTCCTTCTCGTTTAGTTCTCTATCTTCTTCGCCCTCTCGTATCCTTTGGCAGCTTGTGTTTTGCTAAAGTTGTTATTGCATTTTGGACAATTTTGAGTTAATCATAACTATGGAATGAGCACCGTTGGGTCTAGTTGGAACCAGGTATTTTACCCAAAGACTTGCTCAACGATGAGCAGCTATGACATCAACTTGCTCTTCTACTACGAAGAGGTTCGGATGGAATCCCTTGCTAGATTAATACTATATCGGAGTAATGTCTGCCAGTTGAAATTGTGGTTGCAAGAAATCCGTGAACTTCCTTACTCGCACCTCGATAGCTCATAGTAACTGTTCACGAGTTTGCAACATGTCGGCCAAGGAAGACTTACTCGTTCCTAGAGCAAGCGACGAGGGTCAATTGAGCGAAGGTTCAGATGTAAGAGTATCCCATTCCACTTCCCAAAGCGCGAGGACCTTGGATGTCTACTGGTATATCCTAAACATATCGATAGGGTCTGGAAGTAAGTTGGCTGTCTTGGAATGAGGCACGTTTCACTGACGCAACTGCAGTTTACTCACTTCCGTCTGGTATCTTCATGATCAATGGCTCCGTGGCGATACATCTGTTCCTTTGGGTTGCCGGTAAGCGAGCATGGACCATACACATCAGAGCTTCTTCCAAACTAACTTCTTCCAGGGGCAATTGTGGCAGCAAGCGGCCTGTGCATGTTCGTCGAGTTTGGCCTAGCGATGCCTCGCTCTGGCGGTGAAAAGAATTACCTCGAACGAGTGTACCGAAAGCCCAGACATATGATCACATGTGTCATTGCCTCCCTCTACACTCTTTTCGGTGGCAATCCTGCCAGCTCTTTGGCATTTGGGTCGTATGTTTTCCACGCAGCCGGATATGCTGACGCCAAAGAGCGATGGGAGTCCCGTGCTATCGCGGTGGGCTGTGTTACGCTTGTCACCATTGTGCACGCATTTTTGCCGAAATGGGGATTGAGGGCTATTAGAGTGCTTGCTTACTACAAGCTCATCTTGCTATCCTTCATCATCTGTGCTGGCTTCGCGGCACTGGCCGGTCGACGGCATGTTCCAGATCCTCGCAACTTCGAAAACGCTTTTGCAATCGGCAACGGAGAGGAGGACGGGTATGGTTATGGCGGGCTTCATGGTTACGGAACCGCTCTCATCCGCATAGGATATGCTTACGGAGGTGTCTCCAGTGTCACGACTATCCTGAGTGAGTTCAGGAACCCTCAAAAAGGACTCTCAGTGGCCGCCCCCTTGGCGATGGGAACCGTGGCTATCCTATACGTTTTGGTGAACATTGCTTACTTTGCGGCAATACCGAAGGCTCAATTTGCGAAGGCCGATGTGGTCATCGCCGCCACATTTTTCGAGAATGTATTTGGAGACTCTGTCACCACGCAAGTGTTGTCTGCCCTGATTGCTGTAAGTAATCTGGGTAATGTCCTGGCCGCGAGTTTTGATACGAGCCGTATGAACCAAGAGCTGGCCAAGGAAGGAATCTTGCCGTTTAGTCACTTATTGGCCTCGGACAAGCCTTGTGGGGCTCCAACAGCAGCAGTAAGTCATTCATCGTCACCACACTTTGTGTCCGCTACTCTTTGGCATGAATGAGACTGATTACGTCCACAGTTACTCTTGTGTTGGGCGTCCACCATTGTGCTGCTTCTAGCACCCCCTCCTGGACCAATCTATGATTTTCTTGTTGACGCGTATGTTTACATCTTCCAGTATCTATCGCGCCTGGCTTTTCCTGACCTCGATTTGATGGGCTAACGAACGAGATTCTACAGGGCTGTATATCCACGCATCGTAATCGGCACTCTGACTTGCTTTGGCCTTCTCTATCTTCGCCTCAACCCGAAAGAGAATTGGTCATCGCCGTTCAAAGCACCTCTGGTTTTGGTTATTATATGGGCTGCTCATCATGCATTCGTCACGGCTATGCCGCTCGTCCCTCCACCGTCAAACGCAATGCAAAAAAGTATGCCTTACTTTATAGCCCCCGTTATCGGCATTGTCATATTGACCGTTGGCGTCTTGTACTGGGTGGTATGGGCCAAGTTTCTGCCAAAGATTCGTGGGTATACGATCGAGGCTACTAGGACCCCCGGCGCAGACGGGGCTGAGAATGTTGAGTTCAAGAAGGTCCAGCGCAATCCCACCCCAAATGGATCAATTGTGGGAGGCGCTTGAACATCAGTTCGTTCTGGGAGCTTCAAGCAGTACTGGGTGACTAAATCCAACTGTATCGGGATGTATGCATATAAAGATAGTCCTAGAAAGCAGCAGATATTCTCGTAACACGGCGTTAGCGAACATATCGTTCGAATTTAAGAGACCGGTACTGTTGCAATGGGAAGGCCGGGACATGCACGGAACATTGACAGCAACCAACGCTGCAGCAAACGACAATTCATGTGCAATTAAAGCCACTATTCTATACCTGAACATGAGGAATAAGAGGAAGAACCAAATAAAACCGACGGAAGCGCGAGTACCCTTCGTAGCCTGACACTTGACTTCGCACTTAGACTTGACCATTTGTTTTTCTGTGTTCCGACACATCCCAGAGGGTAAAACATGATCTGTGGAGAATCTAGTCTCCATCATGCTACGTGCCATACATAGCGCTGCGGCTCAGGGGGTCTATGCAATGTCGACACCGTGAGGTTTGAAGCCTGGTTTTCCGAATGGAACCACTTTGGCAAAATCAAGGTCCAGTAAATAAACTTCTCCAAGGTATTCATTATACGGGGCTGCAGAAATCTATTTTCGTTTCATCTGACACAGTTGAGATGGCGGCGGTTCTGACACTCTGCCCAGCCCTTGGCTTCTTAAGCAGGCTTCAGCAGACCTAGTCGCCATGCACTGGACCTTCGAGTATCCAGATGGACGTATTCGGAGATCCCTCTCTTGGATTGTGTTGATTGAGATCAGATAAGCCCTATGATCATGTGGCAGGTATTACTCGGCTTGGCCGACCATATCAGTCTAGTTACTGCTACTGATGGGCTTGATTATAGGGCTTGCTATTGCAGGGGGTTTCTGTGCCTCCAGTCATGATGTTGAGAGGCTCGCTTGTGGCGATGATAGTGTCTGAAATCGCCAGCCATATATTACGAAACTAAGTATGGCAACATAACCTATACACTGATTTGTAGCGAAGCCAATAATGAGCGAGTTGGCGAGACAGGATAAATTTCCGCGCGAAAGCTGCAGACGATCAGTGCCTCGTTTGGCGCCGTGGCTAGGTCTCATAGTTGGTGGATTTGATCATAGCACGAACTTCTCAACTTCGACCATTCCAAACTACATAGGATTCTAGTTCCAGTGAGGAGCCAATCAGTGGCCAGCTCGCTAGAAGATGGAAAAGTGACATTAACGGAGCGGAAGCGGTCCTCAACCTTGGTATCCAAGGTTATTCGATAGCACCCTTTCCCGCCAAGCTCAATTGGTGGAGCGACCGCTTCGCACTAACCCAACGCTCGCAGCATCATCACCTTCGTGTCTTCTACTACCTAGCGCTGGGAAAACTCCCTTGCAGGTTGACGTGATCAACAGTGTCTTTTAATTGTGGCAGGAGACAACTCCTCGATCTTCGGATGACGAATTGGCTGGAGGGGAATTGCTTTCGCGCCTCCCGTTGTTAGCAGCTGTTATCCATGTCCCCGCCGATCCTCGAGGTTTGAGCAACGGTCAGTCTTTTGCCTAGTTGGAGTCTTGGCTGTGCTTCACGTCTCACCAAAAAAGCTTGGAGGAAGCAACCCCGACCGTTGCATTTTACCAAGATCCTATGGTCAAGTTCCGTCTTGGTATTGGTCTTAGATCATGGGTCCTCCGACTGCCGATCTCGTCCTGAGGCACAGGAAAGCTTGGTCGATTCTAGAGTGCGAATTGCCCGCCGCTTGTCCATCCCATCTCACGACTGTCTCCGAAGACTGACTAGCTGTGAGGACAAGAACACCAAGATCGGGGTGCAGAAAATGGCCTCCTTCAAAATATGCTTGTCTTCTCCCAAGCAAGACTTTCAAGCCTGAGCACGGCCTTTGCTGACAATTGAGTGTCTTGTACGCGGGATGCCGCTATTCATCAAGCATTGGCCCAACACCTCGGGCTCTTCAAGTCTGATCACCCGCGCTGAAGCGGCTTGGAGCTGACGACGCCTAGGAGCATTTATGGATCTTGGCTGCCAATCTGCGATCAGTTTCCCAAATGCACTTGCCCGGATGCGCCGCGAAAGTCTTGGTGGTTAGAGAAGTATGCAAATAACCCTGAGGTGAGGCTGTTTTAAGCGCCTCGCTACCGATCAAGCCTGCAGATATACCGCAGCTCCGATCCCGACCATCCTGCAATTGAACCCCCAAATGGCCGGCACTTGCTTGCAGGCCAGTGTCAAACCCGGTGGCTGTTTCTGTGTCGCGGCCTATTAGCGTTCAATGTGCCAGTGCTTGAAACATCGAGTCGCGGGTTGCGAAATTCCCCCTTTGGGTCTTGGCTATATACATTACCCACTTGCAACCCCAGATCCCAAGACGGGGCTCCTGCTGTGGAGGGCCCTTGGCCAGGCCTTCCAGTCCCAGCACTCCAGGAACGACCAAGAAGAGCACAAGACACCCAAAGGCCTATCACTCTCAAAACGCAAGGCTTCTTCCATCTCGGCGCACTGGGCGCGGAGATAGTCTACTTGGGCGCTTGGCTTTGTGCTTGGCAGGTATCAAGCTTGACTGACCCACCCAGCTCTCACAACGCTCTCTGTCAACGTTGGAACATCATGCCGCATGGACGCTTCAACCGTACTTGGCAGCCTCAGCCAAGAGCTTCAGCGCAACAGTGGCTCAACTAGTTGATCGTAGCCTGCGTGCACCTCAACTTGCCCGCTCTCCAACCTATTCGACGTGTTTCAAGCGAATCCACTCAACTGGTCTTGTTTATTCTGCGCACCCCAGCTTGCGTGGGCCCTGGTCTAGACGAAGGCTGGTATCCATGGTCAACTATAGATTCTGCTTGCACTTATTTTTCTTTACCACCGCCATCCAAGTCTAGAAACGTCTTGGCATAGCAGGGACGTGAGTCCTCCATGTAGTTCATCTAGCAGCTTGGCGTTGGGAGTTCCACCCTGGACGCCCAGACGTCTTGCCTCCCGAATGGCTCCGCTGGTATATATGAGGGCCATCGCGGAGTCCCAAGTCTGATATTTTGTTCCTCAGCTGTGCTCAAGTCCAGAATCCGCCCTCTTTGTTCCAATCCTATAATTCTATTCTTCCGCTGGTCGCCGCTGGTCGTTTTGTTAATACTATCAGTCAATCTTTCTTGAGCTCTCTATTCCAACATCGAAAAGTCGCCCCGATAATTAGTCAAAATGGTTAGCTACCGTCTCGTCGCCACTGGCCTCATGGCTTCAGTTTACGCCCTTCCTTTGAACATCAACCTCGGTGCCTACTCCCCTGCCTTGTAAGTGCCCAGGACCAGACGTCGTTCGACATGGCAGATATTCTAACTCGTATACAGGGTAGTCGGTGATGGTGAGATATCTTTCGGAGGAGGTCAAGATGTATCCCAGCTTTTCAACACGCTTGAGGGCGCCGCTGTCAATGCCGCAACGGGCCAATCCAACGGTGCTGCTCAAGCTGCTGCTCCGGCCGCCGCCGCCCCAGTTGCTGCAGAGGTGACCACCGCAGCGTCGGCCCCGACGGAGGATACTACAGTTGTTGCTGCCAAACCTGCGACCGACTCGACCCTCTCTGAGCAAGGTACGTCCCCAGTATTAACCCTTGTTTTGTTTAAACAGCACTGACTCTTCAACAGCTGCGTCCATCTCTACCCTCCAAGGAATGGGCAAGGAGATTGCTCCCCGAGAAGGCGAGACCCCAAAGGCCAAGCGTGATCTCCAAGGATTCGACCGCGCCCTTCAATACGCCGAGAATGCCTTGACCAAGGGCCCCGTCGTCCAACTTGGAACTGGTGAGGGTGGTGCCGGTGTCGGTATCATTGTCGACAACAGGCCCACCACGGCAGCAGCAGCTGGCACTGGTCAGGCCGCCGGTGCCGCTGCCGCTGCCGTCAAGCGTGACGAGACCTCCGCATCGCAACCTCGCCGCCGCACAAAGGTCACCACTATGTACGTCCGCCGCGGTGTCCCAGCTGGTAAGTTCTACTATCCAAAGCTAGAAATCCCCAAAACAACGGCGGCATGCTAACTGGCACAAGGCATGCAGACATCTGAGTTGGAGACTCGTGAAGCCAAGACAGTCCCGATCCCAGTCGTTGCCGCCGCCCTTGCCAAGAAGAGCGAGGCTGCCCCAGAGGAGAAACGAGAGAGCACGACAAGCATTGACGCCATCAACTTGAACGTTGACGACCCCCAAGGCATCACCATGACTTTCGTCGAGACTTCGGACGACGCCGAGGAGTGAAATGTCTGTCTATTTCGATCTTAACAACAATAACAATCTTAATACCGTAAACACCATCCGCCTCCGAGTCCTCCACTTTATGACTACTGTACAACAGTAGCAATGATACCATTAGCCGTGGGGAAGAGTTGACAACGCAAGTCCTCCAGGGTGGAGGCAGAATACACGCGGCGGAGGCTTCTCATTAGAGCGACATGATTTTCAACGGGCGTTTTATAGATCCAAAATGGGATTCCAACTCAACATGATAGTCAACGGTTGGTTTCGTTGGATTGGTAGAGCGACTATCCATAGTATAAGCAATTCAAATCGACCGGCAATTTGCACGGTTCTGGACAAATACCCTGTGCAAGCGTGAACATGAAGTTGCGAACAAGCCACGAATGTGTCAATGTCTTCTCACACGCGCGTTTTCTCATAGAAGCAATATTAAAGTGCGTCTAGTATGGTGTTAAGGTCAAACACGGAAATGAATAGATCAAACCTCGAAAGCCGTCTCAACCCCCCACGTATCCCAGTCCTGGCCGGACACCAAACAAAATACCCTGCTGTGGCAAGCCAGGCTTCTCGAATGCATGTGCACTTTATTGTTTCCTCATTTAGTTAGGTACAATTTTCCAATATGATTTGCCCCACTGGATTTTCTCAAACCGACATGGTTCTCTTGGCATGTCGCAAACCGATTCTGTGCTATATGCGTTCCTTGGATGGAGCCATAGTGAGAGATGGGATGAAATTCCTAGGCACTTGCAATGTAATGCATTACCCCAAAGTGCAAGTATGCACAGAGGCTACAATAGCATCTCGGCCGGACAGAAAACATGGCAATTTTTTTCTTCCTAAAAAGAAATCTATATATATGTCCCTTGCATGTTTCATTAATTGTTGTAGCGTGGCGGAACAAACCCTCTTGTTGGCTCGGTGGTGCTGCCGAATTGCTTCTACGGCGCTTCATCACGTATCTACGTAGACTTCTGATTGTAATATCGAACCCAGCGCGCCAATATACTTCCAACTTCGAAGTAATGTCGGATGCGAACGACAGTGATCCCCTTAGTTCTCAACAGTTGATGAATATATGCCTTGCCTAAGAATTCAACTACCACGCTTAACCCACTTTGTGAAATTCATTTTCAAAAGTGTGGAATTTGATTCAGACACGAGCGGAAGCCATATCATGGTTTCATACGAGACTAATTACATGCTGCCTTCATCGATATTTAAAGACTTGGAGGGGAGAGTGATGGTGGAATGCGAGGCCCTTTCGCGGGGCGTTGATGAAAGAGAGATTAAATCAGAACTTCCGTGGACGCAGGTGAAATTCTTCTGAAAACCTTTAGTATCTGGAAATCCTTTTCGCCGCGGACGAACCTTTTCATGATACAATTGAGCTTCCCACCAAATCTGATTCGTCGTTCCGTCATTATTGTTGAAATTGTAAAAGAGAGACTAAACAAATAAATTCTTGCCTCTTCCACTGATGACTTTGTTTACAGTGTCAACTGCACAGGGTTGTCTTACATTACGAGGAATCCATAGATCAGACGTTAAAAACAGATATAGTGGTATTTAAAACGCGAGCACAAAGAGTCTCTGTAAAGGATCAAAGGCTTATTTTCATATGTCAGGCGCTTACGCCGACGGAGAATTTACATTTATTGCTCAATCTCCATGCCACGGGGTAGCTATTAGAACTTACGGCGGCGGCAACATGGACAGCTCATCAAAGGCTATGCGTTAGCCACGCTGTCAGTCGATCCATTCAACAGGGCTATACATGGGAACGAATTCACATGGGCGAGCACTTCACGCAGATATGTGGGAGCCAAGCCTGCTAGATCGGGTATGGAGCTTCCTGTGATTTGATATATGCTCACAAAAGTCGCAGTTGATGTTTCTGCCAATAATGCTGTATAATGTATCATGGCTAAGAAGGACAGTGCAACAAGGGTAGAGCATGCCGCCATTTATGGTGATAGTCGTCTGAACAAATGGCGTACACTTTCGCTATGAGGATGAAGATTGGGTGGACGAGCTCAAGTGGCCGCTTCATTGAGAAAAAAAAATTTAAAAGTGACGACTACCTCTAAATATCCAATTGTAAAGCCAGACTTTTCCACGACCGATATCTGCGCCAACACCTGTACGCCAATATCGTCTATAACGTAAGCTCTTGTCTTTGGTGGTTTTGTCAAACGACAATCAATTGTCTCATGTTAGTTCCATGGCTTATACCCCTCGTTCTTCTGTTTTTGGCGAGTGTTCCACCCCAGTTTGCCGCTGATGCTGTTCACCCAGTCTTCACTACGTCGCCCCTGCGGCATGACTGACGCGAACGGGAACCTGCTGGCACTTATGGTGACGTAATCTCCGGGACGCATCTCAAGACGTTCGCGACCATCAAAACTTGCCCACGAGCTAGTCCGGGCGCTGTACGGCACGCCTATTCGTAATACGATGGTATCAGGGAGGATGATTGGGCGGAACGATAGCGTGTGCGCGCATATCGATGTTACCAACATGACCGGGTTTTCCGGGTGGCATAGAGAGCCCCCGGCTGCTAGGTTATATGCCGTCGAACCAGTGGGTGTCGATACACAAATACCGTCAGCCATGACTGATGTAAAATGTTCGTCGTCGCCAAAGATCTCTGTATATGACATGGTGGGGTTCGGCCCACGGTCCACGACGATTTCGTTCAGAATCTCGAATGTCCCATCAGGCCGATGGGTATGTTCATCGTCTTTCTCCTCGCCTATCAATTCTTCGACGAGGTCCCGCTTGCTCTGTGCCTCGTCTTCGTCTTCGTCTTCGTCCTCCTCATTGCCGCTCGTCAGGGGCCTGCTGCGCTTCTGGCTCCTCATGATTGTGCCCTCGAAACGTAGGCGCAAGCTGACTGTGACGCCGTCTCGGAAAGCCGTCGTCAGGATATCTTGGTATTCGGCAAAATCGAACTTGGTCATGAAACCTAAGCTTCCGAGTGCGAAGCTCAATACCGGGGGCACGATCCGTTGGAATAGCCAACTAGCGTAGAGGACTGTCCCGTCGCCTCCGAGACTGATAACAAAATCAAACGTATGCGGTCTGGTCCTACACATCCTCTCGTCCCAATACCTGAGTCTTTTATCCAATACGTGGCTAGGAGCATCTGACTCCATCTCTTCAGCATCGACGTACTCGCGTCTCAACTCCTCTAGTAATCCTGGAGCGTCAAACTTCTTATGCTCTTTGAGGCTATCCTCAAGATAGACAGTATATCTTACATCTCGTTCGTGACTTAAGAGCCATTTGGTCACCTCTCTTGTCTTGGGTATTAATTCTGCGTCGTATACTTTGGTGAGAATGAATATAGTCTTGGCCTTGAACCTCAGTCGTACACTGCCCAATCTCCGGCTCAACTCTCGGACGCCCCAGGCCATCTCGCTCAACTGCTTCTTGGTAAGAAGTCTACTGTGTAGCTCGTCTTGCTCCTCGCTAGTGAGGTCTAACTCGGACTTTGACTTATCGATCGATGTCTTCCATGACTTCTCGTCGACCTGACCTGCATCGGTACTTTCCGCGCTGTCCGGTTCCACCTTGGATGGGCGCCGGGTGTCTTTACCTTTCGGCTCGACTAATCGATGGAGTCCATTCTCACGGGTGATGTTTTCGTGGGCATGTGGTTTCCTGTGGGTTTCAAGGAACTGGTGCACTAAACACTGCGTTTTCTTGGATTGTTTGTCTATAAGTGGCATGACTGCATCGCCGTTCACCAACGAGCTTTTCCTGCGGTATGGATTCGTAGGATCGAAGGAAACCTAGATAGTAACGATGATTTAGCGACGGGGAACTGGCGCTTGGAGGAATGTTTTCGACGATATACCTCAACTGGCCTCATATCCTCGTCGCTGGCACTTGATCCATGGTCGCGATCGTCATGCTGCACTGCTAAACGATCCTGGTCGAAATGAGCATGCTTGTCCTCGTCATGCCCTTCTTTCGCCGGGCCAGCATCTGAAGATCTCGTCATCTTCTCCTTGTAGGAGGGAAGCAGTGACCAGCTCGTGACGTCGAAAAGTGTCGCGACTTCGATCCTCACGGGATTGAGGACAGCGACGGCGAAGTCTAGCGGCAGCACCTTTTCTATGTGCTTACTCGGGGATGATGTCGAGACTCGACGTGGGACAACTGCTGTGGTGGGGCAGTAACTGCATTAAGTTACCCCTCGGTGCAGGCCCTGGAAGGAATGTACATTGTGATTACATCAGTAAGCGTCTGTGTACATGCGGCGCTTGTCCCTTAACTCCGGAATGCTAAAAGCGGAGCAGTTCCGTTGCCGTCGATCCCGCTCGCCAATTTGCGCTGCGCCGTGCGTGTTTGGGGGACCGGTGCTACCTCGAACTGTCCAAACAAAGGATTGCCCACTTCTCTGGGTAACTCGCAATGGCTGCATCCAAGTCCTCGATAGTCACGTCGTGTCATATCATGTCTGGCCACCAAAAAGATTCGCTAGAGGGGCATTGCTGCGAGTAAAAGTCAATGCAACCTGTCCAATGGAAAGTCCCGGGAGCGAGTGTGAGAGCGGGTACCTGCTAAGGCTGACGACTACTGCGCTCGAAAGGCATGTGAACACCGTCTAACTAGGTAGTTAGAAGCTCAAGCTTTAACAGCCACATCCCCGAATTCCTCAACAAATCCTCGTCGAGCTCGATGCGAAGCCCATTGGACTCTTGATCGCAGCAACCACCTAACACAACCCTCGAAATCTCCATGCGATAAGCAACGACAATCCGCAATCGCATGACCCTACGACCAACCCTGCGCCAGGTGCGATCCTGGTTGCCGACATGCCTGAGCACTTGAGCTCCTCGACAGCACAGCGACCGGCGGCGACCAGCCAATTGCACAGAGAGAATGACGCTCTAAGGCTCCTCTCTAGATCACCACACCCCTATCACCGCCAGAAGTCAGAGCTTCTCGAGCCGTTGGATAAGTTCTCGAGCTCCAGCACTGCCCACTCCGTGCTCCGCTCGAGCGTAGATGACATCCAACCTCGGAGCCGGACGTCCTTCCCGGCCGTGTCCCGGGACACAACCCCGACGAGTGATAGCGGTACTGAAGCGGACGATGAGCATTTTCTGAAGGGTCTTCCAGCCCCGCGGACCAAACTGCATAAGGGCTTACGTGGGCGCAACGAGGTACTCTCGGGCACCTCTTCACCGTTACCTTCACCAGCGCCACCGGAAGACGGATCGAGACGGACTTCTTACATCACCTCCACGTTCAAGAAGGACGGTAAAGCAGCCAAAGAGCAACAGCTAAGAACCGACTCGTCCAAACGCATCAGGGTGGTCATACGGCGGTTGGCAGAATTTATACTGCTCGGATCACTCGGAGCTCTGGTACGAACCAATGATGACGTCCGGCCGGTACTGTATAAATGGCGTATAGGTACGTACCCCACGACTCGGCTGCCGACTTGTCTTGCTCACAATTCCCCAGAACTCGTTTCGAGCTTGGGCATTGCGGGTGCTCTGGCAGCCTTGTATCCATTGAGGCTGGTGTGCTGGGGTTATCGGCACCGAAGCCCACTGAACAGAATACCTCTGTACATTCCTACCTCTTTCGATCCTGCACCTCTTCTGTACCCACCAGCCATTACCCTCCTTGTGTCGTCCCTGATATCAGCAGACAACGACGCAGTTCTTCTTCCGAACATTGTTCTCTCGCTTTGCGCCCTGCCGCCTGCCATCTTTCCGAGGCTGTTTGGCGACGAATTGTGCAGCTCATTGCACTGGCTAGTGTCCTGCGCGCCGCTCATCATTTCGAAGTCGGTGCAGCATGGATCAATGCTTCCAGGCAGGGAGCCTGATGGTGCTTCAGTGCAGCTTGAAAGTCTAGTCTTGCTGTACCCCTTGCACCAATACTTGTGTATTACCCTGCATTCCTTGACGACTACGAGTCTTCTAACTGCAGAGCTGCAACTTTTATCTGTAGCGCTTATCAACGTGATGTTGCTGTCATGGTCGCCACAAATAACCATTATCAAAGCTATGCTATGGGTTGGCGGTCTCGACATTCTCGTGCTATGCACTCGAGTGATCCTGTGGGGCATAGCACTCGCTCGCGTGCCGAAATGGCGCTTCAGACGTGCCGATGGCCCCCTGAAACGCCACAGCTCGGTGTTATCAACACTCATGTCCTGGAGGAGGGTTCGCCATGACTTGTTCCATGCCCCCATGGACTGTTCTTCTTGCAGTTCATGCGAAGCTATCGACGACTACGAGGACACGGATGGGGTAGGTGGTCTATCATCGAACGGGCTAATACGTATCCAAACCACAACACCAGATGGTGCTAACCCAGCTGGCCTTGAGCATTCATTCTCGGGTTCAGAAGGCAACCAACCTGAAGTCCGGTTCGACATGACGGAAGCAAAACAATTGGGCCATCAGAGGCGACATACCCTGCCCAACATCGACAGGCCGCTGAAGAGATCGCATACGCATACTCCATCAGGACGCAGAAAAAGATCAGCATCGTCATCGATAAGAGCTTTTTTCTCGTTGACTCAGCAGCAAGCCACAACGCGAAAGTGGCTCTATGCTCTCTACGTCTATCTCTGTGTCATTGGGACGATATTTATTCCCAACCGATTCGTTGGCGTAAAAGAGTTTGTGCAAGAGCATGCGTTGAAAGGCTACGAGCCAGTTGGCTGGGCCCTAGGCTACCTATTTGGGGACCTACCTTGGTTTAGGTGGCAGGTAGTCAGCCATAATCTGGAACGATGGATATGTCTCCCACCGCGCGCGGTTTTGGACGACGCCCAAGGCCTTGGTTGGGTCCAGTATCTTCGCACAGCCGTATTTGGAGAAGCGAATACCCGGCTACTCCTCAGCGCATACTACGTCACGGTGTTGGCGACTGGGCTGATCATCGTGTTCCAACTCTCACCCCTGTATGAAGTGGACACCCGCCGAAAGGTCTTCCACTTCATGATGGTGGCTATGTTTGCTCCATCAATCTATGTCGACCCGACTTTCGTGGCGTTGGCGCTATCAATCGTGCTTGCCTTGTTCCTCTTACTCGACTTACTACGGGCAAGTCAACTTCCACCCCTTTCGAAACCGCTGGCGTTCTTCCTCGCCCCATATGTGGACGGGCGCGATCTGAGGGGCCCTGTTGTTATTTCGCACATTTTTCTGCTCATTGGCTGTGCCATTCCTCTTTGGCTGTCCCTCGGGTCCCTTCCTCGGACCGGATCCGGCTACATGGAAGGTTGGGAAGTGCCCACCCGCGAGGTGAGCATGGTCGCAGGTGTCATCTGCGTCGGCTTAGGTGATGCAGCTGCATCACTCATCGGACGACGCTACGGACACCGCAAATGGGTATGGGGAGGCGGAAAGAGTCTCGAGGGTAGTTTGGCCTTTGCAACGGCCGTCCTCCTTGGACTAATGGCAGCCGAAATCTGGCTCCGAGTCGGCGGATGGCCCTCTGCTACTCCGCTTGATTCTCTGCCGGTGACAGTCGGGAAAGCCGCCGTATGTGCCAGTACGGCTAGTCTCACGGAAGCTGTCCTGACTGGTGGCAACGACAACGTGATAGTCCCAGTCGTTCTCTGGACATGTGTAAAGGGGCTTGGTATTTAGACGGACTAGATGATTATGAATCGGCGTTCAAGATTCGCATGCGTTGTTTACTGATGAAACTCTTGGAATGGAAAAGAGACTCGCATCTTGCGGCAGGACGGCATGGATCTGCATTAGGTATAAAGAATTGCCTATACCAAATCCCCTAGCGGGAGAACCATATACTTAATACACATGAAGATATTTACCACGTCATGGCAGCGAGATGGTGTTCCCAGCTCGCCCTCTCCAACAACTCCTCAGCACCGTCAGCCTTGCGAGAGGCCTCCAAACATTCGTGCATCATAAAGTTGCGAATGAAAAGCATATGACATGGGTTCCAATCCTCGCACCGGACCAGGCAGGACTTACCGAACAAGCCACTGGAAAGCTTCATTAATAAATCTCCTATTCCCAGATGCAGCCACTTAAGGTGATGGAAGCGTCCCGAGCGTTCCCAATATGACAAAGTGGTCTTCACGCGCCAATCCCGTCCCCTGATTTGGGACCCGGTTTGCCCTTTTATGGATAATGACGGATAATGACTACGCGGCCTCGGTTCTCGGATGACAAGCGGCTAAGCTCCGCTTACATAATACATTTATGCATGACAATCTTCCTTGTTTTTTTTTTCCCTGCTCTTTTCATGTCTACTACCTTCTAGAAGACAGGGAAAGAAAGCCAGAAAGCAAGAAAATATGTACTTGTGAGCTGTGGACCATCCGAGCCCCGGCGCCGAACGTTAGGGGCTTGGCTCTTTTATGCACTTTATGCACTTGGATTATGCATGGTGCTTTAGGGACCCTCTATGCAATAATACATTGATAGAAACTATCTCTTCCGGAAAGTCTATTGAAACTAGATGGACATCCGGGAGTACGGATCCACACATATGCACTTGTATCGCTATAGGGCAGAAAACCCCCGGCTCTGTATACGTGTACTTAGGTGCCGTGACCATGACCTTACCCCTTTGTATCCCACGAGGATTACCAGCCTGCTTCTCGTGAGCTAGGTAGCGCTTCCGAGAGCGAAGCCGTGACAGTGATAACGTCCGCCTCCGGGGCAGATGCAGCCAGTGTTTGACATTGTCTGCATCGCAGAACTCAAACCGTGATCGCTGCCTCGGTATTCTTCGGCAGGGCCAAGCAAGATGTCCACAGGGGGGTCTCAGCCTCCGGCACTTTCTACATCGCCCGGCGTCGCCTTTGGTTCCAGCAATATGGTCGTCTGCTTACAGAAGGCATTGATTTTCTCAAAATCTCCATGCTGATAGGCTTATCTCGTGCAAAATCACCAAGGCCTTCTCCAATAGTATCTTTTTCGGCACCATTGGGTTTCCACTAGCAGCCCCGGCCGGCGGTTTTGCCAACTTACTGCCACAATATTAGGACGATCTCTCCCTATCGTACTTTCTTTGAAGGACACGATCACGATTACGAAGGTACAATTTATGTATGCACTTAGCACGGGTTGTGAGAGGTTAGATCCCTGTCGCAGCTCGGAAAGTCTCCGAGCCGGTGTAATATGAGAGGAGCCATCGAGGAGACATAAAGAGGTTTTCACCTGGCCGCAGTTGACGCGGGGTTCGCCAGCCGCCAGATTCCGGAGCATGCCTTCGAATGCTGCCGACATGAGTCAATCTGAGTTGATTTGCGGACTTGTTAACGAGTGCGGGATGCGCTGCTCAGCGCTTGTCAAAGTTTATGATGACATATCCGCCCAAACGCCCTACTTTGTCCCATGTGTGTGTGCACAGGCCTGTCATCACTATCCATCTCGCAGCCCACTGCCGTCCCGTCCTATTGATAATTGCACTCTCGGCTTCGACGCGTACCGATTGCTCACTGTTCGTTTCTGCCTGCTCAACCTTGTAGGCTTATTTCGGTTGGTGATTCGTGTTCTCATTTGATCTCGACTCGACTCACCTCAACTCAAGCTCAGCTCGCCCGCGCTCTCTATCCACAGCGACAGCCCCTCCAAAGTGCAGAGGATAGATACGCAATAGCCTTTTGAAACCAGGGCTTTACCGGGTCTATTCACCTCGACGGCCACGTGCATCCGTAGGACTATAACCCATCTTGTGTATGAGTTGTAGCCCACATCTTCACCACCAAACCTTGTATTGCCCAAGGATATTGTGGTCGCAATTTTGCGACAAATTAGAGAGGCGATCTTTGCTGGCGGCGCCGCGGTCTTGTCGGACCCCGATTCCTAGGGCACCCGACCGACGGCCTACATAGAGTTAGCGGAGGAAGGTTTCAAAACTAACCTTGAATGAAGCACATTCAACATGTCGACGACCTCATCGGGGATGGGGAAATCCCCCAGGGTTCTGTGAGCATGCATTCGTCCCTACTCTGCAATCACGATCGCTGATGGCTGGGAAGCGCATGTGTTTTGTGTCAACACCGTAAGATCAAATGTGACAGGCACAGCCCTTGCTCCAATTGCCTCAAAGTGAGTGTGCCCGTTTCCCCACGGCCTGGAGGGGCTTGGTGATACTGACGCTTTATACCTTGACCAAGGCTGGTGTGACTTGTACGCCCAGCACTCCTGCACCTGCTCGCAAGAGACGGAGGCCAAACCAGGATCTGCAACAGCGACTCGCAAGATGCGAAGAGCTTCTGCAGGAGTATGCAACGGCAAAACCACCCAGCACAAGCAACGAACCCTCAAGCCCGGAGGAGCCCTGGAAATCCATGGGCAAGTTAGTCGTTGATGATGACGGGGTGCGTTTTATGGATAGCTTCCTCTGGGCAACCGTGCATGATGAGGTATGTTCTCCATCATCCCACAATCAAGTTCGCATACGAGGGGACGGACAGCACAAGATCACCTTGCCTCTGTGCGTGCATAAGCCGTCACTGCTAACCCTGGTCAGGTTCGTGCTATGCGAGAAATCATCGATCAAGATGAGAAGGAGGAAGAAAGCTCCAGCACAACTCCAGCAGACGGATTGACTCCGGATCATCATACAGGTCTTCTCTTCTCAAATGACTCGGACGCGAATCTTGACGAATTGTATCCCAACCCGACACATGTCTTCCGCCTCTGGCACACTTTCCTTGAAAGAGTCAACCCCATCACCAAGGTGATACACGTTCCCACCGTTCAACCGTTGGTCGTTGAGGCCGCTACAAATCTGCCCAACTTGCCAAAGAATGTGGAAGCCTTGCTCTTCTCCATATACACCCTTGGCGTCGTTGCCATGACAGAGTCGGAATGTATCGCTGTTCTCGGGCAGTCGAAAGATGATGCTTTCGCTCGCTTCTCCAAGGGAGCACGGATATCATTCATGCGAGCAGGTATCTTGCACAAATACGACCTCGTTGTTTTGCAGGCGTTAGTCCTATATTTGGTATGTTGATCGGATGGTCGTCACATAGTGGCAGCTCAGCAGATATTAACCTCACATTCTAGACTTCCCTCATGGGTCGTTATGATCGCCACGCGGCGTGGATTCTCAACGGAGTCATCATTCGCATCGCTCAAAAAATGGGACTGCATCGCGACGGAGAGCTATTGGGGCTATCTCCGTTCGATACAGAGATGCGCCGCCGGGTTTGGTGGCAGATTATCCTGCTCGATGCTGTCTACGCCATGATGTCAGGCTTTGGGCAGTCTATGCTGCCTCGTCACTGGAATACAAAGGAACCAAGTAACGTCAATGATGCCGATCTTTTCCCAACCATGACCAAGGTAGAATCCAAAGAGGGACCCACAGATATGATCCTCTGTTTGATCAGCTACGAAATAGCCAGGCTACTTTCTGAGTTTCCCGGTCTTGAGAACGTCATACTTCAAAACGAGCTTGCGACAACCAACGGTCCCGCAACATCCGAAATACAGGCAGCCCAAGCACGCATCAATGACCTCGATGAAAGTATTGGGGAGATACTCAGAAAATATGGCGACCCGTCCATGGGCCCGCTTCACGAGCTTGCAGCTTTGCAAGGGCGTAATGTGATACACAAACTACGCGAGCTCATACGCCCGCCCCGAGAGCAACCAGAGTGGGGAACGGAAGTGCTCACACCCAAGGATAACTTGTTTAAAATTGCTGTATCGGGCGGCGAGAACTCATTGGAAACGTACAGGCAGGTTGCGGGTGGGGGGACTTTTATGTGGTTTGGTAAGTTGAGCGATCGAAACGTCCTGAGTCTTAAATATCCTAATTCCACTACAGTCAAAATACATTTCCAAGTTGAGGTGTTTCAATTCCTGATCGGCCAACTTTGCTCGCGTACTAGCGGGAAACTTGTTGACAGAGCCTGGGCGGTGGTCGAAGATGTCTTCCGATATCATGGCGAGTTTTTGAAGTTGTCGATCAAGACCCATGCAGCGCTGGCTCTAATCACGATCAAGGCATGGAGGAAGCGCGAGGAGGCTTTGCGTTTATCCACAGGCGAAATCCCGGAGACACCTTGGTATATCATCCGGCTACGTGAGCTGTTGGGTCCTGGATATGACGTTCAAGACAGCGGCAGCGAAGCGACCATGTCGCCGTCAACACAATCTGTTAGTGCTCCTGGCACATCGTCAAGCAGCGCTGATATGCCATGGGATCAAATGCTGGGTTTTGTCGATTCGCCGGCCATGAGCTGGGACATATTCGGGCAAAATAGTCAACCAGCGGTCAATTATAGCGCATACAGTGGGATGGGGCCATATCCGACGATGAATGGCTGGATGTAGATTACGGTACCATGTACGGATGTCCGCAGGCGTTTATATAGAGGCCGATCAGTGATGGCCATTCAAGGAAAATCTCCATTGCCAACCATGACTACGATTGTCAAGCATGCGCTTTGGTGTGAAAAAATGCTCGAATACTCCTTGGTCTGGTCAAAAGCATTGATGATACATCGACTCATTCATCGAAGTAGTCACGAGAAGTTGCATCACAAAATGAAATTCTTACTACAACTAATTGACGGTAAGTGGTGAGGTCAAATGCGAATCTCCAGGTCGCCAGATTGATCATACCCTGGAAGACGACCGTGCAATTCGGTCGTCCACAAGTCTTCAGGGTAGGCACTCAAAGGCCAGGGTCGGCTATAATGCTGACCCGACCATATCTGTGCCATGGCGTCACTGCGTGTTTGGTCTTCTCAATGGAACCAAAGTCAGGTTCTCCTTACACTCGATCAGCCCTAGCGATCCTGGATTTTCGTACTCGGAGCAGAGCGGAAGTGACCCTCATTGGGTGGCTCGCGTAAGAATGTAACAAACCCCGGGTTTTGTCGCAAAGCCTCAAACCGCGACAAAGCCCTGTCGTTCCGGAGTTTTCAAATAGTGCGGCTGCCAACTAGCTACCAGCTACCAGCTACCCAGGCACCCATTTCCCACACAGCTCCTAGGCTCGTTGGGCTGGCTGGCTATTGCTGGTCTAATTTACTGCTTATTTCGTACGCGCGCAACCAATTGGGTCGGGCATTCACACCGTCCGGGCGCTCAATGTCAGGCCCGGCTGTGATTGGCGCTACCGGCTACGAGCAGCTCGGTTCGGGGCCGAGTCCCTGGCTTGTCGTGCGCCATGAGTCTGAATTACTAACCATTTCGGTCTGGCATGAGTCCAGAGCCATGGACTGGCATTCCACGTGCGGGTCGCTGCAACCACATTATGGCCCATTTGCGGCCATACCGGTCTTTAAGGTGACCGAACACCGATCATCTTTCAATATCGGCCAGTCGGTGGCACTACGCCGTGGGCCTCGTAGCTAATATATTTGATTAGACTCTCAGCCCGTTATGTGGTTGCCATGGCTGCGTTTTCTCATTCTTGTCTCAGAAATATATTTAACCTACAGAACACGTACTGTCTCGTGGCTCACAGTAGTTATCCAAAGTCTCGAAGACTGTTGACGGCCACATCAGCGACGCCCGCGACAGCCAGGATTCACCTTGCACTCCGCCACAGAACTATAAGCTTTCCGGACCGGTAGTGACGATCCACAAACACCCGACGTAAAAGGATTCGGCCATGCCATTCGGTCTTGGCAAGAAAAAGCCGGCCGTCGAAACGGCAGGCGACGACACAGACGCGATAGCAGTACAAGTAGATCCAGCCACAAACAACGACGAAACGATCGCCTCGCCGGCGCCGCAAGCAAACAACGATGCAGTCGCCAAGACAGTATCTCGAGCGTCAACGACGCACGAGTACCCATCAGGTCTTCGTCTCGCTTTGCTCATGATCTCCATCTTCATCAGCATGTTCCTGGTTGCTCTTGATCGATTAATCATTTCGACGGCATGTTTTTCTTTCATATTTCTTCCATATACAACTGTGCCCCCCTTGCTCTCCAGAGGGGATGCACAGATGATTTGCAATGGCTTACAGAGCTCTAAAAGTCATAATATCCACTATGTACGCGACCACCACTAATACGGAGTTTGCAGGCCATTCCCCAGATCACCGATGACTTCAAGTCTCTACAAGATGTTGGATGGTACGGCTCAGCATACCTGCTCACGACCGCTTCTTTCCAGTTGATGTTTGGAAAACTCTATACTTTTTTTGCGGTCAAAACCATTTTCATGGCAACCGTCTTGCTCTTCGAGATTGGTTCAGCCATATGTGGAGCTGCCCCTAATTCAGCCGTTTTCATCGTCGGCCGTGCCATTGCTGGTGTAGGAGCAGCAGGTATTTTCTCTGGCGTGGTGAGTAAAATCAACCTCTGGTTTCCTCGACATCGCTGACTCTGTGCATATTAGATCATCATCATCGTGTATGCTGTGCCGTTGCACAAGCGCCCACTGTATCAGGGTCTCTTCGGTGCCATATTCGGTCTCGCGTCTGTGATTGGGCCTCTTGTAGGCGGTGCCTTCACATCCAACGTCACGTGGAGATGGTGCTTCTACATCAACCTTCCATTTGGCGGCGTTGCTCTTGTTGTTATCGCCTTCTTGCTTACGATACCGGACCGAGAGACGACCAAGCTACCACTCAAGGAGAAGCTCGCACAGCTCGACGCAGTCGGCACCACCGTGTTGATCCCTGGTGTTGTCTGCCTTCTGTTGGCTCTGCAATGGGGTGGCCTGGACTATGCATGGAACGGTGGCCGTATCATCGCGCTGTTGACCTTGGGAATTGTCCTGTTGTTGTGTTTCTGCGTCGTGCAGGTCTACATGCCAAAGACCGCAACTCTGCCCCCACGAATTTTCAAGCAGCGTAGTATCCTGGCCGGTTTCTGGGCAACACTTTGCATTGGTTCCCAGATGATGATTTTTGGTATGTCTCTTAACTTTCGACATTGAAGATGCGAAAACTGACTTTCGATTAGTTTACTTTTTACCAATCTGGTTCCAGGCGATCAAGGAGGTCTCCGCTGTCGACTCTGGAATCCGGCTGCTCCCGTTGACCTTGTCCATGGTTGTTGCTTCCATGACTACTGGTATCCTCACTTCAAAGATTGGTTACTATACTCCATTCATAATCGTTGGAACGTGTCTGCTGTCCATAGGCGCTGGACTCCTTACCACGCTTCAAGTCGATACGGGTGAGGGAAAGTGGATTGGATACCAGATCTTGTACGGTTTCGGTATGGGCTTGTCATTCCAGGCGCCGAACCTGGCCGCGCAAACCGTTCTTCCAACCAAAGACGTACCTATCGGGACATCCCTCATGTTCTTCAGCCAGCTGCTGGGAGGAGCTATTTTCATATCTGTCGGCGAAAACGTCCTTAACACCCAGCTCGTGGATAGACTTAGCGGTCTGCCCAATTTCAATGTCGGCCTCGTCATCAATAACGGAGCTACAACGCTAGCAAGCTCCGTTCCCGCGAATCTCCTCGGGGCGGTGCTGGAAGCATACAATGAATCACTGCGCAAGTGCTTTCAAATCGGTCTCATCATGGCCTGCCTTACCATTTTCGGTGCAGCAGCCATGGAGTGGAGGAGCGTGAAGAAGAATCAGCCGAAGAAGAATGCCGCTGCCGATGCCGATGCTGAGAAGGGCAGGGACGGGCAGCCAGACGATGGGGCTAGATTGGATGCCGAGACCACCAATGCAGTAGCGGACGGTGTAGAGAAGGAGACGGCCGCGGCCGCTGAGCCCCTGCCGGTGAGGACGACGAAGGAGAGTGTTTGATTGTGATACCCTTTGACGAGCACGCATTATATTATGGCGCGTGGCATCATCGTTGCTGATGATTCATGGAGCATGCAAAACGGCGTTTATGGAACAATCTCACCTCTATGTAAAAGACATAGATGTGCTGACGTTGGGACGCATAGGCGGACATTCCCCTCTGGAAAGACAAATAAGATTTAATTAATAATTGAGGAATAATCCTGATGATATCGGAGCCTCATACGAAGTATACAACCTGAAAGTGATGGCGTGATATTGACGAGTTGGCTTCCACATATGTACTTGGGGTGAAGCAAGTTGTTAATGAATTGTAATCATGACTATGCCCACATGTTATTTCGGAGGAACACAAAGATTATGTAAGGTAAAGTGGCCCAGAAGAGCCTGATCGCTGTTTCCACCTGCCGAATGCTGTATGTGGAGACTCGACGTCGAGGCCAATCACGTCGCTATACTCCACTTGAACTCAATGGCTCAAAAGATGCGACGCCGAAACCCAAACTACTGCGCGCCCTGGGCCAATGATTCCGCATGCAGTCAGTATTCTGCCCTGATCTACGACCCATGCCCCAGTCTTTGCCCCCTGTCGCACCATCTGAATACGCGCTTCGCCGCTCTCTATTCTACAGATCTTCATCTTGCCCCTGACTAACTAGGTAACTAACTCAGTGCTAGGTAGACGACGGGCCGCCAGTGCATTGTGCCTGAGCGGGCTCCCTTTCACTCTGTGCAGAACAAGGGAGTTCGTCTGGAATGCCAAGAAGCAAGGAGAAAAGGCATACATACAATGCGATTCAGTTCCTTTCACCTCTCGGCTCGTTCCAGATCTGCTGCTTTGTTTCCCGCGCTCTGTATGAATAGAAAGTTTCGTTTCGCCGACCCCTGCAAAAGCAAAACCCTTGGGCCTTTCTACCTCTCTGCCTTCTCTTCGAAGCAGTGCCTTTCCTTCCTTAGACTTAATAACGGCTCTTTGCAAGTTGATCTTGCATCCTAATACTGCTGCTGGTAAGGAGGAACAGGCTTCTTGAAACAGTCTGCCATTCATTTTCATCATCGAAACATATATTTTGGATTAGCATACCTTTCGTCACATTCTCTCAATCCGACATACAGTCACCACGCATACTCGTCATCCTATACTTTCACATAACAGTCATCTCAACACAAACATGGCCCAAGACACCGAGCCGTTAGTGGTAGACTCTATCTGGCTCCCGTGCTACGTGGTCCTCGCCCTGATCCCCGTGGTCTTCGTCTGCGTCGCGACCTACTCCGTCTGGCGGGACCGGCGGACACGCGCAAAATACGACATCGAGGCCATCAAGGTCACATACGCTAGATATTGGTCGTCCTCCTACCAGGACCACCGCAAAAGTTCCGCCAAGCCCAGGGCGCCTATACCTACCTTGCCGGTCAACAGGGCTGGTCCAAAGCTGCATGCAAGCGTTCTTCCACCACCTTCGCCGAATGGGTTCACGTCGTATGGAAGCGCCAGCAACTCGAAATTTGCGCGTCTGCTTGAACAGCGCCCGCATCAGCGCCCGGGGATGTTGGAGCCGGTAGTCCCCAGGAGCCCAGCGGCGCCGGCGTGGACGGGAAGAGACCCAGGTCCGGGCAACTACGCCGGCATGCACGGCGGAAATCTGCATCCCCAGGCTGGAGGGCATGGGCCCTGGATGAAGGGCACTGGCGAGGATTATGAGGGCCATTTTATTTGATCAGTCGGCGGAACAAGCCGATAGAAAGAAAAAAAATTTTTATAAACAAATATACCAATATATGACCCTGTATGAACACCGTATTCTCCTTCTGCATCAAGTGCGGAAAATTCTTCCTTCTCTTTGTCAATATGAAAAATAGCTAATGGCTTTTTCCTCAAGAACCGCACGCTTGGTTATTTTCTCACAATGTAGAACTTTCGTTTCCGCGTCTGCGAGCAAGAATGCAGATTCTGCTCCTGGCTGCCACTGATGCGCACAATAGCATCACGAAAAAGCCAGAGCAAGTTAAAAGTTCTAGACACAAATACAGTCGCCTCGGTCATTATTTATAGGCAAACCTACCCTCATTTAGATTTGCGACGAACTGATCCCGGTTCCCATTCGAAAGTTTACACTGCCACCGTGCCCATCCCACGATCAAACGTCATCTGATACAATGCGAGCGGCCGAAATTTCCATAGCTTTCGTGGCCTTGGTCAGTTGCGCTCTCGCGCTTCCTTCCCTCGGACATGGTAGTCCCGCTGAGCTGCAAGCTGGGAACAGGGCCGGTCTCGCGGCGGATAAAGCATTGCCTAGTCATTTCGTTGACGAGTCTTTCGTCTACACTGATAACACGGAAGACGGAGCAACGCACACGATCCACATCAGAAGTAAGAAACCCCTGCGTCGTCATTAAAAGGTTTGAAAGAAACAGCAGAACACTGACAGCAAGACAGACGAGCAACCCGCGCACAACGCGACCAACACCACCGCCAGCCTCGAGGAGCAGCTGGCCGAGGCCCAGCGGCTCCGAATGGAGCTCGAGGACCTGCAGCTTCGCATCGAGATCCTGGACTGCTGGGACGGGCACAAGAACGACGGCTGGGGCAACTGGGACTGCGACGGCATCAACATATGGCGCACGACGCTGTACCCCGACGCCAACAACCCGTTCACTTGCTGGCAGATTGCCGACGCCCAGGCGAGGCAGAAGCTCGCCGATCTCGAGTGGGACCCGAGGACGAACGTGTTCCACGCCGTGACGGAGAGGAACACGTGCAGGCAAGGCTTCAGCGCCGTGGCAAGAGGCCACCAGGGCTGAGGGCCGTCGTATCGAGTGGTAGACGTCGACGGCAGTTTCGAGCCTAGGAGCATCGTCATCCGAGAGGAGGGGATGGTACCGGAAGAGCAAGGTCAGAACATAATCCTCTCTGGTTCTAAGGTATAGGACAGCATTATGATTAGGCGGCTAGATTTATCCTTCTGAGGTGGTGGATGATGGTGTAATCATCATCAATCCCGGAACCCTGTAATAAGAACTTTACTATCTTCAACTGGTCTTTATTATATGTGATTCTACATAAGTGTATCCCCCACAAGGGGCCCGTGAAGTAAGCATCAATCCATGTTTCAACGTTTTCGATAGACAAGCCATCGGTAGATATGATGCTGACACGAGCGCTAGTGCCTGATGAGGCGGTTAAGCAAGGCAATGCATCTTATGATCGCCACTCAATTCATGCGCTGACTGTTCGGCGCTTCACGATAGCTTACCTAATACTCCCTGTAGCTTCTCAGTCTCCATATATGAGCACATATTTCATGCGGATAATAGGCAAGCAGGCAGTGCTCACAAGTTCATTCGCCAATGAATTGAAGCAAAATACGAAGAGGGCTCAGAGAAACATATCATCCTGCCTCGTTCAATTTGTTACAACAAGGCCTTCTAACAAGTATGCCTATCCTTCACCAATGGTCATGAGTGTGCGAATTGATCAAAACAGATTGTGGGCTCGCAATGCGCTCTCTTTACGAGAGGTGCTGTTGTATTGCCATGATGATGCTCTAGTATGGTAAATTTGTGCCTCTTGTTAGAGGTTGCGAGCAGTAAGCTCTACCAGACATTATGCCGCATATGCTCCTTGGTCTTATGCGCAAAGAGGAATGCCGCCACTGTGATATGCTCAAAGTCCCAGCCCATGTTCATGAAAGAGTAACTCCCAACGCCGTCCGAATCCTGTGCCTAAAACAAGTGCCGTTTTGCCTTCTAGTCCGTCACGAGGACAAGTATATACAGTAAATCGAATCGAACTCCAACAAGGGCGTCGATACGTGGTGGCCGAGAAGTCGACTAGAGAAAGTGTGGCCATGTACGGGAGACCATGGCCCGTAGCTGCTTTGCCTGTGTGGCGAAAGACAAAAAAGAGAGACGTTCCTTCTTGGAAGCCTTACTGGTCGGGGACTTTCCAGATTCCTGCTCCCAATGGCTTGCTGATTCCCAGACCGACACCGACAGCGGCACCAATCACGAGAAATGCAATGAGAATCTTCACAAGAAGCCTGTTCCGCTTGCTAAGCCGTGCCATACACTGGCAAGATCGGTTGTTGATCTTGGCAGCTCGCGCCTTCTGCTTCCAGTGGTCTTGCCCCGGCCAGACTGTGCACTTGGGGTTGTTGAGGGTCTTTCCGGTGAATTGTGACTCCTTGCGGTTCAGGTTTTCTGAAGACTGGCCCATCTCGACATCCGTCTCAAAAGGGTTTAGGCCATGAACAGAATTGGGCGTCGAGACTGTCGAGTCTCTTGCCAGTTCCACACTTGTATCCTTCAACGTCTTCTCGGTGCTATGATTAGTCGTGCTTGGCGAGAGGGCGGCGCCGTTGTGCGATGATAGCTCGGTCGTATTGACTGTCAAGCGGCCAGGCTGCGTAGCCTTCTCGGCGCCGGTTCTCGACGCCATCTTAGTGAGGTAGGAAGAGATCAACGAGATATCGACAGTGTAGCGCGACGCACGCGTCGTTGTGGTCTTTCAGAGGTGGGAAGACGCGGGTAGGTTGATATTAATTAAATGCAGGTTGGTGATATGGTAGCGCTGAGCGTCGAGAGCGTATCACTCACGGAGGTGGCTACAGAAAGTATCAGTAAATAGGCAATTCGAAGCAGCATGCATGCAACAGCGATTTGCTTGCATGTAGCCAGTAAAGTAGGGCTCAATGCACACGGTAAATGTACTGGGGAAAACTCACTCGTGAGCGTAGGGAGGGAAACGTCCCAGTGCGTTGAGCAAGTTGAAGTTTGTTGGAGCTCGGAATGATGTGCCCGGCCAGGAAGAGCTGTGACAAGCTTCTTCTGCGTTTGTCTTCCCGTCTTAGTAGTCACCACGGACGCACCAGCTAGCCAATGAGCAGCGGCAACAGTCGTCTTCCTTCAGGATATCCAGACGGCAATTGAAAACAGAGAAGGTAGGACTGGTGGCAGTCAATAGTCACGTCTCGGCTTCCAGTGTAATCAACGACTTGGTAGCAGACACGAATCGAAAGAAGAAAAAAACTGGAAAGAGAGACAGCTTCGTGGAAGAGCAGACAAGATTGGAGGGGTCCAATGCCGGAGAGAGTGAAACGGGGTCAGTTCATAGTAATAGATAGATTGGGCGCAATGAAAGAACGATCAATGGCACTGAACGAACGTGATGGGGAGTTGAATTGGCTCAATGCAAGGCACGACACTGCTCAACACACTGGGAAGGCCCAAGCCAGCAAGCCACCGTGACGAATTAGCGGATGGCCCCACGAACTTGCGCCAGGCCCCTGCCCATCTTCAGCTCCTGGTACGCCAACGCGGCGAATCAGAGCTTGTTGGTGGGCGGCTAGGGGGGCCGCGATAGGCAAAGCCCACTAGCAAGACGACGCTAGGCGGGGTGCAGGCATCTGGGGCTGGGATCGCTCAGAGCACTGAGTTGGGAGCGGCCCTTGCCCACCACTCGAATGAGGAAGACTGTTCAATTACGAGATGGTGCGAGAAACCCGAACGGTGGACAAGGGAATCGAAACATGGATGTTAAACGTGGATAGGGGGGATCTGCTGCTCCTCGCGATTTGGATACTCCCACAACAATCTGCAATCTGAGCCCTCACGCCATGTCATCAAAGAGAGCATACCAGAACTGCTGACTAGCAGCAAACGCCATTCTCCAGCCAAAGTCGATCAGCTACGGCAGTCATCAGGGGCAAGCGGACAAACCCGACCTATTGATGGGTGGTCACAAGAACTGCAGTTGACCACATTGGCGCTGGCCATGGTTGTGTAGCGCCACTAGAACGGTTCTGCTCAAAAGACCCTAGTCTTAGATGCACCTGTGTCTGTGTATGTAGCCGTGATCATGGAGAATGGGTTGCTTCTAGACGGGTCTTGAGTCTCAGCGTCCTTGTACAGGACAGGGAGAGGTACAGGCGACAGGGTCATAGGTATGCGCGGAAGCATATCTATCTATCTACGGTATCTGTGTGCTTGCATAGCTTATCTTTATGGGGTCATTTTCAACGAACTTTGACTACGTCAGATTTGCCCATCACACAGGTATCCTTCCACATTGGGTTCATGTGCGAACAGCGAGGTAATCAACAGCTTTCGCCTCGCCGAGTAAATCTTGATTTTTCGTTTCAATATAGGTAGGCACTCGTGGAGTAATGCATCAATGCATTCATGTACGCATACATAGTGCCTGTTGCGGCTCGAGCCAGCCAATCTCTGGCTTTGCGCTCTATGCATCTGTGCACTGGCGACCCGGCCCATCGGTCTCACTTGGGTCTAACTAGGCCCCTTGGCAGTGGCCATTTAGTGCTCGCTTCATCAACTCGTCGCAACCCTTATCGACTAGCAGCCCAGTAGCCGTCGGAGACGTACTTTGTATACTACTGTAGGTAGGCATGCGGCTTTCGCCTCCAGAGAAGCATCGCGCTAATGTTGCTGGTCAATGGGCTAGGCTGGGCTAGTCAAGCAGCCTGCGACGTGAAGGATGTAGCTCTGGAGTTGGGGCTCTCCGTCGGGAAACATCGAGTCAGTACGATGCATAGAGCCGGCTGTCGCTATACGCAGTACTATAGCCAACTACCGAATCTTATTGCGACCTTTGTTGTCTTTCCACGACCTCGGCCACAAGATCTCGGCCACAAGTGCAACAGGACTAGCAATGCAAACCATCCTAGGACAGGCACTCTGGTAGGTAAAATCTAGAGAAGCGTCATCAAACCGGCTGGATAGCCGTGCCGCGAAGCGTTATTACGCCGAGGAGACTTTAAAGCTGAGCAAAGACCATCCAAAAGCGTCTTCCTCTGCCGTCGGCTGTGACATGGCATCTGGCCTCTCTGTTTCGCCAAAGCTGAAATATGGCCATTGTTTTATGATCGTCAATCTGGCGAGCCAACAACACGTCAGCGGCCAGCAAGCAAATGTATCGCACGATAGAAAATGACGTTTTCCACGTGCTCGTTGAGGTTGTAAGAGTTCATAAATCGTTCGCATGTGTGGCGCACAGACGCAGTTCTGGGTTGAGCTCCCTCAATAGCTTCCCCTGATGATCTTCCCTAGATCCCTGCTGATCTCCCTTCGCATGGTTCTCCCAATTTACTCAACGGTCTCTGATCTCCACGGCCCATCCAAGCCCGAACAGGTAACAAGTCCGTCGCTCCATATTTTAAAGCTTCCTCGACTTTGGCCTGTGGCTTGGTGAATGAACAACTGACTATCGCAAGATTGTAACGCGATATCGCATCTTTCCCAACTTGCTTCGATTGCAAGCTCCCGGCCATTGTGATCTTGCTCCATGATGCACGACCTTTCTTGGTAGAACTTGCAAACTGTTGTGACCCGTCGAAGCGAGCTTGTGCTGTATCGTACCACCGGGCACCCGTCCACGTATATATCCACGAGAGGCCTCTTTGTGCCTAAATACCCTGTTCTTTGCGCCAAGGCTAAAAAGAAGTATGATATCATCCAGTACCAAGGACGTGTCTACTGGTCGCGAACCGTTTGTATTCCAATTGAGTAGACATCTGGATCCAACTGTCAACAGGCAACCCAACAGCTATTAATATTTTCGATTTCATGGCTGTGCTTTCTCCACCCGCTAGCCTTTGGGTGAATGTTTTCGTTGTGTGACTTATCGCCGGTAATGTGCCAAGAAGCAACATGCTACACGTTAGGGCAGAAACGCGCTTGTCTTCTTGTTATTTCGCTCAAGGTGCACTGACGGGCCTGCCAAAGTGATTGTGTTTCTCACTAGCTTCGTCCTCGGTCGCAATGTCCGAGATGGTATGATCTAAGATGGGTGAACTGGATGATTGTTCGACTCTATTATTGTGGTCACTTACTCGTAGTCCTCGAACCATTAGAAGGAAAGGGTGTCCCAAGAATCATTGTCAACGCCGCCACCCTTTCCCCAGGAGCACGAACTACCCGGTATACACGACGACCCATCCTGCGGCTGTCAGCAGTTCACCCAATGGGGAATTGGAGATAGCCAACTCTTTGACTCTACATGAGCTGCGACTTGTGCCAGCAACATGTGCCGAGAAATTTTGTGTTCGATCTGGCGTAACTGGTCTAGTGATGTACAAACTGACAACCAGGGATGATCATACTTATGAAGACGTTGTCTCAGATGTTCGAGAGAGGATGATTTCCACAGTCTCCTATACCCATTTCAGTTTTCCAAGCTTATGAGTAATTGTACTTACTCCACAATATCGTTCGATAAACATGAAGCTTTTCATAACCTCCTCTATTGCCGCTCTCCTGGCGTCAATGAGCCTTGCCGGCTGCGCCTATATACCTCACTCCAAAATCATGGAGGTCTCGGAAGACACTGGTAACTATGATATCTACACGGGCGTGGAGGGCCAGCCCAAGTACACAGTATTCCTTGACGAAGACGAGCTTGGTCATGACGAGATATTTCATGGGATAGAGAAGCGAGGATACTACACTTGCTACAACCGCCAGGTAATAGAACACCAATGGCCAAACTCGCCGCCAACTAACTCCGAGTACAGACTACGTCAGTCGCCATGTCGGATTGCCAGGCAGTCATCGACCGAATCAAGGCTTCAGATACAACATTCAGCGTGCCCAATGGGCTCTGCTTAACCTGGTACCAGGGCACTTGCATGTCCCGACTCTGTACCAAAATCGGTGCCAACAGGGGCCTCAATAAGACGTCTGACTCTATGGTCAACGAGCTTCAAGGCGTCATCCTCGATGACTGTGTGAAGATTGGATTAGAGGGCATGTCTGGTGACTGCTCTAATATGGACAGCAATTGCGGCACCTACCGCTTGACTCTTGAGCATCATGGTAGCGAGGTGCTTGGTGGTCCGCCGCCAAGCTAGAAAGCCACACGGCAAGGGTCATCTGGCTGGCAATAGGCTCTCGATTCAATTTCTTTGGCCGAGAACGTCGCTCATCTCCTTCATTTACTTCCTTTCTTTTCCTGTTTATGACCATCCAAAAACTTTTACGAGAAGTAGTTCACAATCGTAAAATCTACGATTCATCATATCGAGTACATTCCAGAGCGTCTCCTTGGATGTCGGTGACCCTTGTTCAGCTTTGTTAGTTGCTTTCAAAATTTTGGTTTGGAAATTCAACGAACAAAACAGGAATATGGCCAGTTTTCGTCTGACAAGTTTCTGTCGGTCTCACGCCCACCTCACCTCACAGTTGACCTGTGGACCATGATGTAGTCTTAACCATAAACGTTCCAATACCCCACGGAATGAAGTATTTCACCGTCTGTAAATCGATCAGCGGTACATTACTTATGGGAGAAATGTCAGACCATATCTCCAAAGACAGCATTATATTTATCTCATATACCGTAAACTCGCTCGACACAGTTAGATTGCCTTCAGATAGTCACAGACTATTGAAGCCTTCTTAACATAATATCCAATGCGAGATATTATTACTCCGTTGTACTAAGCAGACATTCGCTCCGGAAGAGGTAGGTGTTTGGCTTGACTTGTTTTTGAGGTTTATCTCCGTCGTTCTTGCTGAAACTTAGAATAGGAGCTTTGCGTTTGTTGTTGCTTGAGGTATAGGAGGATTTACGGAAAATGGGTTTCCTATAGTCGATCAGCGAGTAATGTATGACTGTACTTTCATAGGTATAGGAACGAAGAGCTTGGTGCCAGATAGCGGCAACCAAAATTTGCGATCTTCAATAGTTTGATTTTATCGACATATAGTCCACCCGAATTGTATTATACCGTGAGCTTTATAGCCGAGAAATAGGATACTGGTACAAGAAATCCTGATTATCTTCCGTAGCCGAGTCTCGAGGGCCACTTTAACGCAAGGCGATCCGAGTCTACAGCAACGATGGAAGTCGCATCCTTTCTCCACGTATACAGCTGAAGAACAGGACTAAGGTCATAAGTAAGACTGCGACAGCGAATGTCCCTCTCCTGAACAGCACAGAGGACTGTTGGTTGCTGTAGCTGCGTACTTTTCGTGTGTTCTTGTACGAGACGAGTAGAGTGGTCAAGCCATCTTTGATCTCCTCCCAGGTCGCTCGATAAAGCACCATACCTATCAGGGCAATTCCGTAGCCGAGTGCCTGGAGTGGTGCGATTGTAGTGTTCCAGATCATAATCGACATCATTACGAGGAGAATGTTCTTGAGAACACCACATAGGTGAAGGATCAAGGCAGAAGTCTTGCCGATCTGTATATGATCAGTCATTGGGGTCTGTAAGTGCTCGACTGGGAATACTTACCAGCATAACGCTCGAGGCATTCAAGAAAAAAGCAACCAACGCGTTCAGTACCAATATCCATACGCCCACATGTGACACAGCAGACCACTGGAAGGTTTGCCACTCCGCACCAAAGGCGACAAACAGGTTCAGGAGAGCGCATATGGGTGCGTAATAGTACAAGCTGACCATTGGATCCATGCTCGCGCCATCATCTGACATGAGATCTTTGACCATGACCACACGTAGTGACTCGAAGATGAGCCCGCCAAGCTGGAAGGTGAAGCCCACAATTGAGAAGTGGATCTCGCCAGCGCTCGCCAGAAGCACACCGAAGACGACGATAAGAATCTTGGCAATTTTCTGCCTTGACGGGTTCTCCTGCCCCCATAGCCACGATACTATGAGTGTTGAAAAGGGTGCTGCGGCCTGGCAGCCTAGGTTAGCCTGACACTCTCTTCTGCCTCTCGAACTGGGGAGTCAGAATTCCAACCTTTAACATCTGTATGAAAGCCACGCTGAGATGGAGGTATACGAGGTTACTGCAGACCATGCTTCCACTATACAGAAAGCCTATTGGCAAGACTGCTCGCACGTAGAAGCGTTTGGTCATCTGCACTTTATGTCGTCCATCGAGCCAACTAGTGGTTCTAGCGAGAATCTGTGTCGCCAGGCTGGCAAAAGCCATATGCCAGAAGGTGAGAGTGACCGCTACTTGCTGGTTAGTATATTGGCATTAAGCCATTGGATTGAATTGCACGAACGATATCCTGTGTAACGCCCCGTTAGTGATCATATGTAAAACGAGCAAGGATGAATGTACCTACGAAAGCCGCCATCATCAATCAGCCATTTGTTGAAGAGTATTATAATGTTTGAAAAGAATACCCAGTTACTGTAGATCGATATTTTGTATCAGTGACATATCTTGACTTATTGGGGAAGGAACCCTTACGCTATGTAGAACGCAGGATGAAGAGAAAGGCCTGCCTTCTTCTCTTTCTCCAGCGCGGCGGAGACTGGAAGGAGAGGTTGTGACATGTCTAGTCAGGAGCTAATATAGGGCAACGGTGAAAACAGATAAAGGAGCGTAGGCAAACAAGATTGTTGTACGGGATGATGCGAAGTTTACGACTGAAGGCTGCGAGATCAGGTCATGACCGAGAAACTATGGACAAAAGCATCACACGGCAGTAGCATGCCGGGTACGGCTAATAAGCGCTAAGGAAGGGAGGGAATTGATAAAAAAAAAAAAAAGTGAAACTCTGGACGTTGAGATCCAGAAATATTGGATATATGGGCCGCAATCATTTCAACCCTAAACTGAACTCTGCCGGTATGTCGACCGATGCATGTCTGTTTCTCAAGTGGCACGACAACCCTGGGTTGTAATGAAGTTTGTATCAGAGCACGAAAGAGGTAAAACGATACATAGCTAGGCTTTTCTGCCCGACAGCCTGGTGGCACTATGGCTACGCCGTTAGGAGACAGTTATGCACCCAGACATATGTTCTACTCGAGAGTAAATGATGTATTGGTTTTTAGGCCACCTGACCTAGACACTATTGGATTCAGCTTAGGGAGGACAGCCGAGTTGGGGACCCGGGCGACTCGGCAGCTTCTCAGTCACAAGACAACAGTGGAGCCAACTACAGGAATACGAGGTTTGTTTAATGATAGGAAGGCGGGTACCGTAGTTCATGGTGTAGTTACGTTAGTCAATACTGAATGTGGTGTCGAAAGTGCAAAGATGCAGGGGTTCTACGTATTGTAGCACCCCAGTTGCCGCCAGCTGTGTGCTCGAACTTCTGTAGCTGGGCCAACCCCTGAAACTTTAGTGGACCTTTGTCTGGGGGAGCATTGAGTTGTGGACGACTGCGGCTCTGCGGAGACAACATAAGCTTAACCAGCTCATCTCAACCGCTGGCGGGCAATTCGTGTTCGTACCCGCTGGCTCCAGACTCCAAGCACTCTCGAAGAGTAGCACGTTGAAAACCGAAACCTAATGGTCGCCGATACTGCCATTCGCCCATCATGTCCAACTTCAGACGGGCGCCGCAGGGCAGCATCCTCAGCGCCCTGCAAGCGACGACCATGTTGGATTCCAAGCCAGTCCTCCCTCTCGAGATCATAGCGACGATACTGGATTATCTCCCCGTAGCTGATCTGATCCGTTTCGCGCGAACGTCCAGGCGCATGCGGGAAATGGTCTACGATGATACGAGATGGGTGCCAAGATTAAAGAGCATGGGAAGCTGGAATGAGGCCGAGGCCAGGCAAAGATTCGAGGAAGCCATGAGGCGACGCCGCGGAACAATTAACGGCGGTGCAGGACCAAGCCCAACGACACCCAACAAAGCCGACACCACCCTCTTCGACGCCGCGGTGGAGGAGGAACGGCATAGAAAAGCGGCGGAGGATATTGCCAACCCCCCGGCAACCAAAGTGGATGGCTTCGAGACACTCAGTCTGAACGCTGCACAATCAAAATCACCTTACGAGGACCCCGAAGCATTGCTGGGTGTGCTGAAAACAGTCAGGAGTATACGCGGCCACGCCCGTGAGGAATACGGCAAAGTATATGGCGCTTTAGCTCCTTTCTATTTTGACATGGCACAAGCAAAAAGTCATGCCGAGCCCGTCGTTTTTCAGGTATTTCGGGATCCCGAGCGGCAGGCTCAAATGCTGCACAACCTATCTATATTTACCAAGAGCGACTGGGCACAGGGATGGAACCAGCGAGAAGAGAAGCTGGCCAGTATGATCAGCATATTCGAAAACGCCGTGTTGAGGGAGTTTGAACAAGGTTACGAATTCTGGGACGTTGAGGGTCGCATGAAGAGGTATGCGCACGTGTTGCACTCGCTGAATGGCGGAGCGGCTGCCATGGAGGCCTTCGTCTCACAACACCCATTACTGAATGACCGCGAGATTCTGGCCAATGCCATGGACTGCATCAACCAGGGCTCGTACGAGGAAATCACGCTTGAGCCTTCTCGCCAATTCTTTGAAGTGCTGGCGAGAAAAGTCAATGAACAGTCGTCTGTTATGAATCAGATATTCCCCAATGCAACCGAGGTATTCTGGTTACTGTTGGAGAAGCTTCGCGAAGAAGTCATCTCAGAGTATTGCACCTCATTGCTGGACGAGTTGCACCGGAGGAACAAGGCGTCATATCTCAAAGCTGTCTCCGGCTTGTTTGAGCAGTGCTTGGCTTTTGCCCGGTCGTTACATCCCCCTTCAGGTTCGCCAGGGGAGCTCGAGAAGCACGCCAAGCAGATCGCGCTGAATGTCTTTGAACAGCATCTGGACTTGTATTTGCAGGACGAGCTTGACTTCTTTACCGAGCATGCAGAGAGAGAAGTGAACAACTGGGACCAGCGGCTGTCGGAGCAGGATTTGACAGCCGAATCATTTTACATGAGTAATTTCAACAGAAGAGCCGACAAGAACGACTTCCTCAGCTCCTTCAGGAAAGTGGTCATGATGCCCGTCACTGTCCTGCCATTTGGTAGCACAACAAAGCCTGTTTCTGCACCGGCTGCCAACCGTTCTAGTCTACAGCCCAACGGAATACCCGCTCCCTCAGGGTCCCGCCCGGAAACGCCAGGTCTCGGGGGTCCTTTGGAGAGGAAGCCCAGCCCTTTGCCTTCTGAAGCACCGACTGACGAGCTCAAGGCCAAGGCAGCGCTCATGGCAAGTCGGCTTGAGGGTATCAAAACGTTGTGCAGTATTGAAGTTGCTCTCGACCTTGTGCATGCTGCAAAAACAAGTCTAGGAAGAGCCGCAATGTTCATAACCTTAGGGGGGCAGGCTGGCGGAGAGGCAAAAGAGCAATGTGAAGCCATCTTTATTGCTTTACTCAAGACATTGGGCCAGACTCACGTCAAATACGGATTTATCAAGGCCGTCGACCACTTATCGCTCTACAACCCGAGGGAGGTCAGCGACCACAGCCAGACGGGAGTGGCGCCCCTCGTCACTTTCATAGAGCTTGTCAATGTGGGCGATCTCATTTCGCAGATGGTTGACGTTTTCTACGAGCAGCAGCTTGCAGCACCAAAGATCGCGGACCGTAACGATTTCCTCGACCCTGCAGGCCTTGCAAAGAAGAAATTTGAGCAAATGCTAGACGAAAGCGTTGCAGCAGGTCTCAACAAGGGTATTGACGTGCTGATGGACGAGGTAGAATATCTTTGTGCCACCACGCAGTTACCCACTGACTACAACCCACCTCCGCCATCGGAAGAGAAAGGGGCCGCCTCTCGCGATCTAGACATCGGACCAACACAGACGGCGAAGCGAATCACAGACCTCGTCTCGTCACACACCAACATGCTTGTCGGTAGTACCGAGAAGACCATGCTTGACGTGTTCAACGGCGAGGTTGGGCTGCGCTTATTTACCGCTATCTGTAAGCATTTGAAGAGGCAACGCATCAGTACCGATGGAGCGATCAAACTGATCGCAGATATGAACTTATACTTTGATTATATTCGGACTCTCAGGAACCAAGACCTTCTGGCATATTTCAAGGCATTAAGAGAGCTCAGCCAGATCTATCTCATTGACGGCAAGCACGCGAAAGAGATGGCGACGGTCATTGCTGATGGTGACAAGTTTGGTGGCGTCTTTAGGGCCGAGGAGGTTTACGAGTACGCACAGCGTAGGGCTGACTGGTACCAGATTAAGCGTGATGTCGAAAGGGCCATGTACGGTCTGGAGTGTAGCGTCATGTGAGACGAGCTCATGAACGATACGATGATTCAAAAGCAAAGAACAACCTTTTATTCAGAACATAGAAGGCAAAATGGTTCGTCAGGGATAAGAAAGCCCATTGGGATTCGATTGGGATCGCATGTATCCTTCTATGATTACTGGATTGTACATCTGACCAACCATTAGGATATGAGTAAAAGTAGTATGCAATGTTCAATGCCATGTCATGAGATTCTTCGATCTACTCCTGTTTGGGTGTTTGATACTCTGTAGTCGCTTGAACGGGATGTGAATTGTAGTTTTACTACGCGTTATGCCAAGTCTTCAATCCGATGTATGTGTACCAACATCCACGCACGGTTTCACATTTTCCTTAAACAATACGTTGAATGCTATGCTAATATGCGCTAGTTCCCAGATATCACCATAATGGAACTACGTTGCATGTGTTTGAGACAGACACGAGAGTTTCTGCACCGGGAAAACTTTTGGGGTTAAGCGTCCGATAAATAAAGTGTTCCATGTGCCATTATATCAATTTACAACGCTTTTGGGGCATATACTCCGGAGAATATTCTCTGTGGCCTAAATCCATTTGGGTATTAGTACAAGTAAGCAGGACACGAAAATAGTAGTATTCCTATCTCATGGTTATCAATTAGTTTCTATTGTCCACAACTGCAGTTATTTACGATGGCACGTCCCACTCAGGAGACCTTGGCTACGGAAGAATCGATTCAAGACAGGGCATGTTTCTAGGCTCGGACATAAGATCATTGACAACCGAATATCATGTTTCAAATTGAAGATCGATGGGAGATATCAATGTAGCAGTGTCACCAGTCCAGAGATTCTCTGCCCGTCTCGAGGTCAACCACAAACGTGCCAGCGTTCTTTATTCTCCTTAGGTCCACTCTTCGCATAACTTCTCGTTTGGAGCTTGCGAAGACTGAAGCTCTGAAGACGACCGGCTACTGTACCCAATTTGCATTTGCAAAGCCAAAAGTTCAAGACCCGAAAGGATCCCTTCCATTCCGTGTGGTCGATATCTTACCAGTTCAGGGGTTAATCCAGACTAGCTGTAAATTCAAAGCAAATGGGTCCGTTGTTGAAACACATTTGTCACTCCAAAAATGAGTCATTACCGGACAATTTACAAGGCTGTGCAAGCTATAGTCTTGGCTGCATGGAGGTGTTTTGAGCATTTCCTCGGTGTTTCTGATTATTGAACACACCTACTGGCTACACAATGTACATGTAGGTCACGATCGTAGGCAGTGATGGGTAGCTGCGCGTCCTGCGCCACACTCAAGTTTGACCGGTTATTGTTGCTGTACACATCAAGAGGCTCTGCCTTTTAACGGTGGTCTCAGCCGTTGATGCAAGCCATCTTTTGATTAAGTGCTTAAGCTCGGCAAAGGTGCTTGAGTGGCACTGTTGCGCAACGCCTCGAAGATTATGACGGAAATGGACTTATAGTCAACAACCTCAAGCAACGCCATGGGCAGGCCCGGGTATACAAACTCGGTGGGCCGTTCCTCACCCAATGATTTCCCTAGCCTTACACAACTTCTTCGTGCACTCCGTCCCGCTCTACAGTCAGCATCTTGGCAGTGCGTGACAGGAGCCATGCACAAACCAAGAGGCAGAGGCCCACAGGAATCCATCGAGGTTCCTTCAGCCCTACTGGATACACTATCGACCTGCGACTGCCTAGATCCGCCCCTCGGTAGTGTTCAAGATGCTAGCAATCGCAACCTCCCCTCGATCACGCGACCCGCCCTACCAAGATACTGCGCTCGACTTGTAGCCCTATGGATAATATGGTCCATAGCCGAGCGACCATTCTTGTAACATAGCCTCTGCACATATCTATCATGTTGGCCTGGCAATATTCCAGGATGCCGTTGCCAAATAGTATACGATATGGATTCATTTCTCCTCGACAAACTGCTCCGCGATACAGGTTGTTGTAACCTATCAGAGCGGCAACCGACCGCACCGTTCGCCCAGATCCTCGTAGACCGCTCCATCCTTCAGATCTTTCCCAGCATCTCCTCAAAAGAGACAGCCGCCCTTCACCCTACATCAGAAGTGCAGCGGGTTTAGTGGAGTATCCAGTAGTAGGTGTTGCTGCAACGGGATCCCATCGATACATGCAGTCTCACCTGCGACCTATCAAAGCTTCTAGAGAAGACCTTTAAGCAGTCATCATTCAGGAAAGCCACCCACGAAGCGTTAGCAGCTTGACGTACATGTATGTTTCACTTCGTAAAGGCTGCCACTACGTCGTATCTTGAAGGCTTCAGCTGCTTTCTGAGTATCGAGAGGACTTTGGCCGTGGGATGAGTATTGTTTCAGGGTGACGTTACAGCAGTGGGAACACAGTCTCGCCCGTGTTCACTCTCCAATCAGCACCGTGGGAAGGGAGCGCCCAGGACAAAAGTGCGTTGCTGACGGAGTTTCCACGAGACTTATTGGAGTAGCTGCCCTCCACACTGGGCCAAATGCTCCGACTAGCCTACTTAGCGGGGAATTCCATTTATAGGATGAGCTTAATTCTAGCCTCAACCACTATTCTGGGATCCGGCATGACAACCAGGGGTGGTTACACGGCATGGCGAACGACAACATTGACATATGTCCTTATCCATTGCACCTACATGGTAGACCTAGAACCATGAACGTAATGCATGTTTCCAGAGAACCATACAATCCTCCCGATTGTGTACGTTCACGAATCCCAACTCCCTGGTGTCGAGTCTACGAGTGGTAGAGGATCTGAGCTGAACAGCGGCGGCGATCTTTCGCGGCCTGTCTACCCGGAAACACCCTGGGCTCGATGTCAGTGATTGACTGAAAGCTGTCATCAAGATCAAGATTGCCACAAAGGAAGGTTTCTAATCCAGCACAACGACAACTTTATCGCTCACCAAAGACTCGATTCAGCAATTACTTCAAAGCCCGCATCGGTTGAAGTAGGAGTGGCAGCCCAGGATTTGCGTTTAGACTGTGAATCATAGGCGGTCATGTGAGGAGAAAATGAGTCGCCTCGCAGCGAACCGGTGCAGGTGCCGCAAATGCCGCTAGGAAAGTAAGTGCTCAAGTGCCTGAACGGGAAGGGCTGACGACCCGAATTATTGCCGTCCCGGGGTGTTCGCTTTGGACATTTGGGTCAGCTGGACGCCATGGTACAGCGTCTTGCGGTGACTGCGCTCCCTGTAACACAGGGTCCCTCGCCAATTGAGGGAATTGAATAGAAATGCATCCAGTCAAGTCCCCCGGAAAGCAATCGACCATGACATGAAGTCGGGACGGCAGAGGCTCCTATTTTCGTCGTCCCAGATGCCTGGTCCTTGCCCATCGCGGTATAGCCCCACCTCTCGTTTATCTCGGTTTCCTGAGCTCCCGGCGCCGTATCCAGCCAAGTAAAGTGGCTTGGGGCACCCATCCCCCCTGTCGAACCGGTTCCTTCTCCTACATACGTGGGGATCTAGGACTATATGCATTAGCTTGCAGAGCCAGGGGCCTCTCCAGCAATGATGGCTATGGCTATGGAGAGGACGCCGTTCGCTTGCGTGTCCAGTCGTCCTAGCCAAGTTTTGCTCAAAAGTTCCCCCAAGGCTGCCTGATCGTTTTTGTGCCATACTGCCTCTTTGAGCCAAGCTTCCCGTAGCCATTGGAGGATGTCTTCCCTACCCTTACCTAAGGTGAGTGCCTCGACAAGCATACTACATACACATGCCCATGATGAAAAGGTCCAATCTAGGACGTATTTCATCATATCTCCTACTTTCAGTCATGGGACCCGGATACGGTCCGTAATATCCCTCCACCATATCTCAACTATGCTACATCGTGTCGATCCAAGTACATGAGTGCCTGAGAAGTATGGCATTCATATAAAGGCCGACACATGCCTCCTAGTTCAGTCTAAGGACAGCTCCCACCACTCACTACTCCGCCACCGCCTTCCTCCAATATTGATGCAAAGACCTTTCTTACCCTATCGAGTCTGCTTGGCAACTTGTATAGTGCCTCTTGTATATTGTCACCTGAGTACTTCCCACTTATACCCACACGCTGTTTCACCGATACATTGGATCTCAGCCCAGGGAGCTTAACTCGACGGACAGTGTATCCGTTGTCTCAGCTCCGTGCTCTCCTGTACGTGCTGGCACTATCTAGGACTTTGGAGGTTTCGTCTATAAGACTCATGAGTCTATCCCGGAGACACTCTTCGGAGAAATCTTCTTCATCCCAAGAAACAGTCCGCAGAGCCATAGTGAGAGACCTGAAAAGGGGAGATTCAAATAGACAAGTAGAATCACTGGCACATATATCCTCAACTAGTCCAAAGACTTCGCCTCCTCATTCACCTAAAATCTCAGAACGACTGCGAGTCACCGTCGAGTCTGAGTCTGAAGAAGAGACCCCAATGACATCGTCATCAAAGACCCACAGCTCGAGCTCCAAGAAGCACTCCTCATCATCGTCCAAGTCCAAGTCCTCGAAATCAGACAACTGGAGTGATGTCACGGAACCTGAAGAGAGAAGACGCATACAGAATCGGCTAGCTCAAAGAAAATTTCGTGAGTACTCCATTCATGCCACCTCGATCTGCACTAGACCAGGTTCTCTAATATAATCATGACAGGCGAGAAGGCCAAAGAGCAGAAGGAACAATCCGAGCGTGATGCCCGCAATGAGGAACTCGCAGGCAGCAGCTACACAGTACCTTCCTCCGGGGAGCTGCTGGACGACGAGGGGGATTGCTCCGGCCTACCCTGGGGTTCCATCAGCATGCGGCACGTCGTCTCTCGTGGCCACGAATCCCAGAGCAGAAGGGATGGCGGCAGCGGACATGACGATTATGCCCACGGCGACGACGTCTACGGGCAACATGTCGGCTACAACACCAACCAGACCTCACCGAGTTACCAGAGCTATGGCAGCCATGATAACAGCAGTGGTGGCGGTGGTGATTTCTTTGACGACAACGCATTTTACTATAATACGGAGTACGACGCTACGCAATGAGCTGCTCACTGTGGCTGGACCCTATAGAACACTGGAAGGTATAGTGATGAAGGCTTTATCTCTTTCTCGTTGGTCATATCTCCAGATACATGGCTTCAACGGCTGCGGTGTTTTTCTTCTTCTTCCTTTCATGTTGTCTTCTTCTCCTTTTCCTCTCGATCTTCTTTTCTCTCTCTAGATCTCTTAGCTACTATAGGGCTAGGGCACTTTGCCGCCATATTCGTTGGCTGATGTACGATGAACTACGGATTATGGATTGGGTTGACCGTTTGACACTATGGTCGAAAAGAGGGGGCGTGTATTGTGTTTTCGAAGCGTTAGGATACCCATCTCTTCTGTCGCGTTAGAGTAGCTGCCTGCTTATTCACCTGTCACAAATACTCATTTCTTTCTCTTTTCAATGATACCAAAAAGAGCTAGATAGAAAATAGGGTTGCGACGGTGTAGGCAGACGGCTCCAAGGAATAGAACAGAACCACTCATGACTCTACAACTGGCTTCATTTCGACTTGGCTTGCATGCACAGAAGCGTGATCTCCTATACGACGAGATGAGCCATACGTGACAACCTTAGCTGCCTGATTGCGATACAGATGGGTCACAACCCTTGAGGCATGTTTCAGGTATCCAACCTCCTTGTCGGGAAAACCCCCCTTTTGGGTTGACCGTGTTGTAGTTGTTGCCTATAAAACGAGGGTATTGCGTGCCCTACCGTTAGGCTGCCATTTCCCGCCGGCACCAGCGCGCTAGTCACCATGGGCTTGGAAGGGCGCCGAAGGAGGTTGCGTCATGTTCTGCGGCGGCTTGGGGCTGGTGCTGCAGTAACGGACTACTTGGCTTACATGACATGCACAGCTGACGGTACACAGGGGAATTTTGCAGATGAGTCTTTTCTTCTTCTTTTTCTATCGATGCCTGAATATGGACAAGGTGAGAGCCGTGCCCCCAGGCGCCCACCGATGGTGCGGGTGTCTAACTAGCTTCGGGTGCGGCGGGTACACGACGGGAATTGGGTCAAAGACCCCCATCGTTGCGGCACGGCCAGGGATTGGGGCGGCAGGCAAGGAGGAACCGAACATGCGTCCGGGATCGAGTGACTAACAATTGTGTTACCCGGCCATGCGGGCTGGGAATGGCAGTTGATTCTGTGTCATACTCGGTACTATGCGTCATGCAGATAGGCTCATTCATGTTTACCCCCATGTCACTTCCACATAAACTAGACTTTTTCTAGGGACAGGATTAAGTCCTTGTAGCAGGGTCAATCAACTACGAGAAACAAACGGTACATGCCATCTGGCGGCGAGAGGATGATAGTCTCATACTGCAGGAAACACCAATTGCTATGGGATTCGGAAGCGCAACGTGTGTGTCTTCTTTAAACCCTGCTGTGCATTTGTAGTCATCAGCACGCATGATATGTATGTAGCCATTCAAGTTTCCATATGACTTCATGTAAATGGGTGTATAGGTGATTGTGCCACTCGGATCAGGTGACAAGGCAAACTCTGGAGTAAACACAAAGATTAGGGAAACAGCCATCTAACAAGCAAGTGGGCAATTGCTTCCATTCCTCTGCCATTGTCCCGTTACTGAAACGTACCGAGAGTTAATGTGTTCATTGGGGATGAGAACATCGGCAGCGGGAAGGAGCCACTAAACCTGCTGATCTAGAGGCTGAAGGTGACCCCTGGCTTGTGTGGAGTAAGGCTTGATAGCGCCTTCCCTACTGTGTCTCACCGCCAAAATTTCCCAAAAGTTCTGCCACTTTGGAGCTCAGAGCAGTTGGGTCCAAGAAAAATCCCCAACCCCACATTGAACCCGGATCTTCACCCATCGACGACAAGACACTCACCATTCTGCAAGCCGCCACAATGGACACTGAAAAGAGTGACAACTGGGACAAGGTCGATCCCGTCAAGCTCGCCGCAGATGCTGAGCGTAAAGGTAATTTGTCTTACCAAGTGATACTAAATTCACTATTTAGTCACACAATTGATGTTACCGGCATCTGTGCTAACCCAGTCTCACATTTCAGAGGCCAAGCGTGTGCGGCAACTCGAGCAGCGGGCCAAGCGAGCCGAAGATCGCAAGGCAAAGCGACAAGCCAAATCCGAGGCAAAGCGAGCTCGCCAGGCCAATGCCAAGAAAGCCTTCAAATGGACAGAGGAGCGCAAGGCCGAAGAGAAGCTCAAGAAGCTTGAGACCAAGCCGCTCAAAGAAGAGAGGCGCTTCAGAAAGATGCTAGATCGCGCAGAGCGCCTAGAGGCACAAGCTCGCAAGATGATGAAGGAGGCACAATTGGCCAGAGCTCGCTACGCCGTCTTGAAAGCAAAGAGAGACGTAAGGAACCCTACTCAACCGTGCTACAAGCAATGGCGAATTCTCACACTGTTCGATACAGGAAGCCGCAGCTGATTCCCAGAAGGCGGTGGACGAGATCATGGCCGATACCCCTGATAATGATAATTATATCGCCCTTGAGCCCAGGGTTCCGGCCACCGCACAGGAGGAGGAGCAGCCTGTTGACGATGTGGCCATGACCAACGGAACTGACGCTAGTGACGATGAGGAGCAGTCTGTTGACAATGTGGCCATGCCCAACGGAACCGACACTAGTGGCGACGAGGACCAGGAGGCAGACAAGAAGAAAAAGAAGAAGTCGAAGAAGCACAAGGAAGCCAAGGAAGAGCCTTTACACGAGGTCACAGAATCAGCAGATGCAACCGGGGAGCCGATCCCTGACGGAACCAGTGACAAGAAACAGAAGAAGAAGTCTAAGAAGTCCAAGTCAGAGGAGCTGGAGACCGAGGCTGTAGAGGAAGCAATCATTGCTGACGAGCCTACGGTGGACGGGGCTAAAGACATGAAGGAGAAAAAGAAGAGCAAGAAATCCAAGAAGTCAAAGTCTGAGGATGCCGGCGACGACGAGGTTGCAGATGTTGAAGTAGCCGACGCGGAGACTAAAGAGCAGAAGAAGCGCAAGCGCGAAGGAGATGTTGACGCTCCTGCTGCGGATGGCTCGACTACCGTTGAGGCCGGTGCTGCAGCAGACGTTGCGGATGGTCCTAAGGAGAAGAAGCAGAAGAAGAGCAAGAAGGCAAAGAAGTCTGTCGATGATGCCGAAGCCAGCTTGGAGAAGACTGAAGACGTTGCAGGACAAGAGACGAGTGTTGATGGCGTGGAGCAGTGGAATGTTCATGCCTTGGGAGGTGGTTCCGCACGCCAGGATAAGTTTATGAGACTGCTAGGCGCTAAGAAGGCTGGTAATGCTGGCGCCAGCTCGGGAACCGCCCACGGAGTTTCGAGCCAACAGATTAACAGCATCCAGCATGATTTGGAGCGCCAATTTAATGCTGGCATGAAGAAGAAAGACATAGGTGGCAAGCGAGGTCTAGGCGCTTGATCCAACTGGCTTCCAACGTGCTGTGATACGGCTGCGTGATTGAGCGGAACATCTGGCGTTCATGGAAGACGGCGTACCGGAAAAGTCAAGATACCATGGAACATGGAATTGAAATTTGCTTTTGCACGCTTGTACTCTCAGGCTTCATGGTTCAAACCCGAAATAAGGCATAATATATAAACTGTTTTTTTGGTCGTAGTGTGACCGGGGAGTAGAAATTCCAACTGACAGCTGTAGTGGTGTACTTATACTACAATGATGATGGAAATTTAAGGGGACAACGAGAACCGTAAAATAGGAAACTGGCTTCGTTTGCTGTATGGTATACATTTCAACGAGGATTGAAGTGTATGATCCTAAAAAACTGGCATTCGCGTTTTATTGAACGGCGTAGATGCTGTCAGTCACTCCACGCTGATGTATGACTGTTCAAATATGCCCTTGCTCCTTTCCCAGGTCGGAGCCTCTTGAATGGCAAGGTCCCTGCCGCAATGCTGTTGGTATTGTACAAGCAAGGAAATGTTCCCAAAGCAGGAATTACAATGCGATACAGCTCGTTGTGCTCTGCGCCTCAATCCACCTTTCTCGAGGCCGTATGGTATCCTGCGATACGCAGGCTTTTACTCACTCGATACTCCATCCCATGCCTCTCCCGAGTCTGCTCTCCGGCAGCCCCTTGTTCTTTGTGGTATGCACTTCCTCTCTCGCTCATCTGTCATGTTCCGCCTTTTACTTTTTTCGGTTTATCTATCGCCAGAAGATGCGCTGTAGCACCTCGAAGAATACGCCGCCAAAGACTACGAAGCCGAGGAGAACTGGTGGTGTGCGCAAGTCAGCAAGGGTGTCCTCATTTCGCGATTTGTCCCTCCCTGCATCACATGGGAGCAGGTGGGCAGGAAGGTGGGCTTACCAAGCCAGATGGGCGAAATAGGCGACTTGGGGGTCTCCTTTGCCCGAGCTTGCCTCACGGCTTCCGACTTGCCGCGGCGGGCGTCCTGCTCCTTCACGAACTTGGCGTTCGCGCGGCGTTGTTGGGGTGTTTGGGCCTGCACAATGGGCGGGACATTAGATAGGGGGCTTTAAAAGCCATCTGGCCCGGCTGGCGGTTGTGAACATACCATTGTGATTTTGTGAGAGTGGTATACGTGGAAGTCGAGGTAGGGAGTAGTGATCTGGCGGAAGCAAAGGGAGGTGGATATAGACGAGATGGACGGGAACTCCCTCTTCGTGCAAACTACCAGCGAGCTTGGATTGATTTTATGCTGCTGCAGGGAGGTTCGACTGTCTTCGCAAATGTTCGAAGAAGGAGAGCAAAAAAGGGATAGTTTGTCAGTGGACAGATTATATTGTCGCAGCGCCGCCCTTTTTGCTAGAGTTGGAGATTGATGAAATCTGTCCAGGACACGATGCTGGCCACTATTGCGACAGGGGGTCCAGCCGTCGTTTTTAGGGGTGCTGCTGGGCGCTGCGGCTAGGCCAGCCGGGACTGCCGATCTAATGTATCTAGCCCCACAATTGGGAGCTTCCCGAATTGTTCCCAGTATTTGCAATTCCGAGCTCTTGGATTGACTGCATTTTGGGTGGGATCATTGACGGTTCGCGACGACAACGACAACGACAACATTTCTCTTGTACAACAGCCCCATTCGAAGCCGCCCACGCCCCCAGGATGAAGCATGTACTACCGTCTCTGCGCGCCGCGATTCTGCGTAGCCAAGCGCAACCCCAGACACGCTTCTACTCGCAGTCTGCGGGCCTGCGCCCCTCGCAGCAGCAGCCGAGCTTCTACAAGACCTTCAGCCGGCCCATCTTCAAGGTCGCGCTGATGGCCATCTTCACGTACCAGCTGGCCTTCTACGCCTGGACCAAGCTGGAGACGGACGAGATCAGGGCGGACGCGGCCGGTACGCCTCCCAACTCCCCGGGGAGACCTTCTCCCAATCCAGACGTGTGCCTCGTAGCGGAATGACCCAAGCTGACCTGTGTTTGTCAATCTAGCTACGATCGCGGATCTGGAGAAGAGAATCGAGGTGCTGGAGCAGTCAAAGGCGGGCAAGTCGAAGAAGTGAGCCATGTCTCACAGTGGATGAATGAAATGCAGACCAGCAATCTCCACCTCACCAGAAAGAAGCCCAGAGGCAAGCCGGTCCGATACCTGGCCTGGCCCACGACAGTTCTCACATGCAACCATGTCTATACTGTGGGCTCACGACACAAACCTGGAGTCAGTATCGGACATGACGCGATTTCAAGATACCCGGAGGCACACCAACAGCAGACCGTGATTAGAGATGCACGCATACTGAGTTCAAGGTGACCGCGGTGCCCCACGATAGTATCTAAGGATCGTGAAGTCATCGGTCCTGGGGCAGTTGTAAATGCAAAGATGGATTTTTATGACGAGTGATTCGTAGTCCAAGATGCCATTAGAGAATTTCAAATTCAACACTCAAACTCAAGTTTATTTGCGTCTTCCGTGTTAACTCTATGAGGACAATAGCACATCTATTGCAGTTTGAAACAACAACATGAAATCCCAAGTTTGGAGACGCCAAACGCCAGTACTTGTGCCGCCTCTTCAATCATTCGTATGGCAAGGATATCTCGTTCCTCCAGAACATGTAATGCTGTCATCAAGGCGATGGCCAAACTGGAGAATTGTTGAGGCAAGATGACGCAGCTGTTTCGGATATTAACCGACCCCGGGGGACTTTTGACGTGCCATGGACAGCCGGCATGGAGCCAATGGGGCCAGTATATCGTGCGCCTTCTTCAAGCTGCACATGGCCTGTTGTTGGCGAAGCACAGTCGGTGGCGCTATATTGGTTGCGATACGGTGGTGATGGGTCTGGTAGGATGACGCATCGAACCAAGCTCACTGCCGTCCCGAGAGCCATAGGATGCGACCGTCAAAAGCACTATTATCAGTTCGCCGTCTGCCGCTGAGCCGCGTGCTTCTTTGCCGCTACCCTATCGAGTGAAATGGGTGTTCCTGCAGACCTGCCTGCGTTGTCCGAATTCCGGCGGAAATTGTTTGATTCTGCCTTTCCCCTCTTACTCTATCGCATAGCAATATCAGCTATGCGATCGATCAGCCTGGCGCTCCCACCTCCAATGGTGTAGATCATAGCGCTACTCATAAAAGGACCACCGTATGGAACAATGACATCACATCATCAAGTGAAACCTGCTCCAGGATGAAAGAAGAGCAGGGTTGCGACTTCATCATAGGAGTAGTGCCACCATTACGACACATCCTACTATAGAAGCCAGTGAAATCGTCATTGATGGCGATGCTGCCGATATGTAGTGGGCGGACCCAGGATAGTTGCAAGTGACGTTCGAAGTCCCATCGGTTTCAGCCTGCCTCCTACCATAGCTTGTCTCAAACCCCACCATACCCGGCTGCGGGCAACCGAGAGAAAGGACTGCCGGACAACTCTGGACGACGTCGTAACAGAGGTCATCGCAGGGCAAGACCTCCTTATAAGGACCCGGCTGTACCTCGTCATCAATTCTCGGTGACCGAGAAGAATTGTAGGCGATGGTCATGCCATACTGCTGTTGTAGGTTTGGCTCAACCCGGGATCCGTCAGGGAAAGGTGCCATGATGTTGCGCATCTGCAGGAAGTCGTCTGGTTTCGAAAAGTCTTCACAACGTGGAATGGCGACGGAGCAGACCCAGTTTTTGTAGGCTGTTTTGCAATCGTCGCAGCCCTTTGCCAGGGAGTATTTCGATGTATTCGTCGTATTGCATTGGACCTGCATCATGGCCTTACTGAAATTGTCGTACATCTGCTTGGCGTAATCGTCGTAGAAGCTTTTGAGCTCCTCGATCTTGTCGCCACTGTATTTTTGCTCGTTTCCTGGAACAGAGTATGCTGTTTGGTCGCAAAACGTGAGGTTGGAGATGACCATGCAGGTGTTGGCTAAAAAGAATTAGTATACCAAAAGCCAAAGTTCGGGATTTGTTCCAGACGTACTGGACTTGGTGTCGAATTCGGTTTGTCTGAAAACAACACCACCACCCCCAGCAACGTCATCTCTCGTGCTTAACCTGCCAGACAATGGCTCCTGGATCAATATGGCCTCGTATACAGAGCTCTTGTTCAGTCCGGTTATGAAGAACTCTTGCTTGGTTACGTTGCCTTCCCCTCTCCGCGTCAAACCAGTGGACATCATGTTAGATGGCAGTGTTGACCTGCTACCTCCAATCTGGGCGTACTCTTTGAGACCACAGTAGGAATTGCGGACACCATTGATGGAAACGTCGTCTTGCGGGTTAGCGTACATGGTGTAAGGTGCTCTCGACAAGACTGTCGCTGAGCTGTTGGTGAGGTTCCCCGTCATGAGCAAGGCGGCACCCGCATCGCTATCGACCCAGACCAGATTAGGGTTCGTTTCATCGTCGTAGGAATGGTAAGACTGATCAATGGAAGCCGCAATATCCACATTGTACAGAGACGATGTGAACCAATCCGACACGTTTGGTGCGGTCACGGTAAAGTAAACATCGTCCGTGAACGTCATGTTATACATGACGGCGCCTTCATTGAACACTACTGAGTCCTGCAAATCGTCCGAGACTCCTGGTCCAGGCGATTCGTTGTCGCTCGACGTCGAGACATACAAGGTCAGCTGTGGAGGGTCCATGGCCGTTCGGTTCGCTGATGGCCTCTCGGGTTGAAGGCATGTATTCCCTGATATCCACAGGGTCTTGGTCGGGGACGCCCTTGGTTCAAGTCCAGCGTCCTCGCCACCCGTCTTCTCCTCCTCTTGCAACTGCGCATCCTGGTCTGGTGACCCTCCGCTTCTCTTGCGTAGTTCCGCCACTCTTGACTCGTCTGCTTCTCTGCCGGAGATGGAAGCAGCCTCAAACACAAACGTGACCGACGTTCCCTCGTTTAGATTCTGATTACTCTTCACGTTGTTTGACAAACTCGTGACTCCCGCCGGCGCCCTCCCAATGATGCTCCTGTCGAACAGCGCAAACTCTGGCTCATACTTCGGGCTTCTCAGGTCGAGCGTCTCTGCCGAGCCCTCCTGCTCATTCTCCCCGGCCAATGCCCATAAGCCTGTTATCTCACTGCCATCGCCGTGCGCGAACGGGATCTCAGCCGCGAAAGCGAACTGCGGCGAGAACAAGAACAGATATATCACGAGGATGAGAAACGAGGCAGCTAACGATGCAGCCAGACGCGACTGTAAAGGGCTGAGCTGCATCTTTCCTGACGTGATGCGACCGCCCCGAGGGGCAGTCAGGACGAACGAACGAACGGGCGGAAACGAGGGGCGGCGACGTCGCTGGGTTGCGTCTAGACACGAATGAAGCTGACGTATATGCTCGGTCGGCTTGTGTTCGTATGGACCATCTCCTTTGGTCGCTGATGTGTAGTTTTCCTCCGTCAATCGATTGACGTCTCGAGATCCCAGGTCGTCAAATGATTATGGTACGCGTTTCAAGTCGTTCCGTCGGTTTCACAACTCCGGAGAACTTTAGTTGCGCTGATCTCCCACTAATGTGTGGTGCCTGCCGCCCCCTACGCCGCTGCCAACCAAGCGCCGGGGCAAGCAACGCCATTTTGAAGGGGCCCCGGCGCGACGTTGCGTAACCATGCAGGGATTCAACTGAGCGAGGCAATGTCGCATTTGGCACAATGCAAACGACTCGCGTGAATCATTACCACTTGCGTATGTTCCACATAATCTTTTCCAATGTCACCTTTTTGTGACATTGATGAATCTAGGTAATTGATTGGTCCACTTTGGCTGTAGGTATAGCGTTGCTTCACATCCTAGAGAACGTGGTAAAGGTGGGTTTCGAGCTACATTAGTTACCTGGTATTAAGAGTGGCTAGATCATATTGGAGCCATTTTCATCGGTTTGAAAATCCGCATGCAAACCTCAAGACTAACGGCCTCCTAGAATTATCTGGAGAATGACGATGTGATAACAGGCCGGCCTCACGGCAATATCGAACCTTGGCATAATGGAAGCATCTAGTCAAGGCGGTTAGCAAGTGATCGAAGGTTGATCCTCAAGCACCCCAGAGATTACTCGTGGTTTGTCCACTACACGATCCAGATAGAAAGTGTTTCTACCTTAGAGAGATTTGACCGGGTCCCTCTGACCTCAGCGTTCGATGGAACCCAAATTGAAAGGTATAGAGGTAGTGTGATTACCGGGCTCCTGTTTCATCCCTAGGAGGGACAATGTCATTGGGATTCATCTCGAAACTCTACCAATAGCACAGAAAGAGTTTTTGGAGCCCTTCAGCCTCCTATTATAGAGTTGATACATGCGGCTCACCGATGCAGTACATGAATGAGCGTTATATGACCCACAAATCACATAACCTGTAGTATTATTGTTACTGCAACAATAACCACCAGGCCGTTGTCATATGGAGTGCCGCTCGACCTATACAAATATTCTTTGAGTAGGTGGGATCAGTCAGGAATGACAGTTTGGAGCTGTAGCAACTTCAACGAGATGAGGACTGGCAACGCCTGGGAAATATTAGGCAGATGCGGTTTGAGTCTCAACATTCTCCCGGCCTCTAAATAGTACCCATTCGTGCACGCAGTCCTGTTTCTCATATGCCATACTCTTGGGAATCGGAAATATTCGGCTTAAGGAAATAACAAAAGTGTGGCTCTTGCCATACCTGCTCCGGTTGTTTTTATACTATTGATCAGAATAGGTACATTTGCTTGCGCAAATTCCTTACACTCGGTTGCAAGATATCAGTCAGTAAATTAGAAAATTAAATTGAAAAGGGAATCTTAGGTACAAAGCAAAAAGAAGAGGGAGAAAAAAAAATTCAATAAAGAATAAAAAACCAAAAATTTGTCAAGGGGTTCGTTCATTCAAAGCATGATTTGAATCCGCGACTTCGCAAATAAGGCAAAAAGGGTGGACAAGGCTAGTCTCTCTCTCGCTGCACTCCGGGGGTGCCATCGCTGCAAGCTGTAGCAATCAGATGAAAGAGGAGTAAGTCTAAAGCCCGTTGAGCCAACATGTTTGCTGGTTCATGAAAACTGGCCCTTATTTTCATTCAAGTGCAGCCAGCCAGTCACGCAGGAGTTAGTTGTACATGTTTCATTAAGCAGAAAGACACACATTCACTGCAAGGGGAACAATTTTCAGAGTGATAAATGGGGTATTATATACGAGTCTCAGAAATCTTCTCTATAAAATGCTTTGCTACATAATGATAGGAAGTGCAGCAATAAGGATTGTCTTCTGTCCCGAAAAATCTATATCGTGACGACAACAGCTAACAACCAACATGATTAAGTTATTGCTTTGATGTGTTGTAGCTTCCAGTCATGCGCCTCCTCACATGTCCCTCGACGGTTGGCACATCCTTGTCCGCAATGCCAGGCTGCTCGTGGCCATCCAGACGTCTCAATTTGTAATCAAGATTGCCGTCGAAGAAGAACACAATGCTGTATCTGTCCTCGGTATTCTTGTTCCACACGCGGTGTACGCTGCTCTTGTAGTCCCCGCCCGTGATCATGGACATAATATCAGCCATGTTGACGATGTAAACGCCGTCCTGAGGCGGAACCACAACCCAGTCGCCTGTTTCTGTGTCTAGGACTTCAAGTCCCGGGTGTTCGTCTTGAGCAAGGAGTGTGAGTAGTGAAAAGTCCGTGTGTTCACCGCTGCCGAATTGCTTCTTATGCGCTTCACCCTCGGCCATGGGCGGATCCGGCGGATAGTGTAGAAGCCGGAGCAGGCACATGAGATCGCCCCCTTTCAATTCGTCGAACACGTGTGGCCCATATGGTAATGTTGCAGCAATAAGGTCCAACACCACATGAGACAAGCGCAGCATCTCTCCATGGTACTCCTCAACGATGACGCGGAAGTCCTCGGGAGCGAGGTGCTCGGCCTCAGGCCAGACGTTTGGCCCTTGTAGGAAACGGCCACTCGTAACGAGAGGGTGGGTGAGAGGAAGATCTGTCGATGCAAAGAAGCCTTCCTTCAAGTCGCGCACTACATCCTTCCCGCTCTCGGCCCCGGACTCGTAGGACTGTGTCGCCATTGCATTGTAACCGCGAAACCCCACCATTCTTTGAGCATCGAGCTTCATCTTTTCCTCGCCTGGTAGAGCGAAGAATTTGGCGGAAGCCTCGAAAACCGCTTTGTGTAACTTGGGAGAGATGCCATGGCCCTTTATTTGGAAGAAGCCGGTCGACTGACATGCTCTACGCACATCATCGATCACTTGCTGGGCAGCAGGGCTTCTCGGGTCTTCTAAGAACGGCGTAATATCTACAAGTGGGAGGTAGAATAAGGACTTGCTGACCGCAGAAGACATGTTTTGGATACGTCGAGAGTCTACCAATTTTTCTTTTCTTCTTTTTCTAGAAACGAGTATTGATCCGGTAAGTAAATGTGGCAGAAAAGAGTTGCCGTAATGTTATCAGAGTAGTAGAAGTTTTTCGAGGTTTGGAATGCAGGACAGGTCGATATAAATATAGGTATGTTTGCTTGTGCCTGATTTACGGTCTCCCTTGAATCACATCACAATGTCAGTCACAGCAACTGATGCCTCATTCCCCACTGACCGGATTGGCTGACATGGGTGGGCGTTGAACCTTGCCAGGATTGCATAATCTGGGAGGTTATACAGAAGCGCTGAGACAAGATAACACCGGGACAATGATTGGTCTATACAATCAGCCTATCACAACCGTGGCACACATCACGGTGCCAACATGCTGACAACATAGTTCGGGGTGTAACAGAAAGGTGCGATTGGAGAGGCATACACCACTAGGAAGTGATGGACAGGAGTTGGCGTCATCACAAACACTGCTTAACACAATCACATCACCAACAATAACGTGACGACGTCAGCAAGCCATTGCGAGTTCTAGGAATACTGGTTATTATATATGATATTCGTTTCCCGAGGCTTTCTTACTTCTTTTTAGCATAGAATATACCAGTAAAAGTCAGATAAATGAATATGCTAACTACGATATTCTATGTGCCACAACTTCGGTGGCTACCGCCTGGCTGAGGAATGGGAGGAAGTGGCACATTCTTATTCAGAAGATCTAAGCTCTGACCCTGAAGCAGCTGAATAAGACCCTGCATTGGATGCAACCATATTGGTGTGATATTATGCCATCGGTTTAAGAATGATAGATGCCCCCAGGAAGTCAGGGAGTGGCGGCAAACACTTCAGATCCTTGACTCTCCTTTGATTGTTATCACCACCATTATCATCATCATGTGCATCAATACTAGAAACACTGAGATGATAGACTAGAGCCATGTCGAATAACTAATTTCATCCATTTTTACTTTGCTTAACATTAGCGTAAGACGTGATTTTTGTTGACGTGCAGATAAAAGCTTTTTACACAAATATGTCTGTAATAAATATATCTACGTGCCCATTTGACTTATTTCTTGTAACAGACAGGTCCCTAGACTCCAATCTATACCGTTATCTCTTTTTGTTTTGTGGTGTCGGATATGATGTAGAGGGGACACGTCTCTGGCGATCAAGGGCTTGACGCTGGCTTCGCTGGCGGATCGAATACTCAGGACCGGAGGATGCAAAATGCTATTGAAGAGTTTGGTTACTATCTCATAGGATCGATACATGTAGGTGATCTATGCAGCGCTATGGGTTGGCTCTCCTTCGTTTTAGTCAATGTGTCGTGGCCTCCATGAGACGTCAATTATTCGTATGTCTGCAGAAACGCCAGATGTGCGTCAAATTGTTATGAATGTCCGCTTCGCCCTACTTATAACTGAATGAACGCCCATATTGCGCTGGATCCTGACAATGCAAAATGTGTGCCGCCACTCCGGGCGCATCGCAGGTCATAGACACTAAAAACGTGCAGTAAGACGTTCATTAGGAGGGTTGTGTGCTGCGAACACCGACCCTACATGCACGTGGAATTGCCAGACGAGGGACTTGATCATCGTTGAGAATGATTGGAAGAGTCCCGCAAAACCGAAGTCAGGACGTTGATCAAGGGGGAAGGGGGGGGGGGGGGGGGGGGCACAAAGCGCATAGTATAAATTAATGAGCCATTTTAAACGTGCAAAACCAAAGACAATTAGAATCCCATTGCCGTTTTTTGTGGGGGAATTTATA
>JARVKF010000428.1:0-205285 GCA_039778275.1 Seiridium unicorne
ATATTTATTAAAAAAATATATTAATTAATTATTTTAATTATAATTTAATTAATATTAAATATATAATTAATATATTTTAAATATATATTAAAAAATATTTATAAAATAAAATTTAATTAATATTATTATTAAAAATAAAATTTATAAATATTAAATATATATTTAATATATATTAAAAAAAAATTTAATTTATTATAATAATAATTATATTAATTAAAATTAATAATAATTATAATTATAATATTATTTATATATAATTAATATATATTTAATATATATTTAATAAATATTTAATTATTTATTAAAAATAATAATAATATTAATAATTATTATTAATTTATTATAATATAATTTTATTTAATATATATTTAATTTATATTTAATTTTAAATATATTTATATTTAATATATATTTAATTTATTACGTTTAATTTTAAATTTTTTAATTAAAAAAATATATTTATATATAAAATTAATATATATATAATTTACGTTAAATTAAAATTTAATTTTTATTTTTATAAAATTATATTTATATTAAAAAAAATTTTATTTATATAAATTAATAAAATTTATTTTAATTTAATATAATAAATTTAAATTTAAATATATAACCCGCGTTAACGCGTTATTTTATTATAATTAAACGTTTAATTTTATAAATTTTAAAAATAAATTAAATATATATTTAATATATATTAAATATAAATTTATTTTATATTTTAATATAATTATTTTTTTTATTTAATTAAAATATTTTATTATATTATTAATAATTTATATTTTTAATAATAATTTTTATTAAAAATTATTAAATATAAATTTTTTAAATATTTAATATATATTTAATATATATTTAATATATATTAAATTTTTATATTAAATATTTATTTAATTTTTATTAAACCGTTAATTTTAATATTTAATTAATATTAATTTATACCTACCTAAATAAACCTTTTTAATTATTATTATAATATATATAATTATAAATCGGCGGAATTTACGCCTTATAATAGGTTGTTTACCTTCGTGCGCGGTACTAAATTAATATGTAGAATAAATAGAACTAAAAACTTCTAAGGGCATTATAAATTTTACAACCCATTTATTAGAAGTTTTGTTAGCTACTGATGAGATGGATTCTTGTTATTTGAGCTGATGATAATCAATTCTCAAGTAATAAGTTGAGCGGGTGTGCCGTCGCGCCATGTCTTGGCCGCGTCCCGGAGGAAATCGGAACTAGTGGCATCACATCACCCCACGCTCCGGACAGTTGAAATCCTATAGTCACGAGGCGCTGATCTTTGAACGTAGTTATTAGGTATTTAAACCAAAGCTAGCTATCCCGTCGAAGAGAAACTGACCATGCAATCCATAAAAGGACCGCCTGACGACTTATTACGAACCCTGCATTGCACACTACAGCTGCGCGTCCGAGTAAAGCCACCACCCACCCGCATCACAATTCAGCCGCTCTATACTATACGCGGCCCCACTTAACAAAATTGACACTTTGGCCACCCTTTATACACTTCACACCCCAAACATGGCTGAGGAGCAAATCCTGATCCGGCCAATGCCCCCGGCCGGCAACGCACCGAAATACTACCATCCTCCACAGCTCTACTTCGCACCCGAGCCGTACCACACCACAGCAATCCCCAAGCATCACTACGAAGAGCCTGGCCACACGCCCACTGCTTTGGAGAACGTCCGGCATGCTATTGGTCACGCATTCCACTCAATCGAAAAGGAGCTGGGCCACTCCAACAACGAATATCCATTGCCGTTGCCTCACACGGACATCCGGGAATCCAAGTCTCACTACTACATCGATGTTGAGCTGCCTGGGGTCAACGACAAGCGCAATATTGTGCTTAAGTGGACAGGCCTCAACACGCTGTATCTGAATGCCAACATTAAGCGGCAGCCTACACCGGAAGAGGATCCTGAGCCAAGCAATGGCAATGATATCCCAACTACGACGGAACCGGTCGCATCCTCATCAAAGTCGTCGGAACCCCAACCTGAAAATGCCCAGGAAACCGACGTTCACAGTGAAAAAAAGGGCAAGAAGGAAAAGGTTGTTCATTTGGTGAAGCACGAGCGTCGCTTTGGGAGGCACGCGCGAGCCTTTTCGTTCCCGGTTCCGGTACAGCAAGATCAGATCTCGGCAAAGCTGGCGTACGGTATCTTGAGTATCACGGTGCCGAAGGTAGAGGTGGAGAAAACGGCAGAGCATAAGCACATTGATATCGAGCATGCAGGGCATTAACGTGCATGGGCAATATTGTAATTGTAACACAGTTGAACTTTATCATTGTTTTGAACTTTGAAACTATAATCATTTTTTATACCCCTCCAATGAAGCTATTCCATCCGGGATTGTTACTTGATCCACTCCAAATTAGTGTCAAGTTCACATAATTGGTTTGCAGTATGCCGAAATGGCTGTCTTGAGGCGTTGATCCTTAAAGCTAGGGGTTGAAGGTTCCGAAACCAACCAGGATCAAGTGAATCATTTTATATAAACTAACGCACCTTATCTACGACGAATACTGATGTCGATGGTTGACGAGCGCAAAGCTTCTTTTGGGGAACGCTCCTGCTCGCCGCCCAATACAGAGCGGGTAGTACCTGTGTGAGTATCCTGATGCTAAGTAAGCGGCTCGAATTCACCTCCAATTTGTGCGAACAATTCCATATGAATGAGCTCTGCAATGTGGTGTTAGATACCTCTATGCATTTACAACATTATCTGTGGGATTTAATGGAGATCGATCTGCAACTCATTATGGAAAGGGGGGTATGGGATTCGGTTTCAATGTTTTAGTTCCTAGACTCACTTCGCCGTAATCATTATAGATCACAGAGTCACCTCACCTTTTCCAGACCGGTTGAGACCTCATCAAGTCAATCTCTGTATTGTAGATAAAGTTTTGTATTTTGGGTGTCGACTTAACGCTGTTTGCGAAGCTCTGCGACGTAGTTCCCGATAGTACCCGCAACATAATAGTGAAACATGTAGCCCGAAACGAATTAAAGGCATAAGCGCTAAAACAACGTATAAAAGCAAAGTATACTGCGATAATTGCGTTGTCGTTTCTGAGTGGTTCGCGACTTTGAAAGCCGACAAATTCAGTAGGGAATTAAGACGACATAATATTTGATATGATATGATCTGGGTATGGTCTGGGTATGTTGAATAGCTTGTCAGCAAGGACGATGGGGCGCAAGCCCTCTTTAAGTCGACTAATACAGATAGGCAATCGGTATGACTAGCATAAAAGCGATACGATAACATGTAGAAGACCGTGGCCCGCTGCCGAACAGTCGAGGCCGCGTGCTCCTCAGCGTGTAACGGGCTTCGGTGTCAGTAGAACAGTACAAATAGACAAGACGTATCTCCCAAGCTTATTCTCTTCAGCTGATTCCGTGATGCTGATTTGAGTTTCAGCTACGTCTCGACGCGATTTGGACGAAATGACACGACTGATAAACTTGGTTTTATCTCTCCAGGTCTCTGTTGGTGCAGGGGTTCCAAAAGTCAATGCGCATCTCATCGATGTTGTCTGTAGGGCGACTGGGCACAAATTCTCTATCATTTTGAGCAAATAGAACTCCCGTTTGAAATCTGCGTTGTAGCTACGCTGGCTGGCAGCAACACGAAGCATCGACCAATGCTTGCTTTCGGTGTTCCAGGAAAAACACCACGGTCTTCGTTCGGCATTCAGGCCAAAAGCGATAATCAACTCCCGCGTAGTGACGATCGAATCAGGCGGGCCAGCCGTCCGGCGAGGAGGGCCCCATTTAGTAATTATACCTAGGCGGAGGAATGCAATGCATTCAGCTCCCCTGGTAGGGAACAGGTCTTTTGTAAACCATCGACCGCGAGAAGCTCTGGCTAACACCCTAGAGTTGAGTCGGTTTACAACTCTGATCGACGATACGAAGTCTTCATCTATCTTTCTGGACTCTTCTGATAATAAGGTGGGTCGAATATAGAAAAGCTTTTTGATTCCGGTAGGTTTATCTGGTATTTAATGTCAGTCGCGAAACAAAACATCTTCTTCGGAACATATCTCACCACTACGCGAAGGGACGGTGATACCGTCGAAATCATTCTCAGCAATGTGGATTTGATCTGCGTTCGAGCGAACATATCCATGCTGTGTTTTGGTGAGATAGATCCCAATGCAATTGTATTGGTTACCATACGATGCCTTCCGACAGCCGAGATTGAGTATGATTTCTGGGTGGCCATGAATTAATACCTTAGCAACTACTGTCTTCATCCTGACACCTCTATTGTTCAAGGTAAATCCATGCTATCGTGCCAACCGGGCGTCTGGTGGTTCCAGATCTCGGCAATTGACAAACTGGCGTGGACTGGAAGCCAATAATCCATGAAACGTTTGGCTGTGAATCGTGGTGTAGTGAGACTGCGAAAGCAAACATTGACCACGCAATCGAACTGTTCCCGTCGGTGAGCCCTGTGAGCAAGATAACTAATATGAAAGTAGTGTAATTCCATTAAACTCGTTTTTATATTAACAAGTCTTGCTTTTCTGTCTTTAACTTTTGGTATGAAGTGAATAGCACGCTTTAGGTAGAGTAAGTGGCATTAAAGGCATATTATCCAATTCAATTCTGGATGCAATATACAGGAAAGAGAGTTAAAACATAGATTTTGAAATCGCTTTTGATCGCATGAACGGCTATATGCCTTTGCCTTGTGCTATCATAGTCGCCTCGAGATCGCTGCTGTCGTCCAGCCACACCAGTCGGCCACTCAGGTCCATCCTGATGTGGAACCATCTCTCTATAAGCTATTGTAATTCGATGATCTGACTAAAAAGAGCGGAGGGTTCGTTGCACCCGTACAGACCATATGTAGGTTGCTGCTAATCGTCCATGGGCTTCTCTTTTCCTAAGACAAAGCACTCGCTCCATAACATTCATCATTCACCCATCGCCACAAGAAATTTATGGCATCATTCATAGATCCACGTCGCTCAATGCCAATTTCATGTTAAGTTCAAGAACAGAAATCTACATGGTGCTTGCCTCCATACCCCCGCTGGCAACGGGTGGATTTGCTGGCCAATCAGGGTGCCAAGCTTATCGGACTCTGATGCGGCCAATCGGAGAGGCTCTCTTGTGGAACCCCGCCTGATAAAAATCAAGGCCCTCTTTCCCCAGCCTCTTCATCCCTCCTGCTAGCGCTCATAGTAGAAATAGCTACTACAATAGCTGTGTTGAACTAGGTATAGGGGCTCAGTGGAGAAGGTAATGATATCAGAGTGAATAGGACGAGCTGGCCAGAAGATCCGAGAAGGGATAGGGTAATCCATCAAGAGGCGTGATCGAATTAGTACTACGATGCCTAAAAAAGGCGTACCCGCTATAAGGAAGGAACGACATGAACTACCAAAAAAGAAAGAATATAGTTTTAAAATTGGCGCAAGTCATCTACAATATGCAGCTAAGGTTCTACTGGTGCCAAACACCCATTGATCACTCGGCTAGCTTCTGATCGCCTGTATAAATTCGAGGACTTATCAGCTGAGTTCGGAGTTTGGTTCGCTAACTCTATATACCAGTGCCAGGACGTTAATGTGGTCGAACCCTGCATGGGATCTTTTGGCGTTTGTGATTTCGATATCACTGGATCTGCTCCAATCGCGTGTCGCGTAATTATTTCCTGGCGGCTTTAGCGGCCCCCAGCTGAACATCGGCGAAACACTAGCGGTATTATTAACAGGGAATCAACGAGGGCTTTGGCAAATTGTACTGTAAGCGGGGAAAGACGGCCTTGCCGAAGGATGTCTTGATGTTAAGCTACGGCCGGTGTGAACAGTAAGGCAATCTTTGTCACCAGCCCCAGTAAGCCTGGTATATCCTCGACAAAGCCATGCATTGCCGTAGACAGGGCGACTGATATGTGAGAATATAAATGGATTAGGAGTAATTGTTGTAGGTTTAGACAGCTGGCTGTGCTCATTATCGATATGCGTCATGTTTAAGCAATGTTAAGATGTAATCTATAAATAAATAGAGAATTCCAGATGGATAGATTTATTGTTTCCTTCCGGCGCGAACTCGAGCTTCCATGACGTGTGGACTGGCCCAGAACACGCGGCGGATCTTCATGTCTCCTTCCACATCCAGCTGAAGTGTGCGAGTGCCTCGCCCTAGCGTTAAGCTTATGCATTGGCCTTTTGAGACGCCAATTTCTAGCCTGTACTGTAATGAGTCTGGGTAAACTAGACCAATTCAAGCCACACTGCCATAAGATTTCCACTTGGAGTCTGGTGTTGCTGATGCAAGGCTGGATGAGCACCAATCCATGCGAAATAGGGGCATTTGGCATCTCCCAAATTTTAAGAGAATAAATGGTTGCCAAGCCATGAGTGAAACGACAAGCTTGGCTCATATTAAATCAGCCTAACTTGTTCATCGTCTTCTATCATCACCTAGAGCGCGATTTCTTATTTACTTTGTCGTAATGAGGCTGATTGATGCTAACACCCTGCGGCTGTGCGACTTCAACAATGCAAGCGCACCGCCATACGCCGTCCTTTCACATACTTGGGCAGTCAATGGAGAAGTATGCTACCAGGATATGCTGCTGGGTATAGAACCAGCTACGACAGAAATAGCCGCCTGGCAGAAGATCAGAGCATGCTGTCGGACAGCGAAACAAGATGGAATATCATACGTGTGGATTGACAGTTGCTGCATTGACAAGTCGAACAGCTCCGAGGTATCTGAGGCTATCAACTCGATGTTCTCGTGGTACGCAGGCGCTTCGATTTGCTATGCATACCTGGAAGATGTGGCCTCATCAAATGCTGGGATAGCTGAGAAGGAGTTTCGAGGAAGCAGATGGTTTCGGAGAGGTTGGACCTTACAAGAGTTACTGGCCCCAGAATGTATTCGATTCTACTCTAGGTCGTGGACCCCATTGGGGAGTCGGCATGACTTGGCATGGCTCATTCGAGAGGCTACGAGCATACCGGTTGAGGTCTTGGTGGAACAAGGCTCGGATTTTCGAGATTGTTCAGTTGCACAAAAGATGAGCTGGGCAGCCAATCGAGACACGACCAAAGAAGAAGACATGGCTTATTGTTTGCTCGGCATATTTGGTGTCAATATGAGCCCAGTTTACGGAGAGGGCGGGACAGAAGCATTTCGGCGTCTCCAAGAAGAGATTATGAAAGGCTACGACGACGAAACGATTTTCTGTTGGACGCAACCTGACGAATATGGACTGACATCGATAAGTGCTTTAGCACCATCACCAAGGCATTTTGCAAATTGCGCAAATATCCGCTGCAGCAAACTAAGCTTTAGTAAGACTCCATTCGAGGTCACCAACAACGGGATCAATATACGTATACCGTTACGCGAAATCAATGGTCGGACATACGGTGTATTTCGGTGCCAACTGGGATGTGATCCGACCCGTTTATTGGCAGTTCCATTGGAGAGAATCAGTGATACCACCAATTTTGTTCGTTTGCCCGGCAACATGATGGAAGTGGGCCCAAGAGTGTTAAAGTCACAACACGCTACAAATATATACCTTGCCATTCGTGTTCGAAGATATCACAGTTGCTTGAACGGATTCGAAGCCTACACCACGATCGTACTGGCCAAGCTGTCTAGACACTGTGCGCTGGTGGATGTTTCCCCAAAAAGTCACGTGGACTGCGATCCTGCACGGCGAACGATTAGGATGACGAGTCTGTTATCACCAAACAAAGTCTGGATTCGTGTACAAAGTCGACCAGGGAGAGACTTTATATTCGCGATCCACCCGCAGCTGTATGGAGATGAGTTTCAACGAAAGTATCGACTAGAAGTCGCTTACGTTATACCACGACCGATGCTCAAGCTGAATCTTGACACCATCGTAGAAGGATTGGATCGTGGTGTAGTCAATTGTACGGAAGAAGATGGGGCACGAATACTTGCAACACACATTGTTCGAGTAAGGCCAATGTTTATCAACTCGGAAAACATCCTATGGGTGGATGGAATGATTCAGCACACATGGGTACAAGCTGTTGCTTCAGGTAAACGAGTCGTTCTTTGTAGTCTGCTGTAAACTCTGTAATCTGTTACTTGTGTAATTACCGTCAGTCGTGTATCAATTCGAGTTTCTTTTCCAACCTATTCAACCGTATCTAAAGCAATTTAGACATACATCCATCAAGTGCATTTTAGCATATTGTGACCACCTAGAGCAGTACACGGACCTTCAATTACCTATTGGTATGTTGGTCTCTAGACCCCTTCCCTGAATTCCAATTCGATCCACTGCTGGCCAGTTCTCCCTCACAAGAATATGACTCAGTGTCACCTCTAGTCTCTTCCTCGGGACTTCTAGGAACATCGTTAATGATATCGGCCCGGTTTTGTGCGCCTTCGAGCTCATACGAATATCAGAAAAATGGGAAACGAAAATAAAGCAGACATCAATACATGATGTTCGCAATACTTTGCCGAACTGTGTGCTACTCGTCAACTGTCATCGTTTACACTAATCTGCCGCAGAAAAAGCCCCATTACTTCGATCCTACGCTTTCGAGTCGCATCGGCATCATCCGTCTTTCCGGCATCCTGGTACCACTCTTCAAGTAGTCGGAGATCCATTATTATAGGAGGCTCCGGTCTAGTCTCGCTTAGCCAGATGAGAATCGACTGCTCAAGGTAGTGGCATGCTATGTCATGCCTTGGGTTTCCTACCAATCGTTGCTGGTAGCAGTGTCTTTTTTCAACTCGTGCTAGCGAAGAGTTGTATAGCCAATCATTCAGCCCTTGACAAGTACTAACCTCCCGTGGCCGTAGTCGCCATTTATTAGATTCCGCCAGTCCGAAGACACTTGCGTACGCCTCGAGAGCCTGCTTGGCGCCCTCATCTGCAACAAACTCCCTTCCGCGATATAAGCATTTCTGCATCAGACTTTCCAACTGCTGAGTACGTTCGAGTCTATATGGCCATTGTATACTCATAGATGCTAACATCGAGTAGTGCGTTGACACTTCACGCCGGTCGGTTTCGAGGTCAAAGATGCGCTCCATCAATTCTGGTATGAGCTGGTGATAGATTTGTTGATCTCCTGGTTGGAGGATTTTATATAGTGCGTGTGCAAGACAATAATTTATAGAGTCTTCGCCCTGGATGATTGCTGCTCTCGCAGCTAGATATCTCCACAGTTCGGTGAGGACCCCGTAATCTATGGGATACATGACGGATGCGTACATCGCGACGAGCAAGAACTGGGGGGAAGAATTTTGATACAACTCGAGCGCCAAGAATGCCCTTCGGGCTAAACAACCCCCAGGGACGGACTGTGCTTCGCTAAAAAGCCAGCTGGCATGATATAGGTTCTCAAATGCCTTTGCTGCGCCCCAAATCTGTTCAGAATATGGGCTTCCAACCCGTGGCAGAATTGTTGCTTCCGACGGAGGCAGACACGTATAATATGTCATGACAAGTTCTGTAGCTCTAATAAGGCCAGGCGAAAGTAAGGGTGCAGCCACTGTGATTGGCGGCGTATGTGGCCGAAGATATTGCGGGAGTTCGTCGGGAGTAATGAAGCTTGTACATTCATTCATTTGAAGTGCGGTTCTTCTCGTATATTTGTCGAGGTCGACCACTTTTCCATTGAGTTCAAACTGAGTCATTTTGCCCTGATTAGACCGCAGCTGCCGTATACTGATCATCCTCATTGCATCTTGCCGACGGATATTCTTGGCAAACCCCCACTCTTTAAGCTTATGTTTGTACTGTTTCCTACTATACAACACGTTAGCGGAGCATAATCGCAAGAGTTATCAGAGGTGGAATACTGACGTTGCTGCGAAGCCTTTTGATACCATGATTGAGACAAGTTCACTCAAGGTTTTCCTGTTTTCAATATAGAGACGTCGTATTTCGCTTTGCTGAAGATCCCAAGATTCGCGTCTATGATTGTAACGACTTACTCCACTCTCCTTCACGGCAAGATGCGGCCCGGCCCCTTCGATGGCTCGAGCCTCGCAGGGCTGCGTGGAGTAGCTCATGTTCATGGTGTCGAAGGATTGATACAAGCAAACACTGAAATTGGTACTTCGAGTGCGGGTTCGTAGCGTGTCTCCTCTAGAAATGATAGATAGTGAACTTTGCCCATTTAGTGTCCGTAAGCGACAGTTCTGTTTGAATACGGAATTTGCACAAGGGAGGAAAAAATAACAAAATGGTCCCCTGGATTTCTCATGTATTTAAAATAGAGGCCGCCTAATCCAGCCAGCCTTGTCGCTGATCTAGTTGTAAAAAGTTGTTTTTAGCCTGGTAGAACAGGGTCTTTATGAAGCAAGGGGGAATAGCCTGAAACACGGACAGTGGCTGCACTAGCAAATCTACGAAGACATGTCGATCGCTTACGGTTGGCATAAGGCTAAGGCTAGGTACCCCAAGCAGCTCGAATGCTTTCCATCTGCCATTTTGGGCAATTTTATGAAAGTGGATGCTTCAGTTAGCTCTTTGTTAGCAATAACGCCGTAGAGATGCCCCTGCATGCTGAATCAATCTTTGCGACCTTGACAAGAAATTACCAAAATTGTGATAGTGCGGACTCAGGCAGGTGCTATGTTTTGCATGCAGTCTTATAATGTTCGTTGTTATGAAGGCAACTAGTGTAGAAGGAAATTAGTAATCGGCGCATTTTTAGGTCTTTCGGCCGTGCTGGAAACCACGAGTCGGAAATCTTCCAATCAAGACAGGCTGCAACTGCGAGGGGACGTGACACATTACGCACGCTCCTTCTACATCCAGGCTCCCATTTCTAGGTGGTTTTGCGTACAATGTAAAGTCCTTTGTTTCAGTCCCCTTCAAAGACGCACGAATTGTTAGTCTAGTGTAGAGCCTGATTGTGGAGTACAATGTCGACGAAGGCCCTAACAGCGGGATGATAACGCTAATGCAAGTCGGTGAATACATTGTTTCCTGCATTGTAACGTACATGTAAGCCACTAGAATGGCACTACTACCCAGCCTTGCCGGCAAACCAGTGATTCCTCCCCGTATTTGGTGCGAGACTACCTCACCATCATGCCAGGGAATCTGCGCATCTCTGGTGATAAATGATGATGAAATTGTTCTTTCTTGCTATATGCTTATTTTCAAGTTTTAGCTACAGTAAAGCTTTAGCGCAAGGACCCCTATGAGTATGAGCTTTTCGTTAGTCGGTGGATGCCCAAATCCATCCAGCTTTTATAGTACTGAGGCCATATATCTCATTTGGACGAAGATCTCTTTTGGCATGGTGCCGTATAGGATAGCCGTAGCCACCTTGGTGGTTCGCACATCTCTGAACTCCCTACTCGATCTGACAACCCGTCATAATTATGTCCCGTGCCGAACAGTTTATAATCTCCATCCAGGTCATCGATCGATTGAGGGCAGGCAGAAAGATTCAAAATTGATTTACCGGGAAATTGAGGTTGGTAGAGTTCCCTTTCGACTCTGGCTTGATTTCGCTCGTCTGGACCTTCTATAACTCTTGGTGGTATTCCACGCAGGTTAGAATGAAAACTGCGTCTTACATATCTTTAATGCGCAGCCGAACTATCAATCTTCGAGGCTCGAACGTTGTTTTTTTTCTGGATAGCTCCTTGCTTTTTTGCCACAAATCGTCGGTATGATAGAACGACACAGATTCCTAGGACTAAAAGCGCAGCCAAGACTCCGATTATGACTTCAACCAGGCTGCTATGGACCACGAGACAAGATGGATGTGACAGATAGAAAAGAGGATGGGCAGCATTCATCTAAAAATATCTTTAGTTTCTCAGCAACCAGAAAAGGCAGTGTGACCAAATGATATGATCCGTTGTACAGCCCACACTGCGCCACAACGCCGACCAAATTGATGATAATTGTGCCCCATCATGCCGCGTGCTTACGGGAGAATGTCGCCGCGGTCTAAGCACTGCCTGCGCCGCGAGTCCACTCCTCGTTGTTGGGAATCGAGGCTTCGGCCGTGAAAAATAAATATGATCGTCAACCAAGGAAATTCCAACGAATATATAGCCAAGGATAGTCTACTCATTCCAACCCCATCGAACTGGAAGGATGCTTCATAAATCGTAGATTAACTGGTATCATTACTTGAACACCAACTTCAAACTTGTGGTCCATTCTAGCGCGTCGCGAATTGTGATGCTCAATGCAGGTTGGGAACCTCTGGCAAAAGGGAAATATTGGACAGCGAGCATAGCTGTTGGAGTCCGTCGTGATGGTTTAATGTATAGAGATCTTTGCCACACTCAACGTATGATTTGGTGTTTTTTTCTCTCATTGTATTTATAAAGTCCCTGACGAACCCCTACAAAGTTACCACTTACGAATACTGCGAACGTCGTAGCGTAAGCCGCACGAGCACCGAACATCTTTGGCCGTCTGGGGCGGGATCAAAACGAGTGTACCTATTCTATATACTCAACATTAACGGCTGGAATATCGGAAAATTTTCGTGCTCTGGTCCAGAAGTATTTCTTGTCGTACCAGAGGTGCAGCCAGTTGAAGCAAGTTCGGCATGAAATTTGTTGTCTCGACCGAGCGCCTTCTTGACGGCCAGAATGTATTCATTCCAAACTCTTCTGCCGTTGTCAGAATACACAAAATAGCATTCTCTACCATAAACAACACGTCTACAGTATGGAGTACTGCAATTTAAATTTGCTCGGTGATTCTGGTTGATCTCGCTCGGAGGCAGAAGTCTGCTAGTCGTATTGTGTCCGAAGGCGTGGCAACGAATCTGGGGGGATTTGATCATTTTGGAGTATTACTGCGAGTGGTGCAGTTGATGTTAATTCATGAGCGGTCAACCTGATCAGCGAGCACCGACAAATTGGCTGATTTCATGCACGCCGATTTAACATGCCACAGAACTAGGCCAACTCAGACGGATCTTTAAGGATGGCATCCGGCTTTATCGGGGTCGGTAAAAGCTGTAGCCGACCACCCATTCTTTGCAGACCACTTTCTCACTGGTTGAGGCTAGCTGGATCATACAACTCAACAAGGCAAGCTGCCAGCTTCGTTTAAGCTAATCAATCGCACTCGCTAAATAGGTAGGAGCGATCCAAACAAATGTGGAGTCTTTAACTCCGGCTGGCGGCTTATGGAGTTATTGTAATCTCCGGTCCGAGCTGTGCCATGTGTCCTTGTCAGAATGTTCCTTGGTCGATTGTGAAGATTACATAACGAGCTTATCTCATAGGAGATCCTTGATGTAAATGTTGGACGGATCGACATGGCTTTGTGCCTCGTATATTGATCGGCACACGGCCTAACACAAGTGCCGATATACTATTTCAGTCAGGCTTGACGTTAGAACCCTGGGAATGGCAATATCTCATCCGCGATACATGCAGCATATGATCTGGCTTCATTCAGGCATATTGGTTTGGTATGTCCGGTGTGTCAGAACCTATCTCCGGTAAGGGAATAAATAGAGACTTCTTTTCGTCTAGGTGTGTTTGTCAAGATCATTCTATATCGTCCAAAAATTTCGTTAAGCTTTAGCAAATTTACTCCCAGAGCCAAGGCTATCTTTCAAGAAATGGCTTCGATGACTGAAGTGATATTATTTTCCCTCAGATCGCATAATGACATCCATTTGCTGACGCAAGTTGTTACGGATACTCTTCTCCAACAGCCAGGATGCCTGCGCGTCCGCTGTGGTCCCCTTCACGAAGACGCGAAAAAGGCCCAGTGCTTTGTTGAATGGGCCGATAGCTCGCGGTGCCAGCATTTCAAGGCCGCGTCTTCCCACAGCCAGTTTCTTGAGAAGCTCGACCCTTTGATCCAGTCACCACCCGACATTCACCTTGTACAGTTTCAATCAACTGTATCATCCGCCCTAGACGAGGAGAAAACGCCAGTCATCGAAGTACTTTCTATGTATTATCCGAGTGAGGACAATTCAACATCCGAGATGATAGATAAGGCAAGGACCAACGCCATACAAATCATGGGAGAGTCCGCTCCGTTGGCGAGAGGCTCGACTGGGGTTACCGCTCTGGGATGGATCGTTGGAAACGTTGATTTCAAGGGAGAGCCCTGCCGCGCTTCGGTAACGTTAATTGGATGGGAGAGCGTTGAAGCCCATCATCAGTTTCGCAGTACGGAGGCTTTTGAGAAGGGCATTACTCTATTGAAGCAGACCCCGAGCCTGAAGGGGGTGTCCGTGGCTCATGCCTTGACCGCTACGACGGGACAGAGCGAGTAGGTGGATTTTGCTGACGCCACGTCGTGCATTTCCTGGCTGCTTTTCTTTTGTGCTTCCTTATGTTCAATGCTTTTCCCATATCTCCACTCTATTGTAAACAAATATACATGCTCGCTGAATACGAATCGATTGCTCTACCATGAAACTCGAGGATGGCTAAGGCCTTTCCCACGTTTGACATACCCTCAGCTGGGAAGGCCATTGAACTGGTCGTGCTGCATGTGTCAGTGCTTGCGTTCTGGTGTGTTTTGAGATGCTATAGTGAAAGCCTAATCGGACCAATATGGACAACCTCCCTTTTTTTTTTTCAGTTGCCGGCAATCACGACTTAATATGCCAGTTTGATGCTAGAAATATATCTCGAAAGAATCTAGCTTGTAGGATTTTTTCATGATACCAATCGCAGCGGTAAGTCGAAGAGGTGGATAATAATAAAGGCAGCAACTGGCAATGTACCGTGTTAGACAAATAGAAGTCCAGCCCGGTTTCATTCGATCGAATCAAGATTTCCAAGTCAAATTGATATCATAATCTAGTGGTCGTCTTGACAATCCGACAACAACATCTCTTTTAGGTGGTGCTAACCCAACGACAGAGTTTTTGCGCTCCTCGGGTAAGATGAAATCGCCACCGGGTACTACCACGTCGAACGTCGAAAGCAGCCTGATAGTAAGTGACAGGGCCACGTTGGCAGCTATGAACCTGCCAGGGCAAATGGTGCCGAACAATCCAAAAACTCGGACTTTCTTTCTGGTCTCATAGTCGAATTTCCTACATTTGATGAACCGTTCCGGTCTGAACTCGTTGACGTCATCCCCCCAAACTTCCGGTTCGAAATGATGCTGCTGAAGCGGTGCCAAGGCGTAAGAACCCTTCTGGAAAAGATACGTGTCCGCCAGAGTGGTATCTTCGTGAACGTATCAACCCAGGGTGAACGTGCCATGAAAGCGCAGGACCTCAATCCAGGTTGCATAAAGAAGAGGGCATGCTTCTGGAATATCTGCGAGGTCGACAGCGCCTTGATGATCAGTGACGGCCCTATCAATCTCGTTGCGTACTTTCGTCAATCTGTCTTTGTCGGCAAGAAGGTGGTACATGAGCCACGTTGATGCGGCCACAATGTTTGGTCCAATACCAGCTATCAACAAGAGCTGATAGTCAGTCCAACCTTCTGGTGGTGCCCCTTGGCGAATGCAGAGTGAGCGAATTCGGCCCAAGAAACCCCCTTCTTTCTGACCATCGGCTTGAGATCCATTACACTTCTCAGTGTATTCTTCGAATGTAAATTTCTCTAATCGATCGCGGACTATTCCTCGCGATTCTAGTAATTGCTTGTCAATTAGATAGGTGGCTGGATTATTTAGCGCTCGAAGGTTTAACAAGAAAGGCCTAGCAGAAATTAGTCTTAGCTACTCCACACGCGTCAACTCAGCGAAGTACGGAATGCTCTTATCTCAGGTGCGATAGGAATTCTTGATCGTGGAAAGGGCCGTTCTCGCCACCCCAGATGGTTTTCCCAAGTGCGTCGAGTAGACATCTGAAAACCCAATCGCCTACATCTACTTCCTGTTCGGGAATTTTCGATCTGCAGTCGATTCCACGATTAGACCAATTCGCCGCGGCTCTTCATTTGGTGTTACTTACATTTCGAGTTCAATATAGTGGTTCATCTTTTGGATGTAATCACGAAGTCTGAGATTCGGTATGAACTCTTCTCGGAACATTTTGGAGAGATGCGGGCCGAATCTCCGACTCATAACATCCTTTTCTTGCAATAATGCGCAAGAAAAGCGGCCGAGCCCCAGACACTGACGCAGCATCTCATAACAAGAGGATTCGAGCTGACATGTTTCGTCCTTGGAAGGAATCTTGCGGCTTTGCGTTGAATTAGGCAGATCTTAGCTGAAGCAATTTTCACCCTGAAAACTGGTAGATCTGTCGAGATACTGTTGTACTTGTTAGTTACATGCACTCCACGAAATACGTGGTTTTCATCCTACCTAAGTTTATTAAAGTACCTAGGCCCTTCCTTCGCAGAGGAGATCAAGTGTCCAAAGATTGGGATTGTTGACGAAACGGACCGTGGCAACGAGGTGAGGCCATCCTGGCGAGATAATTGCGGAACAGCAGCATGTTTTGGTTTGCGCAGGAAGATGAAGATGAAAATTATGGTTAGTGTTATAGGCAGGTACCCATAGGAGAGTGACAAGATTGCCCTAGTTGTTGGCGTTGGCCCACTAGTGTAGGTCGCGAAGTTCTGGAAGGTCAAAGTGAACGTAAACCCAGATGCATCCTGTCTTAAACGGCATCGCTAGGGTGTTCTGCTACCCTGCTGGCTACGGGAGGAACGCCGGGTCTCGCGAGCCGTCTGCTGACTGTTCTAACTTGAACACAGTCACGGTTACACCACTTGTGTAAGTGTGCCCTGCCCGTATTGTGTACTTGCTTCATGTTGATCTCCTTGTTATGATCTATGCATTGATGATTCAGGACTAACTCCTGTATACAGTACGACGGTGACTACAACTACTTCTACCACGACACTTTCAAGTTCCACCACCTTCACAGCCACAACAACTATTACTACTACCAGCCCTTCCCCTCATGCAAAGAGGGGTGGAGTGACCGCCACTGGCATGGACGGTACGATAACCGTGAAGCCTACCGAGGTCCCTGATTACGTGACGTACTGCGGTGGATACGAGCAGTACTATAGCGCATGCAGCGGTGCGGAGATTACAGCTGTAACCACAACCACGGAAGTCAGCACATCGACTATCACCTGCTTTTTGAGCAGTATTTTCACGACTTACCTGGGCATCCCGTTCCCAACTATGCTAATCATAAACCCGACACCTACGTCTTTCTAACGACGATTGGATAACAGTCTATATATCCAGATATAGACTGGCAAACCCTGGTTATCTGCGAAATGTTCACATAGATCGGTTCCTAGATAGATAGTTTTAACATGTGCTTTATTTTTATCTTGGGACAACTATAGTAATTAATAACGGAAAGGTCTTGCACAGGTGAAGCCTAACACAGCCATATCCTTCATCCATTTATAGATATCTACTTGTGCAGGCGAAACATCTCTAGTTCATCCTCCGTCCACTCCCACAGCCTCCTCGAAAGGTCTTCATCCTTTGCCATGGTGGTCTCTTTGTCTGGTATACCAACAGGCTCGTAATACTTGCCACTCACCATGTCAGGGCTCGTAGCGGCCCATAAATGGTTCCTAACTCCGGTAGTTACAGGCACGCAGAGTAGTGGCGCAATAGGTGCCGTTAAGCGAACCAAGAGACTTTCTTTTGCGAGGGAAGCGGCCATACCCGTTAGGATCCTTCCCGGGTGAACAGCGGCTATTTTCAGCTGAGGGTAATGGCGCCCAAGCTCTCGGGCAAGACCAATGATGGCGACCTTGCTCTGGCCATATCGTTGTGAATATGACTATCGTGTTATCAGTATCTGCATCGCGAACTTGAGACCTGGTAAAGTGGTGTTTGCCAAACATACCATCTCAGAGCACTCTGTCTTCAGTCTATCAAACTGGATCCCCCCCTTGGGAGCCATGGCATGGCCTTCACTTGAAACGGCCACAATGCGGACATCAGGATGCTGCTCTGCCGTCCGGACCAGTGTGGGAACCAACAGTCTCGACAGGAGCGCATGGCCAAGGTAATTAAGGCCAAAATGAATCTCGTACCCCTCGCGCGTCGTACCTAGTGCAACCCTTATAATGCCAGCGTTGAGGATCAATATATCCAGCCGCTCTTCCAGAGCGATAAACTCGGCTGCGCACGCCTTCACACTCTCCAAGGACGTAAGGTCTAAATCCAAGAACCTCAGCTCCGTTCGCGTAGGAAGCTCAAATCCCTCTAAACTGGGTCCCCCGTCCTCATAAGCCTCGCGCGTGATCTGGTCAACCAGGTCCTTCTTTGCGTTGTCGCTCCGTGGCAGATCGGCAACGTAGATGCGGGCAGGTCGCCCGTGCCGCGCAAGCTCGATGATGGTCTGCCTCCCTAGGTCACCTGAGCCGCCCGTGACAAGTACAGTTTTGCCAGCAAGCGATGGGATATCTCGTGAAGGATCGAAAGATCCCTTGTCATGTGATGCGTCATTCCGCGACCCAAACAGGGTGACGCGGGCCATTTCCAATAACTCAGCCATGATGAAACGAGAGACGATAATCGTAGAAGTCAAAAGATATCACCGTCAAAAGTGGTTTAAGAGCCAAGAAGGATTTCGTGGCCCAACGTTGGAGCTGCGCGAGTGAGATCTGGAAGGATTCAGTAGCGAGCTTGCCTAAATGCTGCGCCACCAACTAATAGGCGAGATTTAGGCGCTAGCGTGCGGCAGAGCTGGGCTTTTAAATAATCAACTCCTTTATTTCTTGTAGAATTCGTAAATTACATAATATCGACAGTGGTGTTCTTGTGTGGAGTGCTCATAGGAGTTCTATCAGACAAAAGCATCCAGTCCATGGAATGATCCCCTTCTCCACCCCCCTACACACACCCCCCTACTTCTCTATTCGTTATCGAGAACAATAACAATTCATTTCGTTAAGTCTGAATTTAACAAACATATTTATTGGGCCTCTTACCACTTAACCTTCCAAGATTTTAACTTGTATCACTTCAGCGAGGCCCCACCATGCACGTTTAAATGAGCATGAAGCTTTGCAACTCAGTGACTTCACCCAAGGGTGGAACGTGCTATTATCCCAACAGTTCCAGTACCTTCGAGGGAAGGACAAGGTTGATCCTTGAATAATGTAACATTGCGTCTTTAATAATATAACCAAGACTTGCTCGAATTATCATCAAACACCATGATTGTAGGTCTAATTCTACAAAGATCACCGAGCACTTGGCCTAGAACTATCATCGTTGATCACACGTGCTATGGGGTTTTCCTATAAAAATATATACCCGATTCCATTACCATATACACAAAATAATTTGCGCGCTCCTCCCCACAAGCATACGGCCAAGCGAAAGGGCGCAGGTACTTCAAATCTTCGGGCGCCGGGCAAAATTAAAGAAGAAGAAAAAGAAGCAGAAGAGTAAGAACAGAGAGAGAGAGAGAGAGAGCGAGTTGTAAGCCCTGTATGAAGACATTGCGCACAACTCAGATGAAGCCGAGAGTGGAGGATCATTCGCTAGCTGTGAAAATTTCCAGCTGTCGGCTCTTGGGCAGATGCAGAACTATCTTGGCCAAAATGGAAGACGTGCCCCGCTGTCTCGGAGGCCATGACCCAGTTGAAGCAGGTGATCGACGATGTCGACGTGGCTTTCTTCTGCGGCCGGCGAAGACCCATGCACCAAGTTCGCATGTATGTAAAAAGAACTAACCTACTTGAATGTGTGCGTGATCCAGCTGCACCACAGTGCGGATATGAGATGTTGAACTGTTTGTACTGTATCCGGACCTCGGTATGTCCCATCCGGACCATCCCTACAGGACTAAGAGTAGAGTTCGATCTCGCATAAAGCCAATCTACATTCAGGTCGGACCGAAAAACAGGCTGCGGGATTCGGTGCCTAACCCTCGTGTACCGGGGTAACATTGATCGAGGAAATTCACGGTTTAAGATTCTTTGATTCAACGAGGACTCTAGTAACCCAATCCAGAGTCTCTAGAGGCCTGGTCTCCCAAATAAAATAACGATTTGACGACCTTTCCTGATATCGTACTTGCCGTCATGTAGTGGAATACCGCTGAGGGTTCGTTTGGGGGTGTCCCAACTTTCATCCACGCTTCATGCAGGCCACCAATCTTTCTTATTTCGAACATGCCGTGTTACCAAGTGATGCATGATGACAAGCCTGGCGTATGAGATGATGTCTGGTATTACTGTTCCATTGGTCGAGTGTTGTGGTGTCTATTCCTAATTTAAAATAGCATGGGGGGTTTTCCGGAACTCGCCATTGCCCCAACGATGCTGACAAGCCGATCAGGCGGGGGGTGCAAGCATCTGTATCGAACAAGGGTCTAGCAAAAGAAAAACAATAATCAATCTCCAAGAATCTTTCGCCGCCTCTACCGCATTCCCTTTCTACTGGTCCGCTACCATTTCTATCTGCTGATTATCTGTGATTCCATTCTCCTGATTGTCCCGATGTCTAGCGTTGATTGGATGGCGGAGTCGGCCAATGACGTTGATGATATCACTGCTGCAGACTATATTAAACTACTGAAACACAACGGGCCGATCGGGCTTGTCCTACAGATATTTTCACCGGAATTTCGTTAATCATGGTTTTGACATTATTGATATGCAAAAATATGTGTACTGAGGCAAAGTTCTGGACGAATATCCATGCTGAGGCACCCGCCAATACCAACATCACAGCTATCCACATGAAAATGAAATGGAACAAAGTACGGGATATGGAACATTCACCGTCTTAGCATATGTGGAAGATGGTAGATGGGCCACGAGCGATCTGACGGGATATTCAACCTACAAGAACGGTAAACCGCTTCAACCAAATCCAAGGTTCGAAGGGAAAGGAGAGGCCCCTGCGATGTAACATGGCAGCCTCAAAGGGGCTCCCCCTACCCAGCCACCTCTATCTGCCGCGCTAAGACGCAACCCCCATTTGTCCAATGGGACTGGGAAAGTCTCAGATCTCCCTGACCAAATTCGCTTTGAACGAATCAAATGATATCGATCGTCTGATCGTTTGGTTTCTGAAGGCTTTAATGCAGCTGTAAGCTGCATCGCGCTATCGGAAAGGTTCCAGAACGCTGGGATGCCAAGCCGGGTACTTGACCCTGCGAATAAGAGTCAGAGTTTCCAGTGTGGTAGTTGATCGTCTTGATGCGTGCTTTCTTGGGTACGAGCCTGACGAAACCACGGCCATCGACTGATGAACCTGGTATCGTGGATTTTGCCTTCCTGTTAGTTCTTGGTGTTGCCGCTCGTACCACAATAGCATTTCTGGAAAGTCCATTTCCGCTCGTTCCGGGGCGATTTGAGCGTATATATACTGGCATAACTCCGCACAAACGCTAGGAACTTCGTATTCAGCTTTGAATATATGAGTTTCAAAATGTCATTTTACAAGGATAGTTTTGATGATTCTGGTGCGCACAGAGGACTGAGCGATCGGATCAACTCGTTCATGGGCATTATCTGTTGTTGTCCCTACCTGGGTCTCTCGTCTCCAGGTTGTCCCATACCCGAACATGTATGCGTGACATAGCTCTAACAAGTCTATAGGCGAATTCCTAGTGACCACCAAATCACACAAAAGCTTTGGAGTATGATTCTTCTATTATGACTTCAACGCTGCACACTGTTTCTAACAATTGTCCTCTTTGATCGTTAGACTGTATGTTCGCAGCCTGGGTCCTCTAAAGAAACGATAGCGCCCGGTGTTGATGCCTCATATGGAAGTCGATCTGATCTGTTTCAAACGTGTGAAGCTCAAACTTCACGACACTCGACTGAACGAGGTCTCCTTTTCCACACTTTCCACGCGCCACGGTGCAGAACTGTGCTTTCTGAGAGTGGTACTACAAAGACTCAGCTTATTGATGTTCCATATCATGAGCATCTTCCTCGCAGAAAAGATAGGAAGGTAAGCACTCCAGGGTCTGCTTTCAGAACCCATCCCAGCAATACATTACTAAAGCCACCAAAGTCTGAGGTCGATTCTCTAACGGCATACTATAATTTCCCCACTTGTTGCCTATCGCAGAGCATAGCTCAATCTTCATGGCTTGGGATGAGGGTTACTGACATCAAACTTCTCAAGCCTGGTCAAGTCCGCGGTTTGGAATGGACTCAACGCTGGGAAGTGGGATACACTCCTATCTCGTCTTGGCAGTCACATGAAATCAAGCATATTCAAGTGACTGAAGGATATACAGTCAATCCCGTTCGTTTGAGTGTTCGCAGATTTGTCGCACAAGAAAGAGATTCTCTCCAAAGGACATGGGTCGAGAACGGAATAGAGAAGAGCGTTATACTTCCGCCGTACGCCATTGTTGACCATGCCGAAGCAAAGGCAACATACATCTACTCCATCAATCAAGGTGTGATGACGTGCTGCCAAAAGGTCCTTGAAAACACCCATTTGATGATTAAAAGGACATACGGGCTGGCGTTAAGTATGGCTGTAGGGAATACAGCTGACATCAAGGATCGAAACATGTTAAGAAAGGTGCTCCGACTCTGGACTGCAGTACGTATGACGACACAATCGACATACATTGTTGGGGATGAATACCTCGGAGTAAAACCCTCAACCGGGGGAGATACTGGCTCTCTGCATGGTAATGTTCCCATACCACCTGTTATGGGGGCACAGATTGACCAAATACTGGTCCACGAACTGCAATATACCTGGCAGGGAGAGGTACTAGCAGATCTCGAGGTTCTGCTCCAAGTGTGGTCGCCATCAAGCTGGGTGGTAGGTTATCTTGCAGTCTTCATACTGCTACACAACCTATCTCTTCTGTGTCGATATGATGCATCCTACGCCCGAAAACATGGTATCAAGGTACGCAAGACCCCCACTGTGCGCAACAGCCTGCCGCTTTACCACTCAAGCGATGGAGCATAAATTTAAACGTGTAAGATATACTGATTCGACGGTAAGGCACGATATGCCAGACCGGGTGCTATCAAAGAATACTAACTAGGTGAGGCGACAGCATACACAATTGAGTTTTACTTACATTATTCGATTTTCAGGCGCTAGAATACTTCTTGCACGCTTCCACTGTTTCAGCAACGGTAAGCTGCGCTGCCATTTGAACTTCCTATGGATCCTTGCTTATACTACATAGGCATGTTACCGTTCTCTGAGGGGTCCACGAAGGGGAATCCAGTCATATTTGATAACATGGAACCAAGAGCAGTCGAGCTGGTGCAGCATACTGCAGAAGTTGCTGACAAGAGTAGTAAGTCGGTGGCGAGAGATGTGTGGGGGTCGAACTTCACATGTCGGTTCATTTACGGGTCTCCGGGGAAACTGGCTGATTTGCTTGAAGGACGAATTTGGCGAGATGTCTGCGGAAATCAAGATTTTGGACACGATTTCTTTTTTGTTAGCCAGCTTTATGAGGATCATTGGATGCCGCAGTCGAAGGGGACATGACCGGGTAATCGCCATCACATCGCACTTGTTGTGGCAATGGCTTGATAGTGTGGGGTGTGCACGACGATACCTATATCTGGCGATATTCCAAACAGGTGCACTCACCGGTTGAAGTGATTTCCAAGCCGTTTGTTATAATATTGGGCCTATCATCAGGACCTTCCCTACTTGGGCACAGAACAGACGAATAAAAGCAACCCTTCATGTCGCTTCAAAGCAAAACTCCGCTGCAGAGCCACGGGCGGTTGGCTCTGACTCCGACATATCCCCACCTATAGTTGTGGTCACCAGCTCGTGCTTTCCCTCAACTGGTAGTGACTGTTTTGCATCTCGTTCGCCCCTGTAAAAAGTGGTGATGTAATGAATGCATTATGATGTTTGATGACAATTATTAGTAGCACTTATATGCTTTATAACCCCCCTGCAATCAATGGGTGATAGAAGTCACTAGTTTTGTATTCGACATCCAGTGTATTTAAATCCTATGTATGCTCTTCAGCCTGGTGCTCATGTCTATGGAATGAAAATATGCCCGCCCCCTCTATTTGACATTACTGTTGAGGATCAATTAGACGCTTCGGGATAGTCAAATCCATACTTATTGATATTTGTTGTTGAGAATACAGTGAATTCCGCCATGGTGTATGCTGACCTTGTCAATCCACTTGGTTGTCGACAGGTGCAAAGCTTACCACACGATCTCCCCACCAAGCCTAATGAGTCCTCAGATATACCAATGGGGTTTCCAGCTGTCATTAATCACGCTCTCGCGTGGTCGGGCTCACAGCTTCAGGACGAGTCGGAGTATATATATCATCTCGGCAACTCCGATGTTGGCGAGCTGGAGGCCGGGTTGAATGTATTCAAAAGTAGGTAAGATGCAGATCGGGCGACTTTGTACTGACTCTATAATAGCTTACGGGTTGGACGGGAATCAAATCGATTGCGAAAACTTCCCTTTGCCGACACTTGAAGCGAAACTACGAAGTATCTCACATGCAGTGTATAACGGCCGAGGTTTATACGTCATTCGCGGAATCGACCCATCTGATTATTCTGTCGAAGACCTGACCATGCTCTGGCTAGGGATTCAGTCGTATGTGGCGAATCAACGAGGTTGCCAAGACCATAAAGGCAACATGCTTGGTATGCAACACGCTATTGTACAACACCACATTACTTACGCATGAGAAAGTGCACATTGTCGCTGATGATACCTCCGATAATAAAAAGAACCACTCCAGACACTCAAAGTCTTCAATAGTGAGATAGAAATGGTCCTCGGAAAAGTGGCCTACTGATTGAGCTGTACAGAGTTTCCACACGGAAGAGGCAGGGGATATCGCTGCCTGGCTGACAAGGAATACCCCTGTCACTGGGGGCGAATGCATCGTCGCATCTGCGTATCATGTCTACAATGTGTTGGCTGAATGCCGTCCCGATGTGGTTGACACTCTTGCCAAGGCTGACTGGCCATTGGCCTAGTAAGTTGATATTTTTTCATCAAAAAAACGGGCCGAAAATAACTGACAAGGCTTCAGTCCACGGTATCAATGCCGTCCGTTGATTTTCTTCGAGGAGAATCATCTAATCATCAACTTTGGCCCAATATCACTACTAGGAAACAATACCCACCCGCGGCCAGAGAGTATACCCCCTATCAACCAGAGCCAGCATGAAGCTCTGGGCATTGTCGAGGCCATAGCCCAGGCCGCAGAGCTCAAACTCCAGACACGCCCTGGTGACATGCATTTTATCAACAACCTAGCCCTCCTGCACCGACGAAATAGCTTTGTCGATGGGTCACTGAAACAGGAGAAGCGACACTTGATCCGTATGCGTCTCCGGAGCTCGGAACTAGGATGGAGCATCCCGGCGCAGCTCAAACCGGACTGGGTTGCAGCGTTCGAATCAGATACCTGGCAGACTTGGCACATGGAACATGTCAAGGATCACGCTTTCCCACTTCGTAGGTATACAAATTGATCGTACTTTGGATAATAATAGGACGAATCAAGACTGGGTACGAAAAGTTAATCGCCGAAACGGTGCAATCGCCTAGTGCATTGCATGGTATGGATACATGGTGGACGGGTATCGGGGATCCATCATGACATATCAAATTGATCATCTTATTTCGGTCGTTTCGCCTAGATCTTCCTCGAGATTACACGGCGTTAATATGATCTGCTCGAACAAATGCTGCCCGTCCATATTATTTCGCGGGGCTGGCGTTATTGTACCGCGGCTAGATGCAGTGACCCTCGCTGAGATCGACATCTCAAATTGTGTGACTCGCTTTCTCAAGCCAATGGCAACCCCAGGGTGTGTTGGGCCGACATTGGCTACCCTGTGAATAAGTTGTAACAGCCGAACGTGGTGCCCCTTGTCCACGTTCAAGGAGCAATGCCCTCAGCCATAGTGATGGAAGTCACTAAACCCCTTTCGTTGATAGATGCATGTCAATGTTCCATCTTGTGGCGGTATGAACCAGGGGGCGGTACCTTGCGGTGGGCCTAGCTTCACACCGGTCAGAAGGATGAGGCCTGGATTGGAGGACTGCAGCATGCGAGTTGCCACTTAACTATATCCATCTCAATGTTGCTCCGCAGCAATTCCCGCGGAAAAATTCGGCGCTGAACTGGGTTCCAACTTCGACGATCCTGTCATCGGACAGTTGTTATACTACGAATAGCTGATCTCATATTAGGCATGGATGAAAAAATGACATAATGGTCAATGCGCAGCTGTCACACGATTGAGAGCATAGTGCATATCTCCTATCGCCTCACCCCGCTCCCTGAGGGTCTCCAATCAGTAAGGTAGTACGAGTGACAGCCGGATATCATGGATTATCCAGAGCAAAGAAGATTACCACGATTTGGCTTGTAAAAGAGACATTTTATGGTCATATTAACAATAAGAACCAATACCAATAAGTCTACGTTTATATCAACCTTTCTTCATCTCTAAAAGGTTCAAGCCCAAGAGGATGTCAAGTCAACATTGAATGGCCTCTATTACAGTGTTAGCAGTCAACACCACATATGAAGAAGGCCCTAGCATTTATTGGTTGTAATACGGGATAACATAGATCTACGTATGAGGCACCGCGACCCGTACTTCATGTTGGGAGGAGGGGTCGTTTCAAAACGCGTATATGAAAGTCTGGAATAGGGGCGATGGGCTGGAATCTATCCAAATGGATAAGTGTAGAAAGCCTTCATAATGAATAAACGGAGATGATTGCTATATTGACGGTCCCTGTTTGCCAGACTGAGTCTTTGGCCGCGATAATCACGTCTCAAGTTCGAGGGGTACCCTTTATAATAACAAACAAACCCAATCGGCCTCTCACCGAGATCTCAATGAACCTCAACGGTAGATTGAAGGTCCTACCAGAGTACTTCCGACACTATTTAGCCAACACAGTCCAACAGCGGTTTACGAAAACATCATGTGTTATTTCGTGGCGTTCAGGTGTGATCACCCAAAGATAAGTCGACTTATTCCTTAGTAAATTGCCGGCGATAATGGTTAAATAGGCACCAAACGATACTTGAAAACAAATCTTTGTCTTTAACATGGGACAGACTATTACCTTTATCAATACCTTTAGACTACTATAATGGGGGGCCAACCTCCATTATCGTGTATATATAGGCCTGCTAGCTATTTACCTTCGGCTTCCCTTTAATACTTAATTAACTACCCGGTTTATTTTCTATTCCCTTGTCTTTTCTAACAGGGACGAAACACACATATCTTAAGCGGTCATTAACATTATTCCGCCACCCTATCAAGGTGAACATCTCATTAGCTTACACGGGTTTCAGCCTCGCCAAAGTGATCTAAGCACAACTCTAGTTAATATAAGCCATATTAAGCACTATCTCAGGAACAGCTGCGCATCGTTATCTCCACCTCAATATTATAACTTATCTCCTTATAAACAAGGCACACAAACGAACTTATAATGTAATACTATCTATCACTAGAATATCAAAATATTGCCTACCAAAGTGAGGATTTCTCTTTATACTATTTTTCTTCTGATTTATTGATAATATTGTTATCCTTTAAAAATGGTTTGTCTTACCTATCTAATATTTTTCTAGATCAAACCCAGGTGCATGCACTGCAGGAGTCTCTTCAAGTAGAGCTAATGACCATGTTGAGCCGTGGATTCTCTCGCACCAGGTTCTCCACAGGCAAAAACAACTGCTGGACTCCGTTCTCTCTATTGGCCATGCTTAGGATTTCCTGCCAACTCTTCCAAGTCCAGCCATCGCATTTATTTGGCTCTAATCTCTACAAAAGTAACCGCTCAGTTAGCCTTGTGGATTTGGAGGGCGGATCTTCATGACTTACCTGAGGCTCCTGTTGCTTGTCTTTCCGCTCGCACTTTGTGAACACGGTGACGTAGTGTTTATCCAATTCTGGGAATTTGTCGTTCGTGAGCCCGACGACATTAGTGGCCCGAATCTCGAGGCCCGTCTCCTCTAGGGTTTCACGCTCCACACAGTCGAAAAAGTCCTCGCCCTGCTCGAGATGTCCACCTGGGAAGCCCCAATGCCCTAGTGTTGGGTAGAAGGGATGAGCGAGTGTTCGAGACAGGAAGGAAAACCATGGGGATCACTAATTCACCTTTTCCCAGTGCGCTAAGCCGGCGCCCAATAAGTATGCGGCCCTCTTCATCACTGATGATGGCAAAAATGCCCACGCGTGGGTGTAGTCCATTGCACGCCATGGTTCTACAAGGGAAACAAACGATTGGCCTATGAGTTTTGTTGTGTCCTCACGTTGTACCTGTATTTGAATGGGGGGTAAGGGACTGACGCAGGACATTATCCGGGATCTCCCAAACGCGGGAATTGCCGCTTCCAGTGGGGAAGGTGGAATCCTTGCATTGCAACCACGACGCGCTGTCAGAGCTGTTTTGCGTGCTTGGCGATGCGCACCTCGTATTTTCGACGCTCTGATCTGCGGGGAAGTTTAGGTAGCTGACATGCGTAGGTAAAGCCTCTTCGCAGTTTGGCTTTAAAAGAAAAGACGAAAGCCTCAGTTTAGGGTTGTGTTGCAGTTCTATACAAACATGAGGAAAGAAGATAAACTTCCCCGCAAGTCTGCTACTCCCAGACCGTCTAGTCCGTATGAAAAGTGCCCCAGGTCAGCAGGTGCATATTTCCCACTTACGTTGCATCCGCGACAAGCTTGAGGGACATGTTGGCAATAAACAATAGGCCCCAGATGCGCAGGATGACTGCATGTTGCCATATGAGCCCCACTGGAGAATTTCATGCTCTAAGCATATCAAGCCAAGATGAGCACGGCGCTGCGTGTCCATTACATGGAGTGCCGAGAGGGGAAGTCGTTGATCAGATCATGTGGAGGAACCTCGCAAACATCGTTACGCCACATCACCGTTCTTCGGACGGTATACATCTATTAGAGACGCTTAAAGGTAAAGGCAAGAGAAAGAAATAGAAGCAGTATAAGAAAGAAACCTGATTCAGCACTGCTTTCCACAATGGGATCTTCTTACAGTACTCACGGAGCAAACGAAGCCCCGGCGAACCATGCTGCTCCACCTAGATCTCACCGACCGACCGATCAGAACTTGACTCAGTAGGTTTTCTCATGGGATCTCAAACGTGCTTTATCGTTGGCTAATTTCATAGAAGGAATGGCTGGATTCCCGGAAAAAAGATACTTCCTCTAAATGAAGCGACTGTAGAGACCCATACAATGGGCGCCTCTCTACCCCGATACCTTGAGATCAAGGTCCATGAAGCCATTCTGAAGCAAGCTTACCGCGAGATCGTGGTCCGCGGGCGTTACTCCCGGCATTCGTCGGACACCATTGCTTTCGAAGGCGAAAAAAGAGATAAACCGTTCAACTGGGAGCGCCCAACAGCCCTTCTGGAAGGCGAGAAGCTCTTCATTGAATGCTTTCCGGGCTTTGACCACGTGGAACATTACGCCGAGATTATAGCCAGTTATCTCAAGATCAGGGAAGGGCGAGGCGACAGTCTGACTCCGTCTTCGCGGGTCTCATTTGTGCCGGCATCGTGCTCGGATACACAGTCGGCCCTCGAAGCCACCAATTTGGGCGACTTTCCAGGAGAGGGAGTGGATACAATTGTCCTTGGGCTTGTGTGGCATCTACCTCGATTAACTGGATCCGCACAGTGGAGCGGGAGCGGCCCGTGGCAGTGGATCTTGCAGTCGTTCGGGGGCCGACGGGTCGCGTTTTTAGGATTCCGCCCCGCGTTCTGGGGCGACATCTCGGGAGAGGTGGTATATAAGCTCACCTCCCGCTTCAACATCAAAGAGGTCATCTACCTCGGCAAGCTAGGAGCTCTCAAACCAAACGTCGCGCCCAACAAGTGGCTAGCTACCGGAGGAAAGTCATTGGTCAATGGGCGGTGGGTGGAATGGGACACCGCCTTGGGGCCCTCTGTCGAGCGCCATGGAAAGGACTCAGTCATCTCTGGTACACACGTTACGCTCGGCAGCGTCTTGCACGAAACCAAGAGTTGGCATGCTGGATTGGTTGACGAGGTGGACTTTGTGGATCCAGAGATAGGTATGATGGCTCAGGCCGCTGTCAGGGGTGGAATACGATACGAATACCTTCATATGATCACCGACAACTTGGGTCGGAAGTATGACGAGGACTTGGCAAACGAAAGAAAAGAGAATGTCCTCAGGCATCGTGCTAGACTTCATGAGGTGGTCCAAGACGTAATAGAGGATCATCTTTCAAGACCGGTCAGTTAAGTGAGGCGCCGATAGAAGAATTACTCCTAGTCATAGTTGGCTGGTAGAAATCAAGTGGAGATGGATTGAACGCAATAGATGGCCAACCGCTTAGAGGCCATGTTAGAGGGAATATTGATGTGGATGGAGGCGAAGGAGGAGGCGATATAGGGACGTACGGAATGGGGGGCTTGCGTAAGCTGCCGATAAGGGTGAAATAGACCCCAAACACCTACAGACGGCCCAGTAAACACTTTCGTGCGGGACCGAAGATAGTGCTCCTTAAAATGAAAAGATAATGTAGGAAAGGGACATTGCAGGCATTGCAGATAAATTGGGAAGTATCAATCCCATACTTTGCGGCACGTTAGGCCATTGCAGTGGCTTATTGCCATCACGGTTAGTGACACCCCGCCGGCTTCCTCGATCAAAAACAGCAGCCGCTTGATACGAAATACTCATCCTAAAGTTGCGCAACGAACTGATAGATGATGTCTACATTGGGTGGTGATCGAAGTGATAGCAGCAACGAAGCTCGGTGTATTCTCCACGTCGGCCTCACCTATGTGCATTTCAAGAGGCGTTCAATCTTTTATTTACTCGTAGCTGTCGCGAGGTGGGGCGTCGTTGACTTAGTCACTCCGCCGATGTAAATACGCGGCGCTACACAATCCATCACAGTCGTACTCAGCCTTACCCGCCCCTTGTGGGGTGGGGTTATGCGACGGATGTCAGCCGCTGCAACGCGCTTTCTTGAGGGATCTATAAATCGCTCACCCAAACTCGGGCGGTACGTACTTGTGACAATGTTTAGATTCGTGATGCTCTCAGCTGTATTTCGGTTGGGTGGTGCGGGCTGTCGTCACCATCAATATTTCTACAGCATTACAGTGTACGGGGAAGTTACAACGGTCTCGGAATTTGGTGAGCGTGGATACACGGAACAGCGGAGGAATGATCAACGCGGACACGTAGTCTAGGGGAAGTCCATCTCGGGGAGCGCGTCCATAGGGATGGTCTTGGGACGGAGAACCACCCAAGCCGTATATTATATGAAAGAGTCGCCGACTGGCCTCGCGTGCGACGCCCATTACCGCTTTGATGAATCTGATTGGACCATCATCCGACAATACCACTTCAGCGCACCCTCAGTCGTGACGTGAGGGGGCCGCGACAAACATGATGGTCGCATTTGTGCCGCTGTCATGCTTGCGATAGCGAGTCTTCTAACCCAGTACCTTAACCTTTAGGCTCGATGCCCAATGATCGCATAACACCAGGGTCGACGCATCTGTTGGTCATTTCCACGTGGGATTCTGGGAAGATCCTAGTCTCAAGTCTGCAGACGAAGCATGGGAGCTAGTGCTAGAGTAAACTCTAATGTCAATGTCACGTCCACCTGCCACTCGATGTCCTCCCATGATGCCATGCCTCGAACATATGGGTTGGTCGGGTTCTGGTTGAGATCTTCTACAGGAATGCAGGAATGCAAAAGGCTTTGCAGAGCAACGCCACAGTTGCGGCACGATGGCTGTTCCCTTGTCCTTTCTTGCCCCTGGGTAGCCAATCCTCAATTATGTGCCCCTTTCATATTTCCATTGGTTCTTTCTCTTTTCATCGCAACCTAAAACGTGGCAGTCAGACGATGAACCGAGATTGATGATATGATGCTCTAGCTGTTCCCGGCAAGATTCATTGGCCCCTGGTACGGTAGCCCCGGAAGACCCCTGCGAAAACGGGGCTCAATGGCCGGTCGGCAAGGCTTCAGGTCCTGGGCGGTTATTCCTGCTTACCAGCTTCATTGAAAGTCGAGGCACCCACTAAATAGACTTTTCCTCAGTCATGGAGACGAACCCGTCGGCTCGACAGATCAGCTTGAACACTATGATGTGGGTGTTTTTCGTTTATATCCTCAATCAGCAGTTTGCGGCTAAGGGATATCATCCTTACAATCAGTCCTTTCCGCGAAGCAATGCGAAGATCTTGGAATGATAGATAGATAGATAGCTGGTCAATTGAGCCTAGTTCGTGCAAACCAAAACGTACCAACCGGCAGCAATGGAGGCGTTAGCTGTCAAGCCTGAAAAGCAGGGCAGTTACTGGACGACCGGGGTCTGCCGCTAAAATATGACTGCATAATCCTTGACTCCTGTAACACTTCGTTGGAACGTGATATTGGCCGATATGCAGGTATAAATTGCGATGTCTACCAAACGATGATGCGGCAGCCATACTACCTAGTTACTTAAAGCGATCCGCCGCTCCGCGGGTTCTTAAACTTGAGATTTCAGGGGATTTGCATTCATTCCGCTCCAGGCTGTCGATCAACATGGCTGCCGCCCAAAATCTTGGGCCGTTGACTGCTGCAGCTGCGCTACCTTCCTCATGTGTCGGTGAGCCTGATATAGTTTACAAAGTTCATATTACCCCGGAAGGCTACTTTTATCTACTTAACGGACCCATCGAAGTTGCTTCCTGTTACCCAAGCAGCTACGACGGAACTGGTACAGAATTCCACTCCCCTGCACCTTCGTGTCCTTCTGGGTTCACTCCGGCGTGTAGTAATACAAATGCGGCCGGGACTGTCATAGAGACCATACAAACATGTTGCCCGACGTAAGCTTCTGCGGACATCATTTTTGGTAGCCAGCTATCGAATCCAGCAACTTCATTCTAATTCCTAGAGTAGTCACTTCAATTACTCATGCCAGACAGAGGCCTCGTATGCGTGGGAGTCCACCCTGGGCTGTGTGTCCACCGTAGACAGAGCACTCTCGACAACATGGACAGTCATCGATATCGAAAGCGGCAACACAAAGACATCCACAAGCACTGGATATCAGGATGGAATGAACGCGTACAGCATTCAGGTCCGCTTTCAGTCAAAAGATCTTGTTACTACGACGTCTTCGGAATCAGTCAGCTCGTTGACTAACATGCTAGAATACATCATGGAGTTGACGCGTGGCTAGGGTTCCGAAACCGCAAACGCAAAGACACCGAGTACTACACCGATTTCGACCGGTATCAGCAGCCCGACATCGAGCGCGAGTCAAAGTTCAACTCCGACTTCAGCCGCTGTGAGCGCCCCGAATAGTGGATCAAGCGCTGGCGCCGCAGCAGGAATTGGTGTAGGATCATTGGCTCTATCACTTGCTAGCGCTGGTGCAGTGATCTTCATGATCAATAGGCGGCGGAAATAAGGGAGACATTAGGAGGCTATTCAACTCGACAGTACTCCGGTTCCTGCCTGGAAGTATGCCACACAAATGAACAGTCTCCCGCAAGGAATACATGAAGCTCCGGGTCCGGACACTCAACGACAGGTCTATGAAACACCGAACACAGAGTATTACGCTCCGAACTACAGATCTTAGATCATCGCGGCACTTCCAAGAACAACAACATATGGCGGCAAGATATTGTGGGATGCGAGAGGTAGCTAGGGGTATGAATCGGTTCGAGACGGAAGCTATTAACGGAACCTTGCTCCAAATGACTTCAAGAGATGTCCTCTCTCGACCCGCTCACCGGCACCGCCTCAGTCACGCAGGTCATATGATCACTCACAGCAGATAAAGATTCCTTGTTGGAGGATCACATCATCTACCAACGGCCCCACTGCTGCACAGCCGGGCGTCTGCATTCTGCAAAGCACCAAACCTGACGCAACTTAAGCGACAATGCCTGCCAATCGCTGTTATGTTGACGCGGGAATCAGTCGCAATCATGTTTCAGCATACAACTCCGTGACTGAGCTGTCGATGGCGTCGAGCAGGCGTAAGCAGGGTTCCTGCTACCCACGGCCCAGACATGGGCCCTCCCTCTGTGCACACGGGTTACGGCGAAGGAATCCCAATCAGCAATTCTGCGCCGTAATGGCGTTCTTGGCAATGGTCTAATCCACCAATCTGCCGACACGGACCATGGTTGGCCAGATCTCTTGCAGAAAGGGAGATAGGCAGAGGCAGAGTGCCCCAGACATCAAATCACCAGCCGTAGTCATCCAATCTATTTGTTCAGCCCTACGTCTAGTTACGCACCATAGATTATACCGCCTAATCATAAATTATAAATGAATTAAACTCCTAGAATTGAGGTGGAACACATTGGAGCTACGTATCAGCAAAGCGGTGTCCGACAGCCCTAGTCCGCGCCGATAAATGGGCATCAAACTGTCAATGACCCCCTGCTGTATGCTTGCCGAGAGCCCTAAGCGCCCTAATAAGCGGACTAGCGATCCTAAACGCCTCATTGGCTTCAAGCCGCTGATCTTCTCATCCTTTCCACAGCGCTCCCGGCTCATGGAACCTGCGACGCACCCAAAACACAGGACTGGACTGACTGTGGAATCTGATTTGGAAGTCCTATGGTGTTAGTACACCTAGACGCAATTTATAGCATAAGTTAAAGTGTTGAACATGTCACGACTTACATTCTTCTTCATGAACATGAGATGATCCATGCTATAACAGTAGCCTAGTGTTGCTGTTTACAGTCGGGCTCCGATCCAGGTCTTTGGTTGCTTCAAATAAGAACGATTGAAATTCAAAGGATAGAAGCCATTAGTGGGATCCTCCCTGGGGGATCGCTGTTCCAAGGATTCTCTGAAGGCACATAGGTTATGAGTCAAAATAATACTATACACGAGTTGAATATAAAAATATAGCAGATTCATAAAAGCTCAAGAAGTCAACGAAAGCAGGCCAGCCAATTATTGGTTTAAACTCGAGGATTCCTTGTAGCTTAATTGTCTACTTTGTCAGTGTAAGTAAACCTAGTTCTGTATGATGACTCTATAGAATAAGGCGCGAGTTGACTTTGAAAATCCTAGGAGGAGACGGCTTATGTAAGAGCTAGGGGAAATTTGCCTTGCAGCTAAGTTGGTATATCCCAGAGGATAATCGGTATTATCCTAATTCCAACCATTCTGAGCTCCGGTAACTTCTTTGCATGAGCCCATAAATAATAATTTGATGAAGCTGTCGAGAAACCACAATTATCAATCAAGGGGCAATGACAACGCTAGAAACCTGACTCGAAGACATAGTGGGTCATTTTAATGGAACTTCCTCTCGCTCGCACAGGAGAAAAACGATGAGATCAAATGTGACTACGAAGCGGTACAGCTCTCTAATAGCCATGCAGGAGAATAAAAATGAAAGTTAACAAAAAGATGAAGACATGGCACTAGTTGAGATGTCATTGCCGTCACGCTAATGCGCACTCTTAATAGGTGGCTAATGATGTTATTGTTTAGACGCCTACCAGCTCTAATAACCTCCCACCAGCACCCCCACAGCTTTCCGTTCCATTCTTTTCGTACCTGAGATGAGCGGAGAGCCCTGTTGCTCATCTCTATTTCTCAATGTCCCACAACTTACAGAGCGTGATCGTATACTGCTGGAGGACGCACGAAAAAGTCCCACCATCCTTCGTTAGTCCCATCTACATGGTCTCATAGCGTTGGGATGAAAAAAAAAAAAAAAAAAAAAAAAAAGAACATATTGCCACACCACTGCAGTATTTGGAGTTAGCCCCTGTCTTCTGTGCGTGTTTGAACGTCTATGAGTTGTTAATTTTGCTTACTTGATCTCTCTGGTGCATCATCGTCTAGCCTTTCCATGAGGTCCGATTGTGCGTCCACAACAATGGTGAAGACGTTGTCACTGACATACTCGGGATCTTTATCGCCTCTCTCGGCTACAAAAACTTCGAATCTGCCCAACACAGCGCTGTCGACAACCATGACATAGTCAAACCGATCCCTCCGTAAACCGTGATAAAAGTAAGCACGTAGACGGAACGGCCCTTGATGGACAAACTGGCCTTAGTTCAAGTAGCGATAGCCTACTCGACCTCGATCAACTCCCAATACCTGCGACTCATATATACACGACGCTTTGCCAGTGTGAATCTTGCTTCGTATCTTTCCTGCTACACTCTCTGCCGCCCGACTTTGACCTTGTTGACGATGCAGACTTTCGATAATGGCGACAGAGATAACTGCACCCCTACAAGCCGTCTTAAAAGGCGCCCAGGTCTGCCGCGAGTATAACTAATGCAAGCTAATATACATCAAACGCCGTTAGTAATTACCATCAAGGTGGCTTCACATATCCAAGGGACGAATATTTGAGGGGTTGATGAGTTAATTAATTAAAAGAGTACGATGAGTAACTAGAGGCGAATAGATAGCTAGTACATGCATAATGGTGGAGGTGACTGGTAAGTCCTAAATGTAGGTGGCTGGCACTTATCTCAACAACATGCGACACCAGCGGCAAAGCTCAATTCCGCAGCATCGCTGATACAGCAAAGTAGGTTGTGAATGGTTTCACTGCATAGTATATTGTCAGATGATTGTGCACACGCGAGCCAGAGGTCGAAACTCTCCATGGGCGCATTCGTTGACTATAGTCAACCCTACTTTTGTCTCGCTTTTCTTCCTGAATCCCGTTTTTCTAAGACGTAAGCTCATCTCTTCTCGGACTCCTTTTCGGGCCCCTTTTCACAGCCCTCCTTCGATTTCCGAGACACCCCCATCAACTTGAACTCGGTGTCGAAGTCCTTGATCTTTCGGCCAGCTCGATATTCGCCATCCCGGATGCATTCCGCGACGCTGCGTGAAGCACTTCCAGACTTGGTGTAAAACCGCCCGTACACAGTGCTATCCTCTAAGACCGGTTGACGCTTGTAGAGCTCCAGCATCGAGGTGGTACCAGTGACCTCGATGTGTCTCTTGTTCCATTGTTCGGTATGTCGAACATCGGGGCTTGAGCCAGATTTCACGGATCTTGCAGAAGGCCTATAACTGATATCAGTATCATTACACAATAACGACAAACTTCCGTTACTGCGTACATGCTTCGTAAAAGGTTGGTATAGAATGTAATATATAGAACTGGTATAACTGGACAACCGCGGAGGTAGTGATAATGGCAACCACGTTATACAAGACCATTGATTGACTTATATGTATGTAATCGAGTCTACGGAGAAACGAACTTACCCTTAAATCCTTTTCCGAATTTCGTACTCAATACTTACTTCGGTGTCTAAGCTAATTCCCGGTTCCTAAACGGCTAACGGCTGATACTACAATAGCCTCAACATTTTAATCCCTGCGAGATTGCTGATTCCCATTTCAACGATGTTTCCTCCCATCAGTCTCTATATTATGGGCTATGTTGACCCATATAATTCCCACCTCTTCTAGTTAGGAGCCAGCTTGTTTGGGCAGCACCCGACTCCATTTCAAGTTGCCTGTGATTCCTTCTAAAGCTCTATTTTGATTGGTCCCATTTCATTCGAAATGCATTGCGCCCAAGATTCCCAGTCGCGCTATACCCAAAATGGGGAGTCAAACTTTGAATCTGCTTGGCCACATTTGCGAGGCTAGCAAAGCTCGAGTTCGGCCAATCAAAGTCGACGAAATGTAGGAATTGATGACGGAGAATCCTCAGGTGCACAATTTGGGGGTTTTCCAGATTCAGTCTTAGCAAGTGGTAGCCGCATAAATTCGCGCCCCTCATGGGTGTTACGATCGAGCAATGGACTTTCCAAGGTTATAACTGCTATTAGTGAAGTCAAACCTAAGGAAGTATATGGAAGGCTTTTAAGACTGCTTGATAATACTCTAAGCGGTGCCCTATGCAATTCCCTATATTATGATTTACAAGTCGGTGCTGTTGTCAAGAAGGTCACAGAAATATATAATAATGCCGGTTCTTATCGTTTTGTTATGTGCGACCCGAGATGCGGATGAAGCCAGAAAGATGGGAGGGGTGAGCTGACATACATGTTTTCACAGGACGATCTGCAAATAGAACTCCCGGCTTACCTGTGTGGCTTGGATCGGCGATGGGCCTTGACGCGGATAACTTACAACGCATAAGTCTGCGACTGCGTACACACGATTAGCAAGGCTTGTCTTGTGTCGGCTGGTCACTATCGACGCTGCAGCGTGAGGGCCAAGAAACGATAATTGGTGACGATTTTGTTGTTGATCAAAAGCGCCCGACAGTTCGCAAAGTGATGCCTGCAGCCTAGAAATCGACATTGGCCACTTTAATGCAGCAGAGTGTCACACGACAGGCAACCTTTGTCAATGTCAGCCAAGCCCCTGACATAAGAGCTGACGCACTCGCCATAGAGTTCTAGGTGCGCGGGGTGCGCCATCTCTTGTGTCAGGGGCTTGCTAGCTAAGGTTTTTCTTCGTCACCGCCTGCTGTGGCGCGTTTGGGGTACAGCCAATCAGACATGAAAAATAATGGGAATACGGGCGATTCTCAAGCCTTAAACTTGATAAGGTTAGTGTAATATTCCCCTGCATCTCACTTATTTGCCTCGTCGCCTGGGCACAGCAAAAAGAAGGGCTGCTCACCACGCAGCCAATCAGACGGCATAAGAGACGGGAATGGGCGGGTTGTCAAAAACAAGGGGTGCGGACGGATCAGCGGCATGTTCAATGTTCAACGTCAGCCTCATAGCCTTACCATCTGAATCAATACTTAAGTGAAGCCATACTGTCTCCAAATGGCTTGAGTTCCCTCATCTCATACGTAGTGATACTTCACAACTTTCAGGTTGATAAGCACGCCTTGGGATGAAGTATTGCGACCATGGCAACATCCTTGCGGTTTAGTCCGGGGTGCCAGTATTTCCAAGCGCGAAGTAGCAATGGCGACATTGGTGAAGACTTGCCCATGTACCGGCTGACAGAGACACTTGAGAAGTACGTACTCAACAGGTCTGAACACTCCATGTTTGTCGTCCTAACATGCTGGCTAGCGGCGGTATCTTCGTTGGGGACTCATTTGGTGATCGATCATGGATTGATGCCAGTGGCCCACGTGAATGCTCACTAGAATGCGCCTGCCATGATTTGGCCATTCTTCCAGAGGAATCATCCTTCGCTTTCACAGTTGTGAAGACTGCCGACTCGTTGCAGGTTCGATTTCATTCTGTCAACCTTCGATGTGAAACACTAGATACTATCATTTCCGCCAATTCACCAATCAATGAGCCCATCGGAGACGGCTCAGGTGCCCTCAACGGCTTCGTCTTGCTGAAGTGCCGTCCTTATCTTCTCGAGAGGCTATATAAACTTCGCAAGGACAGGAGTGAAAAATGCCGCGAGAACAAAACCTGGGCAAAAGTGGCTGAACAAAGCTCTTGCCGCCTCATATCTGAAATGTCCCTTTTGGTCCATGGGCTGCTGAACGACGTTGAAGTCTTTCAGAGCTTCGGTCTCTTGACGCTCCACAAACAAGAAAGGATGGATAAAAAGCAGTGGAGGACATTCGAAAGCGTTCGTTATGCTTCACAATTTGGCAATTTGTTGCAATTTGGCCCATTGTGCGGGCCTTCAGAAGGGGCTCACCATCACACTTCTGCTGGTAATCAATCATGGGACCAAAATTCGAATGTCGACACGAGTCTTTCATGTTACAATGGCGAGACTTTGGGCAACCTCTCAGCCGGACCTGCAGACGAAGGTTACGTCGATAAGTCTTTCGAATATAATCAGTGTGCATATGATTCTGATGATCTTGATATCGAAACCTACCACTCCGGAGCTGGAGATTTCGCCTCATTCTCAAGTTACAACCTCCCTGATCTCACGCCAGAGCAGGTAGCTTCATTGATGGATACTTTCATCGATTCTGACAGTGAGGCTTTGAGTTTGGCGGCCGGGACTGGAAAGGAGAAAGCTGTGCGTGAGCTACTGCGCAAGGGTGTAGATCCAAACAGCACGAACTTGCCATCATATTGTGGATCAGCACTTTACGAAGCAGTTCTGGGGGGCCATGAGTCTATTGTTCGGCTTTTGATTGAGCACGGTGCATCCGTTGCAGGAACCACAGTCCCGGGATGGACGACCCGGACGTATAGTCCGGTCCTGGCAGCTATTACGAAACACTCAAAGCGAATTTTCCAGTGCCTCATTGAGAAGTGTCCCACAGCCGTGCTTGAGTCGTCTAAGCTACTTCAGAACTGTACTGCAGCGGATCGATGGATCGTGGCCAAGCAGCTTCTTGACTGTGGTGTTGGAATTGATACCGTCAAGGACCAAGCCCTGGAGATACAAAACCCCGATGCACGCCTTCTTGCGGTCATACTCGCCGCTGGTAATGATCTGGATCGCTTGGAGGAAAGTCTTCAGTTTGACAAAGAAATCTTTGCAGAGGCCAAGAAATACCTTGCGTGCAACAATAGATTGATCCACGCGGTCGAACATGGATCAAAGAACGATATTCGGAAAGCAATTTCAGCAGGTGGTGACCCTTCGTGGGCCCTGCCGAGCGCTTTTCGCGCCGGAAAATTGAAATTGGCGAGGCATCTGCTTGCTAGCGGGGCAGACCCTCGTTTTTTGAGCATCAAGGACGACCTATGCAATGAAATTGGCACAGACAGGGTGTCGGGGTTGCTGGTGCAGGCAGTGCGTCTCAACGACACACAGCTGGTGGAAGTTCTTCTAGAACAAGGAGCTGACATGAATAGTATAAATCCCGAGACGCGGGAGTCTGTTCTTGTGGAGGCTATCAGAGCTGGAAGCTATGCGACAGTTGGGTATCTCTTAACACGGGGGGCCTCTGTGAATGGAATTGATCAACAAAAAACAAGTCCTCTGATAGAGGCCATGAAGGGACGGAACAGCAGGATTGTTAGCTTGCTTCTGCGGCATGGAGCTTCCTATGATGATGGCAATGCCACTCCAACCAATTTAGCCGATCAATCGACTGTAGGCCTCGACACGGAATTCATCAAGCTGAGTTCTATAGGTCGAACCACTCAAGCTTTCAAACCCGATCAAGACCCGATTGGTATAGATAAGCGTCTTCGGGATGATGATGCCGGCAGGTACACGGGCCAAGAGGGGCTTGCTAGGCTATCTCATATTCGGAACAACCTCATTGGACTGTGTGTACGATCTGGAGATCCGCGAGAGACAACCTTTCGGACACCTGAAGAGGGTCTGATGGAGGCAATACGCACCGGAGATGTTGTTACTGTCCAGAGTGTTTTACAGACTGCGTCTCAAGGCATCGATGCGTCGGGTACAGTTCGGCCACAAGTCCTCAATCTTGATCACCTTCACGATAGAAGCACCTGCCTCATGGAAGCCGTGCGTCATGGCCATTTAAGGATCGCGAAACTTCTTCTACAATATGGTGCAGATGCCAATGTCATGTCTTCTTCTGAGACTGCTCTCAGCATCGCTGCCAAGTCGGGAGTGGAGTCTGTATTGCGACTCCTTTTCCAGTATGGAGCAGATCTGCCAGTTGCTGTGTTATTGTTGCGACTTGACTGCCAGAAGACGGTCGGTCATGGAGCCATCAACAGATTGACCACAATGGCCAAACGCTACCAAGAAGATCTAGCACTTCAGAGTGCGAAGGTCAGAAAGGAGGTGAGAGATCTACAGTATGCCTTTCTCAGGGAGCACTCAAATATGAAGTCTGTGGCCTCCTCAGTGTCTGGTCGGAACAGTCCTTTCATCGAGTCTCTGCACCTGAAGATATCCCCCAATCTCTCCCAAAGATGGGCTTACAGCCTCGAGATGAAGTCCCGCAAAGCCTGGGTCATCGCAAAGGAAACCCTGCGCAGATTGTGCCAAGGGGCTCTCCCGGGCGGTCTCAACGAGACTTTGTTATTCTTGGCCCTAGCAAAATCCATGTCTTCCATTCTTGACAGCAGCGATGATCGAGACTCCATTGCCGAGTTTAAAGAGGACATTGCTCGGTGGCAGGTCTTGTTCAACGCAGAAGGAGGAGGACAGCTGGCTTTTGCGAATGCGGTCAACGCGATATGGCAAGTTGATCTGTCATTAGCAACCCCAAGTATACTTCCCAGTGCAGAAGACTTGGAACATTTCCAACGAACGGCAGTCAATCTTATGCGGCTTGCTGCAAACTCTGACAGAGACCACCCAATTAACCATGAGGGTTTAATCTCCACGCAAGCCAGATACAGACAAAGTCAAGCCGAAATTCCAGTGCAACCTACCAATAACAGTTGTTCCAATCAACTCGATTCCAGTGATCTAAGAAACGGGGAGACGACTAAAGACATTCTGGCAGATGGGATACCAGAAGACTTCTACCTCACTTTACAGGAGTCATCTTCACTAGACCCGATTCCCGATCACATGATTTACCGGCAGAGTGATAGGGTGCTTGTCATATTGATGGCTGGTGTGATATTTGCAACTGTGATTGCATTTCTCCTGGGCAAGTTTGATGTCAGCATCCGACCAGTTTATCCTGACTAACAAGTATCCTTTCAGTTATGGGTGATTTCTTTCCAGACGGAAAGCCTTCCAAAAAGGACGAAACTTGGGATATACTGCGCAAGGTCCAGAAAAGCTCCATTGAGTTCATCGTGGCTGGCGTGTTCGCGTCAATTTCCGAGAACGGCGAACGTGAAGGTGGTGGCTCCAGTCGCAGCGGAACCAATGCTGCCCATGACAAGGTTCAAGACGCTATCGACTCCGGCGACATTACCAGTTTTGCTAAGCTACAGGCGTTCTTTGCAGAAGATATAGAAGATCAGGTGAGTACCATATGGTAAAACATATTATCTTCACTAACGTCCCGTCAGTTCAAAGGTTTGGGTAATACCCTGGCTAAAGCATGTGCTCAGCGCAAATATATGAACAACATGCAGCACGCCTACTCGATTCTCCGAGCATACCTTGGTCTTAGAGTGACCAACATATGTACAAACTCCCCCGTGTCATATTGCAGTTCACCGGCAAGCAGCGAGAATTCGCCATCCAAGAGGCCTGCTCCTTCACTCGGCATAGTCGATCAAGCTGCGAAGCGCGTTAAGCTTTCACCCCGGCGAGAAAGATTTCTAGAGTGTGTACCGCTACATTGCTTGTACTGCGACTGGACTGATTGGAACTCTAGCTACTCCACTTCACCTAGCAACGAAGGCCGCTCTGATTTATCGAGCTGCGAGTTGAAGAAGTCGCCTTCGACAGCGAAGAAAACATTCTGCGACGAGTGTGGTAGAGACTACAAAACAACCTCAAACTACGGGAAGCACCGCGCAGATTGTCATGACAAGAAGCGTTATGCCTGTAGCTATGACTGTGGCAAGGACTTTCTGCGGAACGAGACAAGATTGCGCCACGAGAAGAAATTGCACCAAGGGTTGATGGCAACTAAGCCGCAGTTACCCGGCTACTCTACGCGTTAGAATAATATCTAAGCTATAAGAAACCTCACATGTGAAGGGCTAAACAATTAAGACAATGAAACTTTTGTATTTAGTTATTTAGTTAATCCAAGACAGGCAGGCATTTATTTTGGGAAATTAGTCTATGTAAGCGGCGCGCTTATACAGCAAGTAGTTTTTATTACATAGTGTGAGGAATTGACCCTGTTTGGGAATGTTAGTTTTATTAAGGTTCTTAAAAACTTTTAGGATTTCGCTATGCCCCCCCCCCCGGGGTCGTAAAAATACCATGGATCCTTGTTTCCGCTGTCGCGCTATCCTTGGTGAACTCCTTAACAGTTTCATCTCCTTCGATGGCTTGACGCAAGAAACCACACTGCGCCAACCTTATAGTAGGCATCATCGAAGACGAGATGAAGCATATGCCTCGACTTATATATTTCTGTTCACGATAAGCCCCACGTACTGCGATAAGCTCCGACCCCGCTAAAATTTCACGCCCGCAGCTCAACTTTAACAACTGAAGCTGCAATCCATTGACTCATCCTTACAGTCGTTCAACCTCTCCCCCAACTGTCATTCCACGCGGGCAGTACAAACGCAATGGACCTCGACACGCCTCCGCCCGCCTCCCCACCACCAAAGGAGGCGGACCCTTCAAGCTCTACCGATGACGACCCAGACCCGATCGTCTCGTCCTACGCCGTCTTCACGAACCCGCCGCCGAGCACGACGCGCAAGATCCTGATCCTGCAGCACCCGAACAAGCAAGGCCCGCGTCGGGAGCCCTATCAGACGCTCTCCGAGGTGCGGGTCAAGCCGAGCTCGGGCATGATCGAGGTCGACGTCCCCGTCAGCTACCACGACGGCTCCTACGACCGCGACAAGGGCATGCGCTGGGGCCAGGCTCTGGCGCGCAGCATGCAGCAGAAGAACGGTGGCAGCCACGGCCTGGCCGGCGGTTTCGGCGTCGGCGTCCCTGCCCCGCGGGCTGGGAGACCCAGGAAGGAGGAGGATCGTGACACGTATGACTGGACGGAGGCCGTGCGGCGGGATCAAGTCTTGAGAACGCAGACGCTGGGCGGGCAGTATGCGGGGCGCAACTCCGAGTTTGGCGACAACGAGTGCCGGTGGATGGTTGGTGTGTTCAAGGGCGGCAATCTACATCTGACCCCCGCGCAATCCGAGATCCAGCTTCGGCCCCAGCTGCACCACCTCGACGCCACGACCGAGCAGGACCGCCTTACTCGTCCCCGCGATGGACCTGGTCAGGGACCAGGTCTCGCCAAGGACGGATCTGCAATTGGTGCTGCGGCACCTGCGCCCAAGGCTATCACCATGACGATCAAGTCATCCGGAAGCGGTGATCAACCGACTACGGAAACCATGGCCGACCGACTGCGACAGGTGCAAGTCGAGCATTGGCAGAGATTGAAGTACGTAGAAGACGACAAGGACGAGGCTTGGGAGCTGTATCAGAAGACACTCATCTACCGGTCTCCTGAATTCCAACAGTCAGCTGAGGATGAAGCCAAGGGCAAAGGCAAGGCGGTCGCTCTCAAGCCGGACGAGGACGAGAAGGACGAACTGAAGGAGAAGGCGACAAGGTTACAAAGCCGGTGGAACGAGGATGACTATCTCCGCAGCGTCGCAGGCAAGGATAAGGAGGGAGTATTGGAGGGCTATGGAAATACGGCTCTGCCAGGTATCAAGCCAGAAGACGTGGTTGAGGAAGTCAAGAAGGAGGATGTCGACAACAAGAAAACGGGTACTGCCGCAGCAGCAAAGGGCAAAGGCAAGGCCGCTGTGGGTGTGACTGCTTCTGCTGCCAGCGGTAGTACCGCCGCGAGGCGAGCCCCCGCAGCCAAGGGTAAGGCACCGGCCAAGGGGAATGCAATGCAAATTGACTGATCAGGGATACGCTGTTACTATTGGTGGGTCATGACTCGAGCAGTACGAGAAGAGAGCCACGTCTTCTGAAGCCCCTATATATCCCTTGGTAAGAAAGCTAGGATAAACGATTGCCAGCCCCAGGTTGGCAGTTGAAAGTATGCATTGCTAGGCGTTCGGGGCAGGGGAATAGGCGTTATAGACAAGAACCAATTTGGTAGAATAGGAAGTCATGTTCCCATTACTATCTCATGCTTTCTCGCATGTTTTCCGTGTAAACTTGACTACTCTAACAATACAGCTGTTACTTCTCCTTCCACTATGTTTGGAAAGAAAACCTTCAAACCAAACTCGATGTCATCTGTTGAGACATTCTATGTAACCAACCGCCAGCAAGACACGCCCTGAGTCATAGTGGCAATGGCTGCTGTGGCGGAGGCGCAACACCTAGACGATGTATATAAAGCCAACTTCCTAGACAGACGCTAGGTGACGGTGGCCGGTAGGTATAGGTGATAAAAGTAAATAGTGAATGCCTCCGATATGATGCAGAATATTCTGTCGGCATTCATGCAACCCTTTTAGATCAAAGGCCTTCCATCTCCAATGTACATCCCATTCCTGTCCCAGTCTGCGTCTGCGCCCTTCCGTAGATTCGAATAGATCACCTTGACCTTTGTGGCTATGGTAATTATTGTCATTGCTCGGCACAGACGCTTACTGCAGCAATTCAACGTCTAGACCAATAGATCGCATAAATAAGTTGACATTGTCCAAGCGTTGTTTGGCCATATCAGCCGGCAAGGTCTTGGACATGGCGACTGTATCCATGACACGATCCTTGACAGCGAGAACAAGTCTTTGTTGCTCCTCAGGACTAGCGCCGATACCAATAGCAGCCAAGAACTGCCAGACATAGATGTCCTCTCCCGATGTTACAGTGCCAGGGAAGATGTTAGGAAGAGTCGGCTCGAGATGGTTGAAGAAACCGTTGAACGTAGCAGCCCTAGGAAACGGATTAGTCGGGCCCACCTAGAACCATTAGTAGAGAAAGACTCACCATTGCTGCCAGAGTTGTTCGTTGGCAAGACCACCCTGCTTGATGATTTCAGCACGGCTGAGAATCATGGTCAACATGGAGATGCCGATTCGGGTACGGGCGACGGTATCGATATTGAGACGTTGAATGATGATGCTCAAAACGGCAGTGACGATCTGAAGTTCCGCTTCCGCAAAAAGGTTGAAAAGTTGAGGCATCACAGCCATAGAGAACAAATCGATGCTCTCGCGAATGTTAGCGGGGAGATTAATAGGCTCTCCGGACTGAACCTGTGCCCCTTGAACAACATCCAGCTGATCGAGGTGGACAATGATCAAGGTGAGAATTGTCGTTCGTTGTTCATGACTAAGCTGGCGGAACGCCCGGGGGATGGCCTTCTTTCCTTTGGGGTAGGAAAGGAAAGTAATGAAAGGGTGCACCTGTCTAGGATCGATTTGCTCATGGATCTTGAGAGCATCCCACAGCTGGCCATTCAACTTCTCTGCGATGGCACGCCATTCGTCGTGTTCCTGTATGGCTTCCGGAGTGGGACTAGGGTTAGGAGGTGGCATGGTGCGCTCATGGTCCTCCATCTTCATGAGAATTGAATAGACATCCTCAATGGCACGAAGAGCTACCTTGCGATCGTTGATACTCACGGAGCGGTGGGCACTTCCGGGTCGGGCATCGCCGCTGCTTTCCGTTCGCTTGATGTTCAATAAAGGTTTGGGCGTCTTAGCATTGCTGAAAGAGATTTTGCCCAGGCTCCCTTCGATGACAAGCTGCTTGTTCTTGGGCTTGTTCTTGGCGGCCTCGACGGCCCGTTGGACCTGTTGTTCCATGCGCTGGACGTGATTCTCCGGACCGCGACCATGTCGTCTCATGCCACCATGTCGATTGCCGGTCTGGAACAAGTAGGTCTGTGCGAAGTTGTTCAAGGGCTGGTTTGGATTTGGTCGGTTGGCGGCCTTGAGGGAGCTGTGGACCTGGTAATAGAAATCCTCGCCCAGCGCGGCATCGGTGCTGGCGTCCGCAGGATCTCCAATCGCTGAGACAAGCTGCTGAAGCTGAATGCGAGTAATAAAGCTCTTGTCGTGAGGCGTCATAAGGCCATTATCGCGAGACAGCATATGGATTTTATGGTTACGTTTTGCGCGTCTGGCCTCGGCGTCAAGGAATGCAGACTTCTCCTGCTCTGAGAGGTTGGCTAGTTGCGAAGCGGGCAGAGAAGGGGCCTGGCGGGAAAACGAGTTCTGAGATCGATGTGAAGAGTGCCCAATACGCGCAGCGTCCGCGGACATGCGATTAGGATTCTGTAAGATCTGTGTCGGCGCAATTGCAGATGGCTGAGACTGGGCTTGAGGTTGTGGCTGGTGCTGCTGAGCTAACGGGCTAGGAACTGTCGGTACGGTGTGTTTCGAAGAAGGGCGCTGTAGAATAGTAATGGGGTGACCATGGGGACCTCCGGTCTGAGGCTGCGAAAGCTGGCGAACATCGTGGGACTGGAAGGCTTGTTGCTGGAGCTCGGGTTGCGCATACCGTAAATCAGCAGAATCTTGACGTGGGTGCTGCGGGTGAGCTTGCTGTGCATGAAATTGAGGCTGAGGAGGCTGCTGAACAGGTTGAGGAGCGGCGGGCTTTGGAGCTGATTGCACACGCATAGCTGCTTCCACTTCCTCTAAGCTCATCATGACCTTACGACTGGCAGCAGCTGGCGGCGTTGGTTGCGCAGCAGGTGTTGGCCTCTTGGGTGCAGTACCCCAAATGGAAGCATCGACCTGAAGATCAGCGACGGGTTCTGGCTCTTGGTATTTCTCATAGCCACTTCGAGCGGCTCGAGTTGCTACCGGGTACGGCGAATATCCTTGATAGCCCCCGGCCGTCGCGCTTGGGGGCGGGGGAGGAGCCGTCTTGGTAATTGGCTGCTGGCGACTGAAGAGAGCATGCTCTTCCTCCATGGCATTTGTGACTTTGGAAGTAGCGCCGAAAAAGTCAAAGTCCTTGCCAACAGGGGCCGCAGCGAAGGTATCATCACCACCAAAGGTATCGTCGTTGAACGCGTCATCCGTCTCGTCAAGGTTATCGCCCAATCCATCATAGGTGTCCTCGAAGTTCAGAGCATCCAGGTCGTCATCATATTTCGAAAGATCAGCAAAAGGATCATGCGTCTGGCCAAAGCCAGGCGCGGCCATGTTGTGACCAGACATCGCGAAGTTGTATTTCTACTTCAACGAGATATTACGGCCCAGTCGAAAGGCGTTTCGGTGCTTTTCAGTGACCTGGCAGTTGATGGTGGTCAGTATGATGAGAAGTCAAAAATAGGTGGTGTGGGCGAAGAGAAACGGAGGACTGGGACCTCTGCAAAGGATTGGAAGGTGGGGCCGCGAGAGATACAGAGGAAGAGGCCAACGAAAGAGGTACGGTGGAAAGAGCGTAATGAGGTTCTGTAGGAGGGCATGAAGAGTGGACTTGAAGAGTGGATTTGAGTTGCAATGATGGGGGAAATATCATGCGAGGCTATGAGGTTGAATGCTTCACCACGCCTGATTTCTTTGGTGCATACCGATGTCATGGACGTGGGGCAGAGGGTAACCGGGGTGTAAGGAAGGAGCAGTTGCTAGCCGGGTCGCAGCAGCGCGCGAATCTGAGGGCAAGGAGACATTTCTGAAGTCCCGGGAAGCACTCACAGCTAAGATAATCCAGGAACAAGTTTGATTGAGTTGTTTGTGACGTGCTCGATCATGATGCGACTGCACGGGGCTGAGGCGGACTATTGTGAGGCCAAGCGCCAGCTGTCGCAAGTTGGCGCCGATGCGAGAAAGTGAAAGATATACGAAGAATGCGAAGTGTAAAGACCACAAGTAAAAGGACCTAATCAAGTGCTCCGGACTAGGTATGTTGAAGATGCGTCGGCGTGGTAGAAAACCAAGTGCTTGGAACCAAGCGACCACAAGGCGAAGTCAACAGCTTGCGCACGGTGCAGTGATGATTTATCGAGTCACCGGAGAAAGTGTTAGGTCTCGTCGCACTCATTGAAGGAACGGCTAGAGGTTTATCCCGTCCCGGGGTTTGCAAGCTATTGGCCCTGGTCGTTGGTCCAAGCGCTACTCAGCGCTACCTGAGCCTACCTATCAGTACTCCGTACATTGTAGATGCCCAGAGTCCACAGCGAGTTACGGCACCGGTAAGCTTCTGTATTCCATAGCAGTCAGGAAGCAGCCAACAAGAGGCCCATGGATGCCGGAGGCTGATGGCAGCCTTTCATGGAACCATGGCCCGAATGCTCGTATAATATATGATTGTAGCTCATTCGGCTCCACGGTTGTTAAGGAAATGGTTCTCAATTCCCTCTCATCTAGGATTCGTGTCACTCATCACCGAGACACATGAAGCCACCTCTCCATCAAATTTCAAACCCTCAGACTTCAAGAAACATGCCACCTGCGTTGGTTCCCCTGGGTTGCGACAAACTTCGAGAGGTATACATGTAGTTTCTGGGAAATAGATGTTGGCGGAACGACTCTAGCAACTGAAATCATGCAGCTATCAGCCCATAATGGAAACGGATTGATACTTGATTTTGTCAATCCGGCAGAGTAGCTTGAGGCAAGTCGGTTTATGTAGGACTTTATCAACCAAACCTAGGAGCCCGCGATACCAAGCTCTCTCGGCGCGCTGGATACGAGGAAAGACATTGTCTAACTTAACCGAATCGTATTGCGATATTATACTCCACGTGACAAAATAGGCGCTGATCACTTGGGATGTTATCAGGAGATCGCAGGCAAGCGGTATCATAGAAAAATATTCAGGAGATATCTCAACCATTGTATTGGATGCGCCATTTCGGAAGGGTCGCGCAAAAATGGGCTGAGTCCCTGCGGTGCTGTACGTAACCCGGTACGGCAACCAAATGCCACGAACCAGCTGCATCCACGCGCGACTCAACGCGGTCCTACGTAAGTCAACGCAGAGACTAGTTGACTTATTATAGCGCCACCATACTTCTCAGGTCTGGCTATCGGCAGTCGGCAGGTTATGTATTGGTATGTGGAGACAACCCACGGAAGATGGGGCGAGCAATTGACAGTTCGAGATAAGCATGGGAGACTTGACAAGATGCGAAACAATGCTGACGAGTTACACAACCGAGACCTCCCCAATCGAGAGAGCTCCCAAGCGAAGATCAAAGGGCGGCTTTTCCTAAGGGGTTCTGGAACGCAGTGCCAAGAACACGGGGATCTGCCCTTGGATCATTGGGGGTCGCCGGGTGTCCCTCTGGGCTCGGCAGCTAGGCTGGAATGGGTATCGCTGAAGAATCCTCCAGCTTGTCCTTTTGGGATCATTAAACCCCTGAAAGCTGGCCCCCTGCGGTCCCTGGAGATTGCCCCGTTGGCAGCAAGCTGAACCTGATCCGACCCAGAATACGGCGTAGAGAGGACGAAAAAAAAAAGTTCGTTTCTCCAGTCTCTGACAAGACGGACGCGCGGTCGAGCTCTCTTTATCAATCCAGCAAACTTTCCACGGATTCAAATCTGCCAGGAAGTCTCTCGCGCTTTTAAGGTTGAGGCCGTTGATCAACAACAAGACCACTCGTCTCAACTTTTGCACTTATCCTACTTCTTGACACGCTCCCTTCTCTACAATTCACCTCTTGTCCCTGGCGCACCTTCATTCGTGACCCCCTAGCGCATTTTAATCTCCCTTTTACGAACGCCATGATCTAAGGTTCCCCCCTTGTATTCGCATCCAACGCAACAATTGTGGCCCCGCCCCTTTAACGCGGTAGCTTCAGAATACGACACGATTCATCTTTTGCGACACGGATGAAGTCTTGACTTTCTCGTCTGCCATTCCTTTCCACAGCCGCATTTCCATCTACCATCATCATTGAAGCGAGTACGGCAAGATGGCGGCTGGCAGTGCGCGCATCGTGCGCTACATCTTGTTCGCATTCTTCGTAAGTCTAACACGCCGCCCTTGATTGTGCTGGATCGGTTTTGGGGACCAATTCTGACGAGCAATCTTTCAGTTTCTCGCAGTCATTTACTTCGTCTCCCACTCTTCATACGATGGCGCAGGACTCGGTCCCGATAGCTTTGGAGTTGGCAAAGGCTCGTCCGTGGATGGCGGAAAAGGTTCAACGGGATCATCAGGCAGTGGGAGCAGTAGCAGTGGCAGCGGCAGCAGCAGCAGCACCGAAAAGACGACCGACTCGAACGGCAATACCATCGGCAGCAGCCCTGGCACTCCCTCTACCTCGCACCAAGACCTCGCAGAAGCTCCGATGGCCATGACCCCTGCCGACCCTGGCTGGAATAACCTCCTGGGCACTGCTCCTGGTCCCCGTATGAACGCAACCTTTGTAACTCTTGCCCGAAACGCCGATGTTTGGGAGATTGCGCGATCGATTCGTCAGGTCGAGGACCGCTTCAACCGCCGCTACAACTATGACTGGGTTTTCTTGAACGACAAGCCATTCGATGCCACCTTCAAGAAGGTCACTTCCGCCCTCGTGTCCGGCAAGACTCACTATGGTGAAATTCCTAAGGAGCACTGGTCTTTCCCTGAGTGGATTGACCAGGACAAAGCCAAGAAGGTTCGCGAGGATATGGCTCAACGCAAGATTATTTACGGTGACTCGGTCAGCTATCGCCACATGTGCCGCTTCGAGTCTGGATTCTTTTTCCGTCAGCCGTTGATGCAGAACTACGAATGGTACTGGCGTGTTGAGCCCAGCGTTGAGCTTTTCTGCGACGTCCACTACGATCCCTTCCGATACATGGCCGAGAACAAGAAGAAGTACAGTTTCGTGCTCAGCTTGTACGAATATGTCGAGACCATTCCCACTCTTTGGGACAGCACCAAGAAGTTCATGAAAAACTTCCCCGAGCACATTGCCGAGGGCAACTCCATGGGATTCCTCAGTGATGATGGTGGTGATAGCTATAATCACTGTCATTTCGTATGTCTCCCACATGAAATTAACATATCTTTTTGGCACTAACAGATTTCCAGTGGTCTAACTTCGAGGTTGGCAACCTTGACTGGCTGCGATCCAAGGCTTACACCGACTTCTTCGAGTCCCTTGATAGAGATGGTGGTTTCTTCTACGAGAGATGGGGCGATGCTCCCGTTCACTCGATTGCCGCTGGTCTTTTGCTGAAGAAGGAGGAGATCCACTTCTTCAACGATATTGCCTACTACCACGTGCCGTTCACACATTGCCCAACTGGCGAAAAGACTAGACTTGACCTCAATTGTCACTGTAACCCTAAGGATAACTTTGACTGGAAGGGATACTCTTGTAAGTTCATTCATAAATTCCAGCCTGTGGCGGCTGCTCACATATCACAGGCACACCGAGATACTTCGAGATCAACGGCCTGGAAAAGCCGGAAGGATATGAGAATCAACAAGACTAAATTCTCTGGCCTCGTCGTGTATTACTATAGAAGCAAGGAGAAAATGGACGAAATTACAAAGCTCATGGTTTCTTTTTATGCATCTCGTAGTTGAACGGGGAACATGGCCAATTTTGGGGCGGGCACGGCGTCATGGGTTTATCTCTCAATGAATTGGAGACCATTTTGTGGTTCTGTACATATTTCTGTAGGAAGTTAGAGCACTTTTGAGGCGGACCCTTCCTGCCTCCTATATCTACAATATGTGTACAACGTGATGTAATAGTCCACCATCGTCTACCGGACCGTCCCAGGCCGAGAGAGCTCATCTCATGATAATTGCAGCTGCACAAATACACCCTTCCCTAGATCTCATTACGACCCAACGGATGCCTTCTTTGGCTTCTTTGTTCCATACTTGCTTCGACTTGACATTCGGTTGGCGACACCACCCTGAGGAAATCCAGTTAGCGAATGGCTCAAGTTGCCCAATGAGGGTAAGACTATGGATGGTGAAAGCTCGAGGGGTACAGAAAAACCACTCTCAATGTCTCCATGGCCGCTGTACTCTCGACCCATCTAGGAGCTTATGGGCCCTTGAATATAAAAGCTGAAGGTTGGGAAACTTACCAAATCCAGAGCTCCTCTAACCAAATGGTACCGCACACCGGGACAATCCTGACTACGTCCACCTCTGACCAGCACCACACTGTGCTGCTGAACATTGTGGCCCTCTCCGGGGATGTATGCAGTAATCTGGCGTCCCGAACTCAAACGCACACGCGCCGTCTTTCGCTCGCCGGAATTGGGCTTCTTGGGTCGCGTAATGCCGACTTTGAGGCATACTCCTTTTTGTTGCGGGCAGTCGGTGTCTGCGAGAGCTGGGGAGACGGCATGGCGAGCGCGCTTGCCGGTGCGGCACTTCTGTAAGCCGGAAATGTTAGCATATGATCGAGGACTCGGGTGATAAAAGTCGGGGCGTGTTTCGTGCCTTTAGAACCTGGTTCAACGTCGCTTGCGGCGAGGGTGTCGTCGAGAAGGATCGTGGTGTTATGAAGGAGGCCTTGGCGGCGATCGAGGGCATAGCTGGCCGCCGCGCCAGGGATGGCATCAGGTACCGGAGCATTGGTGCGGACATGATGGGCGGGCTCGTATTTGGCGTTGCGATGTCGAGCTACCCAGAACAGAAGCTCGCTCGCGATATTCTCGTAGCCAAATCCAGTCAGTTCTTGGCGGTGCTGCATTTTCGAGCACAGACCACCGAGTCGCATATCGGCGTTGGACTTGTTCCGGGGACATGGGAATTCACATGCTAGTTTGGTGTCCGCTATCGAGCTCTCCAGCTGCCAGTCGACTGCGTGAGCTTGAAAACAGCTGCGACCCCACGAGTCAAGTTAGCCATGGCTGGCCCCACGGCTTTCCTCGGCTTCTTGGGGTAGACTTCCGTGGCACGCGGTAAGAAGGATGGAGTGCCGTCCGGGGAAGGAGGCGATGCTCGATCGCTTCTTCACTTTCTCTTGTGCCATTGACTGCTGTGCCTTCCAATACCTCCCTCTATACTTCTTCTTTGCTTAGACAGCTATCCTAAACATACAGGAACTAAATTGATACACTGCCTGTCGTTGTACCTCTCTCCACACAGTTGTTCCTTTGAAGCGCAAGTGGTACTAGATCACAATGTCTTCGATCGCAAGAGCACTCCGGCCTGCCGTGCGGCGGAGCCAGACTGTTATGAGTAGAGCGTCTTCGTCCTTGTTTCCCAGAGTACAGAGTGCAGGTAGAGCATTCAACGCGCCCCAGCAGTAAGTGCTTTCCAAATGCTCTAGCTCCTAAGCATGCTGACAAGCCACAAGATTACGATGCCTCTCCTCGACGCCCCGCCGCCAATTCGACATAACCGAGATCCCGCCCACTCCCATTTCCCACCTTTCCGAGACAGAGGCAGCAATGCAAGAAGCTGTATCTAAATTTGCCAACGATGTGATCCTACCCAAGGTCCGCGACATGGACGAGGCCGAGGCAATGGACCCAGCATTGGTGGAACAGCTATTCGAGCAAGGCCTTATGGGCGTAGAGATTCCAGAAGAGTACGGAGGCGCCGGCATGAACTTCACTTCAGCCATTGTGGGAATCGAGGAGCTCGCAAGAATTGATCCCTCGGTCTCGGTCATGGTCGACGTGCACAATACGCTGGTCAACACGGCGATTATGAAGTGGGGAAGCAATGACCTCAAGAAGCGCTACCTACCAAAGCTTGCTACAAACACTGTAGGCGCGTTCTGCCTGTCCGAGCCGGTATCTGGCTCTGACGCCTTTGCGCTTGCTACCAAAGCCACCAAGACCGCCGACGGCTACAAGATCAGTGGCGGAAAGATGTGGATTACGAACAGCATGGAGGCAGGCTTCTTCATTGTGTTCGCCAACCTCGACCCGAGCAAAGGCTACAAGGGAATTTCTGCCTTCATCGTCGAGAAGGACACCAAGGGTTTTAGCATCGCCAAGAAGGAGAAGAAGCTTGGTATCAAGGCCAGCAGCACATGCGTCCTCAACTTTGACGACGTTGAAGTCCCTAAGGAGAACTTGCTGGGCAAGGAGGGAGAGGGCTACAAATACGCCATCGGCATCCTGAACGAGGGCAGGATTGGTATCGCTGCCCAGATGACGGGTCTTGCCCTCGGGTCCTGGGAAAACGCTGTTAAATACGTCTGGAACGACCGTAAGCAGTTCGGAAAGCTGGTTGGCGAGTTCCAGGGTATGCAACACCAAATCGCGCAAAGCTACACGGAGATCGCAGCCGCCAGAGCATTGGTTTACAACGCTGCCAGGAAGAAGGAGGCCGGACAAGACTTCGTCATGGACGCTGCCATGGCCAAGCTGTACGCTTCTCAAGTTGCCGGGCGAGTGTCTGGTCTGGCAATCGAGTGGATGGGAGGTATGGGTTTTGTGAGAGAGGGACTGGCCGAGAAGTTCTGGAGGGACAGCAAGATCGGTGCTATCTATGAGGGAACCAGCAATATTCAGTAAGTGACCTATGGTTCTACGTGCACAAGGGCGGAATGGTAAGCTAACAATTCGCAGGTTGAATACAATTGCCAAGATGCTTCAGAAGGAGTATACTGCATAAGCTATTTTGGACAAGAATCGTCGTGGTAGATTAGAGAAGTCCGCATTATGGCATGACGTCGGCGTATCAAGGGCTACTATGCAATTTTAAGGTGTTTAGATGAGAGCCTATGAGCGAGATGGATATGTGTTCATATATAATGTCAACTTTTTATTAATACCACTGCTGTCTTGAGAACACCACAGAACAAGGCGGGCTTACATCTAAAATGCTCGGGGGCAGGGCTTTACTTATCTCATTGAAAGTCATAGATGATTATACGATAAGGCTGTTTCGTTTCTGGAAAAAACAAGCTTTCAGCCTAACTAGGATGGTAGCGTAGACACGACATGCATTATGTATCGCTCCAACAGGCTTGCGCATCTTACTGTGGGTCGAAGCATATGGGCGAGACAGCCGAACCTAATGACGGCTTGGACTACATTTTCTCATTCATCCCTGCTTAGCCTCGTCTCACACGGCAATGCGGCTTCGTGAGCCATAATTCAGTCGAGCATCTTAAGCAGAGCACCCCTGCATATTACCTATGAAGTGTTTTTCGAGGATTTCGATTTTAGGGAATAGCGGTTGTGGTGGTGATTTCGATCAAGCTACGTGAACGTAGAATTCCATCTAACCATAGATTGTTAAGCCAGCCAGTTCTTACTTGCATTCTAGTTTCTTGAGGTCTTTCTTCACTTTAAACATTTGTTGTGCGCATTGGCTTAGGTCTGAACGCATCCCTTAGGATGAACGTCATCTATAATCCCCATAGCCCCCCGTGCGATGGCGGTATCATAAGGGCTGTGCAATTAATAATTCCCCAAATTAGCAACCGATATGCATGACATACCACGCTAAGTCATGAGGCTCTGCTGGTATACACTGGCGAAACAAGTCTTTGCATCGTCATGTCACCCGAGCGACGGGAAGCACAGCCTCCAGAATTACTTCTTCCAGGGGTTCCCGACTCCGCTATCCGGGCTGCTCGCCTATCGCTGGACGCAGAAGACTTGCAGGGAAGGCTTGAGGGGGGAAACCAGCGGGGTGGTAACTGCCCCATTAAAGTTTGCGTTAAATTACACTAGCTAAGGTATTTTTAGCAACTGTGCCAGCCTCATGGGACTTTGGTGCACTGCTCCATCTCGAAAGTTGTGACCATCTTTTGGCTTAGTGAGATTCGCTTGAGTGATTATCGGCACTTAGCCGAAGAGTCTGAGTAGAAGATGCATTATGGCTTATTACTGGTTTTGTGATGATTGTGTGGTCTGGAATGTGATTACTGTGAGTGAAGCTGCGCAATGTACAGAGTCCAAATTGACATTAGTCCCGCGTTCGGTAAACCTTCTTCTCCCTAATTCTAACGGCGTGGACCACTGGGATTCAATGTACCATCCGAGAGGTAACGTGCCCCAAACATATTTTGTGCAACCATCATGCTTCCTTTTTTCAAAGACCTTTGGAACTTCTATACTGGCCAGACCGCTCAGACTAGTCGAAGGATTCAAGTTCATTCAAGACTTGGTGGCCGGAATGGGTCGAGACCCAATCGCCACTAATGTTACTGGTCAGCAGTAGGACTGGCCGCCATGTTTCGCAGCCCCCAAGGACAGGGGAGGACAGAATTGGGCCAGGCGATCGTAGCGACGTCCACTCAGACCGACAGCGGCCCTCAGCCGCAGCAATCTCTAAATGGTGTGCTGCCAATGAGGGATCGCGCTGGTATACCCGGACCCGCTGAACAATCTCTTGGCGAGCTCCACGCGAGGTCAGGGATGGCTGTGCATCGCAATACCAGTGCCGCGAATTGCATCCTTCGTGCCTTTAGTGCAGATTTGGGCGTTGTGAAGGTCAGGCTGGAGGAGATAGCTAGAGCCCTATTTCATAAGGCTGTGGCCCCCATCCTGAGCAGATGTCGATCAAGGCCTCTGTGTTATTCTCAACTCACTTTCATTTCCTTTGCTGGAATTCGGCGAAACAAGCTGGCTAGTGCCCGATAAGCGGATATCCCCAAAACTGCTGGTGCCATTATCAAAATGTCAAAAGTCGACCGACCTTCCGCCGACGAGCCTTTGGCTCCAGAGCTGCCACGCCGCGACAGTAACTTGCGGCTCATCTCCAGTCCTGTGGCCACAGGCTTAAGTGAAGAAGGGGCACAAAGAGTTCAGTCTATGGGCTTGACATCTAATGGACAACCCGACGTTGAGCACCTTGGCTTCCGGTACAAGGATGATCACGATTGCCCGGAATTCGTCAAGCACTCTAGCTCAACCAACTATGAGGTGCGTCGTGTGCATTGACAGCTTGTGGGAGTCAATCTGACAAGATGTCTAGCTGTTTTACGACTTGTGGTTCGTGGCTAATCTCGAAGTGTTCTCATCTGTAAGTACCTACCGAGTACCAATCGTAGGGCTCGTACTGACCAATGGAACCAGTCGAAAGCTGTAAGCAAGGAGTCCGATCTATATGCCTATGTTGGTTATTTAAGGTTCGTTTCCATGGTTCGGTCTCTAATTGACGCCCGTCTTAACCCATGCCTCGTAGTATTCTCTGGTTCACCTGGTTCCTGGTCGGCATGTTCGACGTCCGCTTTGTCACCGACAGTATCTTCGAACGCATCATTCGGACTGCTCATCTTGGCGTTATGGTGGGTTTCAGCGTTGTCGTCACCTACTTTGACCCAGAAAATCAGCAGGCAGCCCCCTTTCAGACGCTATGTGGGTGATCCTCCCAAATACTGCAACGAACACATGATTTGCGAACTGTTAAAATACTAATTGGCTTGAAGCACTCATCCTCATGGTCTCAAGACTCGTTCTCTTTTTCCAATATGGCACAATCATATGGCACATCCGGCAATTCAGCAAGGGCAAACTGCCCGTCGCCGTCGCCGCAGCTGTGCACTTCATCTCCGCCATGATATTTCTAGGTATCCGATTTCGATTCGAGCCTGACAAAAACAGCCGTGTGTACATCGTCTGGTACATTGTCTCGGCTTGCGAGGCACTCATCCAGCTGGGACTCGCCTTACACTACAAGGTGCTTACCTTTTCGAAAACTCATTTGACCGAGAGGATGACCGTACTTACCGTCATTATTATCGGTGCCGGTGTCACAAGTATCGCAAAGAACGTGGTGCTCATTGTGAACAACGCTGGCGGATGGACAAGTGCGACTATTGGTGTTTTAACGAGTGCGATTGCGACCATGTACTTTTTCTTCATGATCTACTTCGACTGGATGTCGCATCACCATCTTTCGGGTTGGCGCCAGCTTACATGGACAATTTGCCACTTCCCGTTCCATGTCGCGCTTCTCCTGTTCATGGAGGGAGCCACCCAGTTCATGGTCTGGTGGAAAGTTGTAAGTACCTGATTTACCAGTATAAGTCTGGCCTACTTGACTAATTGAAAATAGCACGAAGTCGAGACATATGCTAGCGACCAATTTTACAGCCTCATCGAGCGGCTCAGTGGAACCGATGTCACCATAACCAGCAACCTTATCTCGGACGAGCTAAACAAGACGATCGCCGGCATTTGGGAAACCTACACACCGACGTATACACTCACCTACGAACGGGTTGACACCCTCCTGCTCGACATCCGAAACATACCAGAGGACTTTTGGACCTCCAGCGCGAATGAATACCCTGACATCGAGAACGAGTGGACATACGACATCGTCGAGCTCCTATACGCAGTCATCAACTCACTCTTCGTGAACTTCAAGATCGACCCCTTCGATGGTATGGAGGAGGACGACCCTGCGAAGATGCAAGACGTCGCCATCAACGACCTGAATCAGCGATACTACACCGTCTTCCAGTACGCCTACGTAACAGCGGGCATGGTCCTCATGTTCATGGTCGCCATGTACAGCTTTACCAAGAAGTCGGGCTGGACACCCTTCATCATCTTCCGCACCACGCTCTTCGGCCTGATGGGCCTTGGCCTAGCGCTCGTCGAGCTCATCTCCAAGAACGACGAGCGCCGCCTCAACTACCTCCTCACGCCGTGGCTGCTGCCCACTATCTGCATCGTGTTCTTCGTGGTGCTGCTGCTGTCCCATCTGCCCCACCCGCCGCCTCTGTTCTTCAAGCGTCGGAATTCGGGTCCCAGGAGCAACCTTCACAACACCGTATATACGAGCGTGCAGGCCCGCGAGGTCGGCCCGGATCTCACGAACGCCTATGACAACCAGGGGTACGATCCGCACCGATGGGGTAGTGGGGCACCCGCGAACGTGTACATGCAATACCCGACACCGGAGACGGCCTATCACAACGCTTACGGACAGACGGGTGACTATGGGATGGGAAGTTCACCACCGAAGCACAACTAATCCCAAGGAAGCGCTGCATAGAAAGCGAAGCATAGCTCTTGAGGCTCTTAATGAGATGGCCTCGTATATACGAGGGGTTTATGTATAAAAGAACACGAGATGGGCACTGGCGTACTTGATGTTTGGATACCCACATTGACTTTGCATTTTCAAGCGCTATGATAACAATGGTAGAATCGAGTTGGAATTGCATGCACGGATTGAATATTATTCCCATCTTGCGCTCATAATTCAGTATTCCTAAGAGCTCGACCCAAGAATTAATATGAATTTAGCCTATTTACTGCACAACCAAGAAGCCACCATGTCGTAAAAAGGCTTGTAGCTTTGAGTTTAATCTCAGGGATTCAGCACATCTCGGGGCTTTGTGTCGTGGATTGGAATACGAAAGCCCCGCGCCTGGGCAAAACATTCAGCGCATCAATATTCAAATATATATGGGGATACTTTACGGACTTAGTGACAGCAATAATAGTGATCAACATGCCAATACTTAGATATAATATCAGCCAGGCAGCCAAACTAGGCCGCAAATAATTCTTCTCAAGGCAGAAAGCGTCTTTTTCAGCCCCCAATGCTGATTGGCATGTTACAAGTGGTACAGGGTTCCGTGACTGTGAATATAAGAGGGTTCGCATCTGGCTATATGATTTGCCACTGTCAAGGAAGTCTTCAATCTTATTCATTTCAATCGAGCATTCTTGCTCAGCTAGGAAACGTGGTTGGACATTTCATTCCAACATTCCTAACCAACATGGCACAGCAAGGTGGCATCTACCAGGTCGTGAAAGGTAAGCTGTATCTTTTCGTGTGCACTTCGCGGGATACCGATTACATGGCCAGCCATCATCCAGTGACTACCTGTAGACCATTATAAGCTGCTTTAGTTTTCAAGACCTCAAAGCAAATAGCATTGTATGTTGCCATTTATACTCACTATAACGAAAGTTTGCCTGCAAATGAAATATCAGAGTCGTTTGATATGCTTATTAAGCATTGTATTTGAGATGTATACCGCCTCGGCGTGATATGGGAGGGATTCGACGACTTGATTAAGTGGGTAGTTTTTCATTCAAATTCAGGTCTCTTATTAACTAACTCGTCATCCTTATATAACGTCCATCTAACTCTGTGATAAAGGACTGTAGTTGGACTTTTAGGTACAACCCCATGTTATACCTGAAATCCATAGCATTACAAGGTGAGAGTAGATCACAGATTTTTAAAAGCGTTAAGCCCCTGTAGAATCTCCCAAATCGCACCATTACTGACAGAACCTAATGCGGAAGATGCGGCCGTACCGGCGTCAGCTCCATCTTTGTCGGTAAATTGACACGCGATATTCTGCGCTGGGTCGGAGCCGGATCGGATGGCGTCGCTAACACGCTGAGCGGTACAGGCCTCGCTAGTATGGAAAGTGAGGGCGGCGCCGTTGATGTCAGACTGGACATGGTATTTATTCTCGGTTGGAGCACAGCCGTTCAGGTTCAGGTGGTTCCACACGCGGTTGGCTTTGATCGAATTTTCAGCGTCCGTAACAACCACGTACCAATATTGGACGACGGGCTAACAGAGTTGAAAGTCAGTATATATGCTACATTAAAGATAGATAAATTACATCAGAGCTCGAACGCATCGTTTACATACATCATTGGTAACCGTCTCCCACTTGTTGTAACAGGTCACGCCTGGAGGGTTTGACGCTGGGTATCCTCCACCACGAGCGACGACTTGCTCGACGGCACTAGGAACTGCAGCGGCAAGGGATTGGGAGATAAAGGCATTGGCTAAGGCGGCAAGGACTGCGGAAGAGACGACCATGATGGCGAAGGCGTTAAAGTGCTGGGGGGATATGCTGTATAACTATTGCAGTGAGAATTTGGTGATTATTTTGTTGAACAGAGAGTTTTATGTTGAATTCTAGTAGGTTGCGGAAGGGTGATGCTGAATTTGTGTCTGCTTTAATTGTTAAGAAAGTAAGAGGAAGGTTGCTGCTTTATATGAAGTCTTAGCATACCTGTGGACTTTCTTCGTCTGCGAGTCGAATATGAAATCATAGCCCACATGAGCTTTCTCAGCATCAACATACAACCGGCTCCATCCCTGAAAACCCGAGAGCTAAGAGGAACAGGATCACAATTGCCTAAACTCCGCCGATCTTAAAGATTGGATCAGTATTATGCATAAAGGTATAAAATTTTCAATTATAATAAAATAACCCAATATTATATTCGGTGTAACCTTTAACATATTAGCTGATGTATCCTATGGGCTTACCCACATGTTTTAAAAGTTGAGGAATTTATTTTTATAGTATGGTAGGGCATGGTTTGGAGTGCTATTCTGCGGGTTCAAGGGTTGAAAGACTTCCATTTCAGACTTTCGTAGCTTAGTTAGTGCCAGACTAACCCATCCTGCAGGAATCGTCCACCTTTTCCTAGGCGCCTGCTGTGTGGGGAACTGGGGAGCCCTGGCTCGAGCGTTTGGACAAAGATTCCCTCATCTAGGTCCGAATCATGTTCTTATGGGACGGCTGGTCTTGCCGTTAAAAAGGAAGGGGCGGGCGGGGGGGCACTGTCTGCAAGCTTGGCGGTGGGCCAACTCAAGATCTGCATTCCTCTTAGCCGTAGGAGCGCTGGATACGGCGATCCACGGCTTCCCCGTTCCGCCTGTGTTCTGGAGGGACAGTCGAGGGGTGGAGCTTATAAGTAGGTAGGTCCCGCCAAGGCCCAGTTATATAGCCCAGCAAGGCTATGTGTAATCTCCGTAAATTCATTAGTTAGTCTTTGACTAACGTAGGGCCAGCTAGCCGGCAGCCGGTTACCCGCAGCCGGTAGGTTCGCCCTGAACACCCAGTGTTTCAATGCGTGTCCATGCTGTGGATGGCGATGATGTCAATGTCCGTCTCCGCCTCGCATTTGGCTACGCTTAGATGTGGGCATACTGGGTGGCTATCCAGATCACCGACGTCCCTGCATTCTACATACTGTCGTGTTCTTGCCTATGCATGCATTACTCTTACGGCCTGATTCATACCCTCCTCTTTCTTTACTCTTTTAAGTCTTTCTTATTTTATATTATTTATTATTCGTTTTATATGACAAGGACTCAGACGGAAAGTATGAAAGAATAAGATGCCATATTATACTATATTGCGTTAAACTGACGGAATTGATGTCTTGTATACACTCTTATAAATCACAGTTTCTCACAAATTAATTACTTTCTCCCAACGCCACTGCTGACTACTCACTGTCTATGTTGTCACCAGGCTCAGCCCGGCGAATCTCTGCCATTGGTGCAGGGTCGTTTCTATCGATTGGTTCCAAAGGTTGCATTTGGATCAAGCGCTTCGAGCAGAGCATCTGTGCTAGTTTCTGGATAACTGTTGGCGGCCGTGGTGCTCACACTTCCATGCCCTGGCAAGTCGGCTCGCTCACAGTCTCCTATTGGCTGAGTTGAATGCATGTGGTCCGTTCTTGAGGACTGCGTCTAGCTGTTAGAGCGTGGATATGATGTGAGTGACACAGGGGAAGGATTGTAAGTGGGTTATCGAAGCTTTATAGGCTGATGCTATAGTAATAAGTTAGAAAGAACGAAAAAATTCTTGACCTTGACTCTTGGCAAGTGATTTGACGCTTACGCATTGTATTTCGAGTTTCGGTTTGACTTGTAAAGATTCTGCCAAACACAATCGTTCTCCACGCTCTCTTTACAAGCACTCAAAATCAAACAACAACTCGCGTGGGGCAAAAGAAGCGAAAATAGTGGGAGGCTGAAGCTGCCTTAGGTATAAACACGCTAGAGAAGAACACGAGAAGACTGGCTTGGAATAGAGAGCACATGGCATTTATGTTTTATCCTTTGCATATAATAATTGCATTTATGTGACAATTGTAATAATAGAAGTGGGCTACATTGAACCAAATTATTCAAAGCTTGAAGAGGGTTCAATGGTACATTTGAACTGGTGGCCAGATTCCAAGGCAAGCGCCATCGCTTAGGGCGCTCATCCCAAGTGCGAGTTTTGCAAGGCACAAACTAACGTAAACAATAGATACTAGCTTAAAGCATCTACAATATAAGGCATCGCATACTCACCAACTAAAACAATTATATTCTAGCCCGTGAAGTATGCAATTGCATGTAAGAGTGTTTTCGCTGTCTGACACAATATCTGGACCAAGTCTCTGGCCAAGCTGGGTCCCAGCACTGTCTCGTCCCTGGCCCAGAGGCTTCGTGTCAGATCCCCCGACTAGCTGGCCGATGCCACTCCAGCGCTTGAGCAGTGATAGTATGATACCAGCAGCCGCATGGTCGGGAGAAGTGTAAGGATGATGGCATTGAGGACGAAGGCTGACCATGAATTGCTTCGCGTAACGTGCGGTGTACTGTACACGTCATCTCCACGAAGCTACATCTCGTCAAGAGCAAGTGGCAGCGCTGCTGTGAAAACATGGCTTACAGTCACGCCAGTGTCAGTGTCCGAAACCTCATCTAGTCTACATGACCCCGCATGGGAGATACTGCATGCAGACGAGGAGTCCCGGCGTTGGCGATGTCAAAATCGGACGGGAGTTCTGGGATCAAGAAATGGCAGACCTCTTGCTTGTGAATTAATAAGGCTTGGCGTGTCTGACCATATATTCGTATATATTTTACTTTACTCGACACGCCTAATATCATACTTTTCGCCCACTCGTAACTTTAATCTACGTGACAGCCTGCAGCCAAATACGGCAAATTTAACTGCTTATAAATAAGCTTTGGACATCAACCAATGACCCTGGAATGCTAAGATTCGTTAGTTCCATAAGCCCGTGATATATAGCGTAGCTAGCTGTAAACGGTATCTATGCTTCTATACGTACCGAACACGCGGAGTCGTCATGTTAAAGGGGGGGTGTGTACCTTCCATTACGTCTTCACTTGATCTGGGGGCCAAAACGAGGCTCTGCGGGGTATTAAATGCGGAATTCGTCAGATTCGTGCAAACCGATCTGGTCTTCTATTCAAACCTCATCTCAGGTCAAGCAGATACTTCCTTAGGAATGGCTGAAAGGGACAGAAATCGTCGGCGAAGTGATCGCCACGACTACCGATATTTTGAAGATGTCGTTCCTCGATCAGAGAGTACGGAGAGATTTGTGAGCACCATTCAGCGCAAGCCGTCGCCGCCTCCCATTCACTTAAGTGTGGATTCAACCCAGGTGAGGCGGCGTCCGTCCCCTCCAATAGTGAGGCCGATGTACAGAAGCGCTAGCACCGGGCACATACCACCATCGGAACGCACAAAAACTGGAAGTGGTCAGCGCAGAGCCCCGAGAATAGAGGTCTCGCAATATCCATCGCCAGACCCAGGCGCTTCCTGGCGTCACCATGGAAGAGACATAGAAGATTCATATCCAACTCTTTTGAATCAACACATAATCCCGAGCATCAACATAGTATCACCCGATGAGCGGACTTCTGGTATTCGCTCTAACCGTTCGGGGCGTTCTTGGTCTAGAAACCCGGGATCAGCTGTCCAACCAGACCAGGCGGCTGGGCCATCAATAACCCCGTCCGCCGTAGGATATCTTGGCGAGAGAGCGTATCGATATTCAGAGTTGCGCCCTTTAGAAATGAGATTGTTGCGCATTCTGCCTGCAAAGATGGCAGCTATCAAGTGCACCATCGCCCAATTTCCAATAGCGGAGGCTCCGACGTACGTAGCGCTCTCGTACGCTTGGGGAGACGCCGATGATAAAAGCCCAGTTCAAATCGATGGAGTCAAGCTTTTCATCGCAACAAGCCTTTACGGAGCCCTCTCCGCCATCCGTGAGAAAGGAAATGATGTGCTGGTTTGGGCTGATGCGTTGTGCATCGATCAAGAAAATCCTGTTGAAAAGAGCGATCAAATCAAGCTGATGACAAGTATATACGCCAAAGCTGTGTCTGTTGCTATTTGGCTTGGGCCTGAGGCTGATAGCAGTGAATCAGCCATGGAATTTCTCAAAGATCTCCAGGTCAGGTCCATGTCTGAACAGCAGATCAGATCCCTGATATCCTCCCCTGAGAGTCAGCGTGATCTTGCTGCGGTAGCTACTTTGTTCTCACGTAGTTACTGGACAAGAGTATGGGTTGTGCAGGAAGTTGTCAACGCCTCCCGTATCAATGTTTATTGCGGATCAAAAAAACTTCCCTGGCATGTCCTCAAGACAGCGTCGGACATTTTCTGGCAATACAAAAAGGATATTGATCATCAGTTCTCCAAAACATCCGCACGTCATCGGCGATACTCAGCACTTCCAAACTCGCAAACTCATGCCCATGCACTTGTTTACGAAGGACCAAATGGTCTGCTGGATCGTCGAATATTGCAAACTGGGAAAGAAGAAGTTCTCCTCCACGTGTTGCGAGCGTGCAGACGAAAACAAGCAGGGGAAGCACGAGATAAAGTCTTTGCTTTGCTTGGAGTCCTGCCTGAATCCATCCGCAAGGATATCCCAGTTGACTACAAGAGTTCAGTGAAAGAAATATTCACAAATGTGGTAGATTACCTGCTCTACACTACCGATTCTTTGGATGTCATATGCGAGTCCGTTCATTTTCCACAACATTTCAGTTCATATAATTTACCCTCATGGGTACCGGATTGGTCCCATAATCCGGAAACAACGTCACTAAGTCAGTCTTACAGTTTTTCGGCAGCGGGTAAGACTATTGCGCAATGGAAATTCATCGATACTCATCTGCGCAATGAACTGGAGATATCTGCCATCTATCTGGATACAATCAAGTATCACGGGTTCCCAGTCGGCACCCTGTGTACATTGGCTGATTATTTGATGAGTTTTCTACACTGGAGGGCACTGCTCATTCACACATTTGGCCGGTCCGCCGAAGGGGCATCCAGCAAAGCAGCACACGAGGCATTTTGTAGGACTTTGAACCTCAGCCAGACACCCCTAGAATGGCGACAGCATACAGATGAATGGATGCAGGCCTGCTACCACGTCTTTGCATCCTTGTTGAAAGAGCGGTTACCATATCTGGCTATTGACTCTGAACTTGAGGCATGCGCTGCTCCGCATACAGGGATAGAGCGCGAAAACCGTCGTCAATTCCTCCAAACCCATTTTGGCAAATACATGATGGGTCGATCCTTTTGTATCACAGAGAGGAAGCATATGGGGATGGGCTCGGGATTTATGCTCCCCGAAGATATTATTGTTGTACCGTTGGGATGCCGAACGCCAATTATCCTGCGCCAAGAAGGAATTACGCCACGAAGATATCGATTCATTGGGGACATTTATGTTGATAAGTATATGGACGGACGGGCGCTTGAAATGTATCGATCTCATGAAGCGGAGATCGAGAAATTCGTTTTAATTTAGTGTTGTAAGGTTCTTGTTTATTTAGGTAGTATTGACCTGGTTTCCAAGCACACTTGAATCGAACGTGTCGATTGGATAGCAAGGCTAGGATGAATCAGAAGACACCCGTGGTGCTTCTTTTGTAAATTCCAGACAGCTCCGTGGTAAAGTTCTAGTCTTTAATGTAGGGGTAGTGAGTGGTCTTTATCGTTGTTGTGCTGAGGAAGGAATCTCCCTCAAAGCTGAGGAGTGAGCTGACATATTGTCATGTGTGTTCTCCGGTGTTGATACCGCTCAGCTATCGAAGCAAAGATAATGAGTACTGGCTGACAGTCTACATGGGTCAAAGTGACACTGGTGGGAGGATATTGGGAAACAACAGTCTGAACAATAACATCATTATCACCAATAACAGTGCGCATTAGCTTAACGGCATCGGCACTTCAACTAACACCACTTGAGATATTTTGTCAAAACAACTACGACGTTTATCAGCCCCACTCCCAAGACCCGTTTGTTCCCCCCCCTCCCCAAGATAACGTCGGCCGGAACATGTCCGATCGAAGGCCCATCACATAACGAGGGGTTCTGGCCCACAAGTTTCTCTCCATCAGGTCCGAACTAAACGAAGTTGGATGCTAACATCATCAGGCCGGCTTGATTGTACTGGATGGCCTTATATGTAGGGCACAAGTCCTGGTAGATCACAGATGTCGCTAAAATTGCAATCCCACCAGCATGAGGAACAAAGAGATCATCAGCTCAGGACTTGGCAATAGAGTTCCATCTAGTCCTTCGAAAGATAACTGTGCGTGTGTGGTTTAGGATATCGTCCGAGGTAAAGTTCCGGCCCCACCGGGATCACGGCTAGCTAGGACTGCGAGGATGTACCGCATACTTCCCTAAATCACCCCTCCTTCCTGCCCACTCACAAAACTGTTAAAGCCGAGTTTCTGATTGACCTGAAATCTCTTACATACTATTGGGATGACACAATGACTCATCTGGTGACATAATTTAGCCTATTATTGTAGTTCAACCGATCCGATTCTATTATATGATAGTAAGGGCTCAAGTTTATGGCAGCGAGATATATTTCCAATACTGGATACAATCTTCATTGGGTTATGTATATGGCCTCCGGTGTGGGCTGCCTCGCTCAGTATGGCAAAACACCCGCGAGCTTGAGCAACTTGTCTGTCGGTTCCGGGACATCAAGTGGCTGTGATCGGTCGCGGGGATCTCTGGTGCCGTCGGGTAGGAATGTCTGGACGTTTCTGAAGACTATGTGTTCATGGGGCCAATGAGTTGTAGAGCCATAAGACTCGAATACCTTCTTCTTCAGTGCTAATTGCTCTGGGGAAGCAAGTCTCGCCGGCATGCAGGCCACATAAATAGCGGTTCGAATTTGTTCACCTTTTTCCGTCGGGTCCGAGCCATAGTGCATAAGGCGGCTATCCCACAGGATCAAGTCTCCAGGTTCCGCGCATACCTTCTGGGGTGCAATACCTCTATCCTTCCACCATTTTAGTTGCTCTTTGGAGAAATGGAAGATGTCTTTAGGCATCCACGAATCACTATCGGTTTGACTGTCAAAGAACTCATCGAAAAGTTTGTGAGACCCAGGGTATACGACCAAGCCACCATCTTCGGGGCCGCAAGGGGCCAGGTTGACGATGCCTTGCACACAATGAAGGCCACGCTTCAGCGGACTTTGATCGACATGTTCCCAGCCGGCTCTCGCAGCCAGATCTGGGCGGTTAGGAAGCGTGATATTCAGGCCGTCAAAGCTGCTGAGCAGCTCACTGGTGCCCCAAATTTTCGTAAAGGCTTCTTGCACACCGGGCTCCATTCGCACATCCCACATGAATTGTTCATGGCATATACCATAGCCAATAAAGGCCCTGATGATCGGATTCATCACGGGCAAATTCTTCTCGATCCAAGTCTCGCTGTTGTTCAGGTCTAAATCCGTACCAAACGAAAGCAGCCAGTCAAGGGCCTTTTGGCGGTATTTGTCCGCACGCTCGCGAGGTATCGCCCCCTTCACAACGGCATATCCATTATTCTGCAAATCGGTCCTGAAGTCATCGTATTGCAATCTGGACTTAATTGAGCGTGGATTCGCATCTAATGTTCTTCGGCTTACTCACTTCAACGCACCAGGAACAGGCGGCGGAGAAAGGGTGAAAGTAGGTTCGCTTGCAGCGATATCGATAGCGCTAGGTGCCATGGTGGGAAGCGTTGGATGATCGCAAGTTAATCAATTCGTGAATTTCTGGAGGTGTCGAAGTATCTCTTGGTCAGCGGGCGAAGGATCAACGGTATCTTCTCGATCCTAATCTACGGCCGGAGCTCCGATCCGAGATTCGCCACACGTGTCCAGGTACTGTGGAGAAGGGACAGATAAGTTCAGATACAGTACAGACACTCACATCTCTTAATCGCACAGTATGGTGTAATTACAACGACCGCACAGTATGGTGCAATTGCAATGCCCGCACATTTTTCACTCAGTACCATGCGTTAACGGCTAATGATAACCCTGTCGTTCCGGCAAAGCCCCGATATGAAACAACAAAAGAAGACTGAGGAAGTGTGGTGAATTGGAGCTATCTGCTATTGTCCGTCTAACTAGAATAGTAAATTCCCCCACGGGTTACGTAAAACACCCGCAACGACTTATACCCGTTAACCCATCAATGAGGTTTACGTATATATTATATCTCGCATATGATTAAACTCTTCTACCATTTATACAACGTCAAATTCATAATGCCGCCAAGCGCTTGGTGTCGACTCCTCTTAAACGACCCGAATGGGTATCAATGCGGCAGTGATTTGGGGTGGTATCATTGTGCCACATAGAAGCCATGGCCCAACAATAAGCTCCAGCTCTAAAATTTGACACATCCCAAGTGGTGTACCTCCAGCGCGACTCACCTGCCAGGGCTCCTGCATGGCCAGAGCGAATATTGTACACTGCCTTGTATCCTCGCGACCACTCCTTCAGTTGCGGGTACCATTCGCGGGACTCTCGGAGGACTGCCAGTTCAAGGCTCTGGCGTTTGACTCTTTGGATCAAAAGGTCTAATGTGTAACTCGATTGAGTGTCCTCTTGGCTGTCGAGGAAAGGCTTAATCTCCTCTTCGAAAACCTGGCGATCCTTCTATGTACTCTTGCCAAGCTGATCAAGCCCAAATTCCCGTAGCGTATGGCATTCGACTGGGCAAGGATGCTCGACCTCACGCCACGGTGAACCGCCTCTATCCATTGCGGCGGTAGCTAGAGAAACGTTGGGGTCAAAACTGTCTGCGGACTATGCCATCTCCTCTATCTGATTTTGGACTAGGTAAAAGCCATGTCTTGACAATATCACGTCTCCGCGGCTCCCTTCCAGGCATGCATAGCTCAAGGAATCCATCTCAGTGGATGTGTGAAGCAACGGGTCTTTGCATACTGGATCCATGACGCAATGCCTACAACGTACATATAGAACCAGACAGGAGGCAGACGAGAGGTTCGCATATGTTAACATGGACGATTGAGGAATGAATTGAGTGGTCAGATCGAGGATGGGAACAGGCCGAAGACAGATTGGTAGCTAATCTATATACACATGATAGGGGAGGCTGTGGCGTCAATAAAATAGGAGGCTGGGCCAGTATTTTAACCTGCGGCTGAGCCTCCTTTTCAGATAGGTGGATGCTTGTTCACTTGTATCCATGCAGACCAACGAAGGGACTTAAGCTGAGCTCGCTATTGGTGCAACGTGCATATCTCGGGCATGGCTGGATGAGAAGCCCCTTGGAAGCACGGAGCTCCTGATCACATGCATTATGCCAGATAAATACAAAAGTACACAGCCATTGCCTGTATCGCTTTCGCCAGTGCTTGGTTCACGCCTCAAACTAGAGTCGCAGATGAGTCGACGTGTCTATTGAAGAGATAGGAACTCTTTATAAGCTTGCTGCTTAGTTAGTGGGTGGATTGATTCTATAACCTCAGACTGGACGAAGCCGAGGGCATGCCTCACCCCGCCCTGCCTGAATCTGGTATCTTCGGACGCACTTCTCGCGCCCCTCTGCCATAATACGATGTGGAGATCTTTAATAAAGGACGTATAACCTGCATCGCCCGGCAGTATTCTCCTATAGGCTGTGTGGGTCATCCAGCAGGAGATAAGTTCAGCTCCAGCTCTAGCTTCAGCTTTCTCATCCATCGATGATCACACAATATACTGGTTTTATCCATACTGCGTGCCCATCAACAAAATTACCATTAATTTACGATAACGTGCTCGTCAATTCTCTCAAAGTTTGAGATTGAAAAAAATTTAAAACTTTGATGGCTCGAGAGCTAAACAAATTGCTCGCTTTCTGTTCATCACCACTCCTGCCGCGTATTCGAAGGCCATGCACCACCCCGGCGTGCGTGTTGCAGTTGAATGAGATGCGAGTACTCGCACTTTAACCCAACTCGCCCAAAAGGGTGGAGCGATACATGTATTCAAGCATCGTTAAGCTGCATTGCAGTATTATGGATTTTGTTGCGCGATATCACTCGCAAATACGCTTCGTAGGGGAATCTGCGCAATCTCTCTCAGAATGGGTCCCAGCGCTAGCCCACACCAGAAGATACCTCGACTACAAAATCCTCCTTCGAGTCGCTCAATATTCTGGTGACAATTTCTTCCTGTTTGCGGCTTTTCACACATCCGGGCAGTATACTGGAAGGACGAGCTGTCTTGAGTTGCAAGTTTAAATCGGTCGACCGGATCATCCGGGAGGTTTACTGGGACAGATTGACCTCTATCACACCTTGTGCAACTGCATAGGTTCGGAATTTTAGATGGCATCCGCACTGAACGGCGGGCAATAGGTGCAGAAGAGGTAAATGACGCTGAGTTCCATGAACCAGAAATACTGATTACGGGATATACACGCCAGACATGTTGCCATCCTCGTCCTGTTCTCATGCGACAGACTCACACCCAAACCCACACCATGAGTCGAGTGTATCCCACTATTCTCTATTGCCTGGCCGAGCTAGTCTTATGATGCTATGAGGGACAGGATACACCCGCAAGTGTGGTATCCTCAGAGTATGTTTGTGTCGGAGGATGCTCTACAGTAAGGCTCTGTGGCTAGTTGAGGCACTGGACTGTTGAAAAAGGTGCCAGCCGATGATGAAAAGTCGACGAGAGCGGAAGAGAATGTCAAGGCTTCAGCCACGACGACTAAAGATCTCCGACATTGCTGAGGCCGAGGACCTAAAGAAGAAAAAGTGGGTGCGTCAGCAAAGCTGACGTCTTGTGGGTCGCCATCATGAAAACACGGACCGTGTGATTCTTCACCGGAGACAAAGTCTCCTCAGACGACGGAAGGGGTAAAATCATGCACCCACCTTTGAACCATAACAGCAAGCCCAGAAGGAGATCAATGATGACTGGTTTGTTAGCCTCGTCGTTCTTGGAGCATGACTCTGAGATCAACGACGGCGGAATTGAGCTGAGATCTTGCTGGACATGTGCGGTTGATAATCCACATGGTAATATGATGAGCGATTGCACTGGTGGGATTTCAGTATTGTCGCAAGAAGACACCCTATATCTCAGGATCCATGGTGTCTAAATATGAGGATATGAACAGACATCGGGAGGGTTGAATTGTTTGGTGGTATTGCACAAAAGAGGCAATTGGCATTAGAGGGTGCTTGGGAAGACCGTGACAGAGAGTGTGTAAGAATGCATGGGAGGGAGGTTGGAAGACGGTGTGGAAGAGAGAAGACGCATGACGTTGTATGGTAGGAAGGAGTCTGCGTAGGGAAGTCGGCACTGTACTTGCTCTGATGGTCGTGACTGCGGATAATGGAAAGCATAACGGAAGATGACGACACTAGTATCTCACATCCCAGGTAATGCTGAAATTAAATCGACCACGACTGCACTGTTGTGAAATTCCTGTTGGAAAACATCATATCGTTCCTCCTTTGCTATGCATATTACGCTGCTACTACATCATGGGGAGCGGCGTAGAGGGAGTATGAGTGGCAAGCGTGCCTCACAGTACACCAATCCAAGTTAGAAGCCAGCAAGAACCGCTTCCTACAGTTAAAAGTATTATGTCACTGCTGGCAAGCAGAGATTTGAGATGAGCGAGTCGGAAGAAGCCTGAGGCTTGCTAGAGCAATAACTCAGCTGAGTCGATGTACCCCTGACTGAGTGCCAATGCTTGAGCATCTATTACCCAGGAGAGTTCGGTCGCCTCCCCATCTCTTGCTACGTAATCCGGACACGCTGGAAGAATTAACGACTTTAGTAATCCTCCTGGCTGCAACTGCTGCTGCAATTTACGGTACCACCAGTCCGTTGATTGTCAAAGCAACTGAGAGTTAGGATAAGACATGCTAATTCTGTTTGGTTCATAAAGTGCTTGATAGATGCTGATACAGTTTTCATAAACGATGTCACAGCACTCCCATCTGGAATGACTTATGGTAGATTGTTAGTGAATATCTGCTCCAAAATCTATGGTATGGTGAGAACACGAAAATCATGACTGAACGTAGAAAATACCCGGCAAAGCCGGCGAGAATCCGCTTGTTCAAGATGCCCAGAGTCCATCAGAGTTGGCATAAACCTCCAGATCATGAAAGCCTCCACGTTTGCTTTTCATCTGTACGGCTATAGTAGCCCCATGTGTCATCATGAGACACCGAGAGGTCATCGTCAATACCCTCGAGTGTTCAGATGAGCGAAGGTTAGAGGTGAATTGAGTGATTAATTTAGTATCAGAAGGGTGCCAGATGTAGGAGGAGGTAGCTAGTCTATATGTAGTGGCTGAGAAGCCCGATAATTTAGGTGGATGGAGCCCCTATTCACATTGAGAATCATGTCTTCCTCCACGATCAAGCTAGTTTCCCTCGTGTAAAGAGTTACCTGCACATTGCATTCGTATCTACAATCGATTACCTCGAGACTTGAGAGCCGCTTTCCATGATCGGTTTATGGGATACAAGCATGCCCCGAGTGCGCCGCAGCTCAATGTTGTCCCATATAGCCAGGGAATCCCTCGCTTCAATGATAACAGATCGGTGGTTGCCTCCGGGAACGCCTGAGGATATTCTATCGCCGGGGGCTTCGTCTGTAAATTGAGTAAGGGGCCAGGCGCCAGTTGATTCTATATACCACCATTCTTCGATCTGGGGATTTGCTGAGATACTACAGGGCGGCGCCCGATGCAATGCCCGGAAGGCTGAAGGAGAACGTGGAGGGTTTATCATCACCACATCTTTCCACTCGCCGTGGGGGATGATTCCGGGACTGAGAGAGACGAGTCAGCCATTCACACAGTCTCATGCTCAATGGAAGACTTACCAGAAAGGCAAAGAAGACAAGGTGCTCCGGAATGTCTTGAGTGACATGCATGGCTGAAAATCAAGGATGATGCTGAGTAAGGTATGCGGCCGTAATGTTCATCACATTTGGCTATTGACTCAGTTACCGGAATTTACATCATTGCCAATTTAGACAAAGAACACAACGACTTTGTTTACATGTGGCAAAACTTCCATGATTGTCCGCTAGATTTGAAAATTGGCCAGTTCATACACAGTAAGGTTTTTAGCAGTATAGCAATTTATAAAACAGTAGATGAAGTTGGTCCAGAAATAGGAAATCAAAAAGAAAATTAAAAAAAAAGATATAAAAAGAATTAAAAAAAATAAACAAATAAAAAAGACCGGAGTGGTAAAGTCGGATAACTAGTTCCAGATACTTTGTTGCCTGGTATGTCTTCCCATGACTATGAGTCATCCCGCAATACGGAAAGTACGCTCATAATTACTCACTAGAGTGAATACCTTCCAGTTTCCAGTCTTAAAGTGCTTCCCATTCACAGTTTGACGTCTGAATACTTCTTATAGAGTCTAGGCTTTTAGAAGGCACAGAGGGCTCGCGAAGGTTTTCGCACAAGATTTGGATGAAAATTTGGATCGTATGTGATTCAGTCTAACACGACGCTGCGTGTCCGCAATGAGGGGGGCAGATGCGGATACAGTCGTCAGTGATGATATTTTACATCACGTAATATAAATTCTTGCCATACAATGGAGTGGTTCTTTCCAAACTTACACTCCTCAAGTTCACCCCCGACCAAGAATACTATCTCGAGGACCTACTGAAGAAGACAGACAAGGTTCGCGATATCGTAACGAAGATCAACCACAAAGCAACATTAAAATCTCAAGAGACTATTGAGCCTACCCACTGTGGCATCATGAACATGGAAAAACGTGCCAAGGATCTGGTGGCAGAAGCCGCAAGAATGATGACCATTTCTGACCGCACAAGAGCGCTCACTGATCAGCAGATGGTTTCTACGCTTGGAATCATGAGTACGAGGCTCGGCAACGCGGCACAAAGTGCAGCCGCTACCGCAGAAGTAGCACCGGTGGACGGAAAGCAAGACCAAGAGGGAACCAACATTTTTCTTCTCGAACGCGACCCTCTACATGAGCAATCGACGTCGTCGAAGAAAGGGCAGTTGCCTGCCGAGTATACCTCACCAATTAGGCGCGACCAAATTGACATGGCTTCGCGACATCTTCATAGGTTCTTCCACTCCCCACACGAGAGCTATAGCCGACTAGCTGAGCAAGCCCGTGACAACCAAATCCCAGGTCAATGGGTTACTGTCATGCAGCAGCAGTGGCTACTGTCCTCGGGTTCAAATTTGCTCTGGATTGTGGGCAAACCATTGCCCCCGGGAAACATTGATGAGAAAATCCCAGTAGCTCATATCGTTTCTTTGGCGAAGGGTTTAGGTCTGCCTTGCATCTGGCATAGCTGCGTGGTACCGGATCCACGACAGGGTGGCCCTGAGGATGTCATCAAATGGATGATGCTCGTTTCACTGGTTTACTCCCTAGTGCGCCAGCTTTGCTTGTTGACTCCGCGTCACTTTGGGCGGCCAAAGTTCGACTATAATTTGGAGCTCGACGAACTTTTCAACGAACTCGATGCGTCTCTGGGCTCTCTAAACAAAGCGCTCGCAATTTTGCAATATCTCTTGGAACTGTCCCCAGGGCTCCTAGTTTGTGTCATTGACGGCTTGGAATTGCTGGACCACCCAAGGACAACTCCCCACATCGAGAAATTGATAGACATTCTGCGCAACCCGCCCCAGGGATATCACTTCAAGGTTTTGCTTGCCAGAAGTGGATTCCATGCCCCTCATGCGGGTTAAGATGTCGATTCACAAACAGACTGGATTTGAATAGTCGCGAAGAGAGATGGGAGGTGGGTGCTAGGAGCGCAGATAGTACATGGCCCCATCTTGTCTTAAGAGAAGAGCACCAGGTGTCGGGCATATCGTGTGCTGGGCCCGATATGTTTACCTCTAGTGGTAGTGCTACTCATAGTAATCAATTTTATCATCGACCCCCAACCGCTCTTGTTCCATCCTTATTTACCGTGAAGAGGTTCAATTTGAAATGCTACTGTGATCTTGGGACCGACTGCTGGCTATGATGGCATCGCTCCGGGTATGGCCTCGTTACAAGCCTATATAAAAAAACAGGTCAAGCTTGAAATCCACCAAAGGCATCAAACCTACCTCTCATCTACGTATAGAGCTTCGTCAGACGCTTGGAGGGTAATTATGCAGATGTGCTTTTGCCATCCATGCAAGGCCTGCAACCGTTTTCGTACATTTCTGTTTTTGCGATTGCACTCAAGCTGCAGGATAGTGGTAAGGTCCGTACGACTTCTGCAACAAGGGCCAACATGCCCGGCGGAGACTTATTTAGACAGCCGTTTACCAGCTACTCGATATGTCTTGCTATCCTGATGCACGATGAAGACCGTCTTCTCTCCGGATGTGAGTAAAAGCTCGAGCGATCTTCCATCAGCCACTTACCGCAACGCAACGTGGATCAATCTACTCATAGTTGCACTGAATCACACATATCAAGCAAACTTGCACCGTGAACTTTGTTTCAGTGAGGAACTCAATTGAGCACCCTATCAAGTGGAGCCAGTCTGACTCGATAACACGACCGGCCATATGTCCCAATGACAAACATCAACCCATCATAACATCTGGCGGCTGCATCCTATCACAGCCAAAAGTTGCTTGCTTTACCAGTGAATCACAACAATAGTCGTGAATCACTCAACTGTTCAAGCATTACTTATTGTGTTAACTCAATCCAAGCTCGACTTCGCTTCGTTGCGCACTTCTAGGAAACACTCCTACACTGTTTTGCTATCCAGCGAGTCCATGCCCTCATTGGCTCAACTTACACTGCCGTTGTTATGTACCACCGCATCGAACCTAATCCTGATCCTGGGCGCGGCATTCATGCCATTATATATCCGCCTAGGATAGGCAGACAATTGTGGGCGGTTGATAGCATGTACCAAGTAACTCGGCTCGCAACGGGCGGTATCATCATTGAGGCCAGAGAGAAGTTCTACCAGCTCACGACACTCTTCATAACCAAGCTGGTAGATGATGACACATATCTTGCCACCGACACGTCGGTTTTGACCAATGCCCGCGGAGAGTGTAAGACACTCACTTCTCGATTCCCTCCAAATCACCCAACTTTGTTTTAGCTCCGCAATCTCCTCATACAGATCTAGATTCGACAGCCGAGTATGTAACCCACAAAAGGACTCGAATTGGAACAATTGCGTGTCGTTCACTGGAAGGGGATGACCCTTCGTTGAGTTATGCCCTCGTCGAGTTGCGGCCATCTGAAACAACCAAGGTCTTGAACGAAATCATCGTTGGAGAAGGACTTGAAAAGAAAATTGTTCACGTCACGGAGGCTTTCGTCATTGGAGACGAGAAAAGAGATATAGTAGTAATAACATCCTCGAATGGACGGATATATGGCAAGCTATGGCCGGGGCGTTGCGACTATCGTATCGTTGGCACCAGGGCTCCTTGGACGACGTACGCTGTTGTACTCGACGGGCCTATTTGTGAAGGTGGTGGCGGATCTGCCGTCATTGACCTGGCTTCTGGAAAGCTTTGTGGTCACGTCATTCGCGGTCTCGCCAATAGACGAACTGCATACCCAGGAAGATAATGCACCAGTAAGTGCTGAGTTCCCAATTATGCTACAATGTTGGTCATTCTTGCCGCAAATATACATACTAATACGGTCCAAATTCCAGGGGGCGTCGGGGTCATGACCAAATGGCGATGAGGAAAGCCTGCAAGGACTATGTTTCAAGCTCCGGGCAAATGGGATCTCAGTGGGACGTTACGCATATTCCAAGTTAGTTAACTAGCCAGATGTAGGCAATTACTCAAATATCACTCGAATTCAGCAAAGCTCCGTAGTTTAAAATGGTGGCAAAGGGTAAACACATAAAACATACACACAGCAGTATGATTGCCTTTATTAGTCATTAATCATGTTGGACTATAGATCTAGTCCATGTTAGACCACTTTACTAATTGCCATGACTCCTCACAACAATTTCAAAGACTTTTGGCTAGAAATTCAGCTGAGTGCCGTGTTGTACACTCCTCAAGCCTGAACTTATGCGTCAATCCTCACGAAAACTATGCTAGTCCCGGTGTACCCAAACCTATTGGTGGTGATATTATGATAATGTCCTATGCCTATTTTTATGGTTCGAACAGTCTTTCCCTGCTTCTCCCGGTATTCTGCCACGTTTCTTTGATAGTCTAAAGGAACAACGGGTCGCCGGGGGTACAAATGAACGAGATGCTCGAGTCGTCACGCCAAGCGGGAGTATCCTGGACATGAAGGTACATGCATTTTCCGTTCCAGCGCACTAGGGAAGCGATGCATGTCTTCAACTCCTCCGGGTCTTGTGGGATTGTTAGTGCATTTTTCAATATCCTCACCCTCCTTTTTTGGATTTATAACTACGACAATAGTAGTACTCCGTGCCGTCCATCAAGTTCAGGAAATGTACGTAAATGCATATTTGTGTAAGATCTATTGCATACTAAGATATGTATAGTCATAGATCCCTTTAGCATACAATATCATCTATAACGCAAGCATAATATTTTTAAACGTTTCTGTGATACCGTTTTCTCCTCTCCTCTTTGACGTTTACCGTATGCTGCGGTTGGTTCATGTGTAGAAGGGCTGGTCACAAGATGAGTGTGAATGGGGCTTGATTCAGCTAGCTCCTTTCCCTATGGGAATGGACGGGATCTACTCGGTTTGCGGTGGCCTGCGCCACACAGCCACCACCGCCACCACCGCCACCATGGTTCGAGCTACGAATAGTGGCTTTCCTTCTAATAGGTATTTCATAGCTGCTTTCCTCGGACTTTGCCGAAAGAACTGAGATCAAACCCGGTAGATCCGAAATCCTCTTATTCCCAATAGAAGTTGATACGATATTTCCTGATGATATCTTCAAAATGAATCATAAACATCTCAACGCCGTGCGTCAGCCTTCTACGAACTATGGCTGGGTAACTCGGTTCCTGGTCCAATTTGAATCAAAGAATCACATTGCCAATGACCTTGCTCGTGATTTGACGTTAGAGGGTCCAACTGAGGCAATTTCGATATGGGGCTCAGTGAAGGCGACGCAGGCCTAGATTCAGCAATTGCTGAATAATCGACAAAGAGTGCTGAAAACGTGGTAGTCGCGCAAGACATGTCTTATACCGCTCGGATCAGTCGGACCCCCCAGAAAGAGGCCAGGAACACTATATTCAGCGAGTCCAACCTCGCTGGGAAGCCAGAGGAGCGGAAAAGCGACCAATGTAAGCTGCCAAAATTGCATGTAGGCTCAGCCAGTGATCTCAGTACCATCCATTAAAGAGAAGTCCAAGTGAAAGGTCTATATTCAACCCAGCTAGACGATGATGAAGCCCTCGTCGAGGTGCGAGGAGTTGGCTCAAGCCGGCAAGACTACGGAATCGCAATGGAATATATCAATGACAACGCACTGTGAACCGATATCTCCAGGCTGAATTAGCCGAAGTGTATAATCCTCCGTTCAGCCTGGGAGGTATCATCTTCACCATTGCATGCATTAGGTGCTATGACAGCCATACGACTGGAAGGTTAGGACGAACGTCGCAAGTTTATATAACCTCCATACAGCTCTCCCATCAGGAATGGACACAGAAGGTCGTAAGTATCGACCGAGGTTTAATTGTAGAAAAGGAATGATTAGTGGGAATAAGGAACTACTATCCGGCTTGCGTCGTATCAATCATCTCATTGACATGCATTGACAGAGCTTCTGGCATTTCCCCAGTTTTATTGGGATCCACCACTGCCGTTTTTGATACTATGGTACCCGGCAGCCCGGCAGGCAAAAAAAAGGTCTTGCACGGGCCAGGTACAGATGATTCTAGAGGCGAATCAACGCGCCAGAATAGCCCTGCCATCAACTAAGGGCTTACTGATACCTGATACGTGCCCCAGTGCCAATCTTTACCCCTAAGGCCATCGTAGGTAACATCAGCACGAACATCAGCCAGCAGCCTGGGAAGAGTGGCACTGGAGGCTGCGGGGCAACATCAGATCAGAAACGGTCTGAGCAGCCGAAGGGCCGTGCACTCTTGGCCATCGTCTCGGTACCAGAGATGCCGGGATGCTCTCCGATTGCACTGTGCTGGGCATGGCCTGTTGAGCGCCAGTTTGGGCACGAGTCGCAGGGGCCGTTCGGCTTGTCGCGTGCAGATGTCATGATCACTGCCGATCTTTTTCTCCATAAGCGGAAAATTGGAGCCTCCAGATCCTTCACACATCTTCCTTGCGAGTCGCAACCCCAGCCGAAGTGGATCGACATGATGAGACCGATGCATGATGTCTTGGTGCTCAGATTGGCCACCTGAGCCTAGATTTTAGGGGCTCTCGCTTCTTCTTTGCCGAACTGGACTGCGCCGTCATGGAACCATTGGGAGGTATATAGGACGCTATCGTAGAAAGCACATCACTCGGCCATATAATGTAAGAGCCCCACGACGGGAGTTCGTCAAGAACAGATAACGAAGGGCAAGCTCCAATTTGAATGGCAACTGTTTCAACAGTAATGTCATCTCTGCGTGAGTGACTCCTCAGTAGAAGTGGGTCGATTGGAAGTCTGTCTTATGGAACAGTACTCCACCCGGTCAGCGATCGCTCGGAATGCTTGAAGTCCCAAGCCAGGGACAGCCTTGGGTCGTAGGGGAACACTCAGGGGAAGTTCTGGGATACTAGAGAAGGTCACATCATTTCATGTTTAGCTTAAAATCCTACGCATCAGCATTGTGAATATGTCTTTCGGGCGCGCTGGTCTCTCTGTTTCGAATCAAGTTCTACTGTTGATTTCGGGCCATCAGGTTCCACCCTGATTACTTGTGAATTAACCACCTGCGAAGATGGTCTCGATACCCTACCCAGAAGCCCCCCTCCAACGGCTGGCTGCACGTGAACTGCAAGAAGGGACGAAGCAGGGATCAGTCTTCGGAGTGGGCATCGCCTTCATTATTCTCACCGCCATCGTTATTGGTCTTAGGCTCTATGTGCGGCTAGTCCTAGTGAGAGGTGGCCTTGGTTGGGACGATAGTAAGTACGGCCATTGGCTGATTTGGGTGTTAATGGCTGACTTTTAATGAACTATAGTTCTTATGGTGCTAGGGACTGTTGGTGAACATCGTCAAATAAGCTTGAAACACGAAGACTGATTTATCAAGGTTATGAATTGGGGCCTGTCAATTGCAAACATGATTTGTAAGTATCAGAGTGACTCAAGCTACACGAATATCTAATTAGAGGTTCTCTCACAGGTGCCTGGTACGGAGCAGGCGTGCATAGTACGTCCTCTTTACAGTCACTAACTCCATACCACGAACGTCGCTTAACCTTTCTCAGTCGACGAGATCCCTCCATCCAATTACGTATACCTGCTTCAATCGAACTATGCCAACCGCCTTCTCTATGTCTTCGCCATATGTCTCGTCAAGCTGAGCATTCTGGTCTTCTACCTTCGGGTAGACCCTCGTAAATGGACGAGATGGACCGTCTACTTCATTATGGCCAATGTCGTTGGTCTAAATATTGCCACCGCAGCAATCTGCATATTTCAATGCTGGCTCCCATCCAAATACTGGGATGTCACGGGAGCGCAAGCCGGCTGGTGTCTCGGTAGTACCGAGCGTCAGATATTCTTCGAGGCAAACGGTATTCTCAAGTAGGTTTCCACCTCCTACTCGGTGCAGGTGAATTTGGCTGACGCGTGCCTCTATCTACGCAGCATTATCCAGGATATAGCCATTTATCTGCTACCAGTTCCTATGCTATGGAATCTCCAAGTCTCTAAGCGGCAGAAAGTTGCATTGGTTTCTCTCTTCTGTGTTGGAGCAATCTCCCTTATTGGTACGTAACGGCCGCCATTTTACCCAGTCGTAAGAAGAGTGACCACTAATCATCATCAGCGGGTGGAATTCGTTACTACTATGTTCTAAAACTAGCTAACGAAGCGGATATTTGGTACTACTTTGCCGACTCGCTGAACTGGTGCAGCATTGAAGTTTATTTTGGTAAGCATGCAGAGTTGGAGTCCCTACTGTTTTATGAATTCGTTTGTCTGACCATTGCATGCAGCTATCATTTGTGGTTCCGCATCGACCTTCAAGATCCTTGTCAAGGCCTACCTGCCTAAGTTCTGGGGTAGCTCCTGGCGAAGCACTGCCGATGCGCAACGACACCAGTATCACCAGTCACACAACGGAGATTTCCCTATGAATAGTTTCCCTTCGAACAAGTCCCGCCTCAATAGCGATCGCGGTCTCCACGTCGTCACCATTACCGAGAACGGTAGCAAAGAGGCCATTGTATCACCGCAGCGGGATCATATTGTGAGGAGCACTGAGGTCAAGGTCGAGATATCCGATGATCGGAGTAGTACCGAGGAGGGCAAGGCAGGGCGGAAAGAGCGAATGTCCAAAATGACTAACAGCTCCAAGGATCTTGATCACAACTGGTGAAGAGTACATGACAGAAGTAGGTCATGCTCCTGTACGATTTTGTTCCAGTTTCGTCGAATGCTCCAGACCTATCGGTAGCGCAGCCCGAATTTTGTATATTTTATAATATTAGTCCGAACATCATGCATGATACCTTCGGAGTGGATCTAAGATGGTGCCCTTCGTGTCTGAACCGTGACTTAAGCAGAATTTCCAAAGTACACACAGCTATATTGCTACCGTTCTCTCTTATCTGGCTCGTCACATTGCTTATGATTCGTGCGCATCTAGTTGACGTTACTTGATACTATGTAAATAGAACGCTACGCGCAATCGCTATCTCAGTTTTTCAGTCCAATACAAGCATCCATTGTAACTCCTCTGCGCCCATCCTTCAGTGCGTTCAACTCATCAACAAAGTCCTGCGCCCAGGCTTCTTCCAGTCTAGATGGGCTCCAGCCGAATAGCTTCTTCAACATGGTGCCTTTCTGGGCCTTGTTTCCAGCCCATCCCTGCTCCGCGATATCTGCCATGCCGTAGGTTAACTCGTTGGCAAGATCCTGGAGGGGAATTTGCCGAATCTCCTTCTCTTTGGGTGTGTCTTCGCGCGGGAGCACTCCGGCGTCGAAAGCAACATCGAGAGTCCGTTGCATGATCTCTAGCTGCAATACCCGGCCTACAGCTGGGAACATGATTCCCTCCGTACCCGATGGGATGTACCCGACACCACGGTCCTCACGCTCTAGAATTGCCCGTATCAACAGCACATATGCATCAGCCAGATCCTCCACGTGCACCCAATCAAAGTTGGCCGTCTCAGTGAGTTTGTATCCATGGCCATGGCTGACAACGTAACGCATGATCGTGGGGAGGATAATTCCCTGCTTGTTGAAGAGGCCTGTGCCTTCGCCAAATATGCACGGCGTGTTGAGGCTCACTGCCTGTACACCAGACTCCGCGGCGGCTGTCAGAACTCCGACCTCAGTTGTCCGCTGCAGGTACGGGTTTCTCTCGTCCTCGGTCTTGAGGTATTGGTAGACTGCGCCCCCGTCGGCATCATCCCAGACCTTGTCCGGATAGCCCTTTTCTGTTAGCGGTCTATCACCAAGATTGGTGCAGCCCGAGATGTGCAAAATCCATGGTACCGGAGTGCCCTCTTGTACGCGGCGGGAGAGACCAGTCACGAACGCTTTGGCACCTGGAGGATGGAACCCTAAGCCGGTGTTGATGACGATGTCGTAATTGGCGGCAATGTCTGCTGTCTTGGCTATGTCATCAAGACCTTTCCACAGGATAGGGTTGACGCGAGCGCCATAGGCATCCCGGATCTTTTGAGCCTGGTCTTCAGACCGGACTAGCAAGTCAAAGGTAAGTTGTTTGATGCTAGGCTCAGTCGACTTGAGGAGGTGGTCGAGCAAGGTGCCTCCTACGTAGCCGGTGGCACCAGTAAGGATGATACGATTGGCGTAGGCTGCCATCTCTACAAGATATAGTAGGCCTGATGCCTCAGGAGTAATATTCACGGCAAACGTGAACGAGCTTCTTTGCACTCTTGAGGTGCAATATGGCGATAGCGACGAATGCACAGTGTGAAATATACCGCCAATATCTGGTGATCATGCAATGCCAAGTTAGCGGTGCCCACACGCCGTCGGGCACTGTCCCGATTATTAACCCTGCAGTTTCCTGAGTGGGGCGGACAGAAACGTATCTGATTTGGTGCTCGCCAAGCTATTACCGAGGAATTTTATGTTATGCATCTGAAAGTTTCATTGTCAACTTCAACACCACAAGTGGAGCCGACCTGGCCAATGCTCATTCTTCAACAGTGTCCACTACGTAGGGAGCAATAGTAGGTCAAGCAGCTATTTTGGATCATGGCTTGTGACGAATTCAAGGAAGACTATATTAAATATGGCCGATTGCCGAATTTAGCTTCAAATGTATTGATCTGAATCAACTGCAGTCATTGAGGCTGAGTGAAGTACTCCGTGGTATGCACACCTCATCGGAGGCTCATTTACCGGTGAATCTCAGCATAATTCTCCCGCAACCCTGTCTCGTTTACAACCTATCTGACCGCCATTCAGGGGCAGGTAAGCTAGTAATAGCAAGCGAGGGTTATTCCCCTAGCCTACGGTACCAGGCCTATTTCAGCCGAAAATTCGTGGCACAAACGAGGCACATTGGTTCTCCCCATTAAAAGTGCACCCTTGCCAATGTTATAGGTACTTTGTTGGAGGCTTCTGAGTACCTTGCAACCGTAGCATGACTGCGTCGGAAAGGACTTATGCGCATTGCCGTCCAATTGGCTAGACGAGCCCTGTTCCACATGACATCCCACAGCTTGAGTTTAGGATTGCCCAGATCATCATCGTCTACTCATTCCTGGCGCCCCGTACGTCGTCTCTGAATCAAGACACCTCCCGGGAAGCTTTGTTGTTATGCTACCACATTCTTTTCAGCGATGCGCAACAGCTCATCAAGGCTTCATTCTCTTCAAATGGCGTCATAAGTGGCTAGCTGAATCATGCCTGTCGGCAGGTCTGATTTGTCATGTAAACCCGACCACATGGGCTTGGAGTACAGTGGAGCTGAGCGGCACGTTATGGGCAAAAGTGGTATATTCAAGGGGTGATAAGGGAGGAGCAGAGCTCCAGCTCCAGTATGTTGGGGTACCTGGCGGTGCACGAACCACGTGGGTAATCTATCAGAAGGATCAAAATAAATGAGCAGGGCTATCGGAGCTTGGCGCCTCAGCTGTGCCGACCACGTCTGCTTCAATTGTATCGTGATATATAATCAGACCTTTGGTATCATCCGGAAACATTCTCCCCTCAGTTGGGCCCGATGCCTCTCCACTCCGTCGGCACGGGAGACTTGACAGAGACACGGCCCCGAAACTAGTGCGACGTTTGAGCATACCCACAAAGAACCGTTCAGCAGCACGGAACCGGCCGGCCGACCTTGCTCTCTTTGCGGGGCCCGCGGTGTTCGACAGCTGGTATATTGGGTTCCCTCTAGCTCTCTGTGCTCCTCCGTCGCCTTACGCTCCAGCTATGCCACCATCAAGGTCGGGCTAAAGGATGCTGCGGAGCGCCACGGCTTTTCGGGGTATGGATTTGAATACTTCCGAAACCCGACATGGTGGACGGGCATGGTCATCCAAGTGGCGGGTGAACTCTTCAACTCCACCGCCTACGCGTTTAGTTGAGGTGTAAATGACCGTTACGCCAACGCGTCTTGTATTAGGTGAGTAATGATGTTATGGTTCAGACAATCATCAGGTCCAATATCTTCCCACCACATTCGCCCCAGCCGTGCTGGGTGCACCCCTCGGAGCGCTGAGCGTGCTCACAGGTACCGTCCTCGGTGCGTACTTTTTGAAAGAGGGACTTAATGTCGCAGGGAAGCTGGATTGTGCTATGTGCTTGGTTGGTTCGGTTCTAATTGTCGCCAACGACCTCCGGGATAAGGAGGTCGAATCTATCGGTGAGATTCTCGAGCTCGCTAGTCAACCTGGTAAGTTTTACCCTAAACATTTGTGCTTCGTCTGAGGTCCGCTGATAGGCTTCTAGGCTTTCTACTACGTCACCTTCACCACTGCCGTCCTCACGGCTTCATTCATTCTCCTTCAGGGATCTAATGTCACCGACAGCATCAAGTCCATGTCTCTTCTGAGCGGCTTCCTCACTCTATTTACAGGCGTGTATCTGCTTAATCTCAACAACAGCGATCTGAACTTCCTCGAGTCACCTCTGGACTACGAACTGGCGGATGGAATTGGCTCCTCGTGGGACAAGGATGAACTTACTGGATTCGCCACTGATGGGAGGGCATTGGGAAACAAGCGTCTGAACGATTACAACACGACACTGCTGAATCTACTGCGTCCAAAGGTACAATGTACCCCACTAGTGCAAATTGCTTCCGGGCCACACCATTATCAACTCCATCATCTCCGTAAGAACGAGTGCTACCATACGCCAGGAGCACGTCATAAGAAACTGCGCATATCCCCGTTTACTTTAGTAGGTACTTAACAAATCTTTATATTATAAATTAAAAAGAAATCGTAAAATTCTTTAAGCTCGTAATAATATTTCTTATTTTATATCGGATTAGTTAGTATTTTTAGAAATATTTCTTTTTATTATGCGATTAAATTATATATATGCGAAGCTAGCGCGGCTTAGAGAAGTGTGTAGTTTCTTGTGACGTGCTCTTGACGCGTAGCTGATACATCGCTGTGCAAAAATTAAACCCTGCCCTTTCCAGCATACCTGTTTGATGAATAAGACCCAACAAGTCGCCGAAGATTTGGGACGCCGGCCCGGTTCCGTGATCGACAGCAACACAGCGGCGCAGCGATTTAGACGCCAAACATCGGCTTTAGTACGCGCATGCTAGACCAAGCAGCATTGTTTCACCAGCCGTCTTTACAGCGCGACACGCGTCAGCCCGTTGGCCTTCGCAAAGTACCACTGGCACTAATAGTACTCTGGAACCGAACGTTACGTATACGCATCCACAGAAATACATCAGATTCTCATTTCGGCTGTTGAAATATCACTTCCAATCGTTCTGTTCATTGGTCTTTTCAGAAACCCATGGCTTTGCATCTCATGTATGAGTCTGTTAGCTGCGCCATTCTAGAATAAAAGAGAAACGGGAATGACGTACTCTTCCTGAAAGGTTGCCTCCAACTTCTAGCGCGTTTGGTGCCTGAGCAAGGCCCCTTCAATTAAGGTTCTGGTAGCACTACGTCGGCAGTTAAGCAAACCGACGTTTTGAAGCCAAATTGGCTTAGGCAGCCCAAAAGCGAGCATAGGAATGGCGCTATGGTTAAATCATCCAATATGAATCACAGAGCCCACGGGCCCCGTTAGTGGGTGGGCCATGACTCGTTGGCGCTGACATTGGCAGTTCAATGGCCGGACAGCTGCCGGGTTGGATTCACTACAGTTTAGTGTATGTCTAATCACCGGATTTGCCGCTTGTCCCGGCTCCGAGAAAGGTTATCATATCTTGAATTTTAGCCGTGTCGCTCAGCAGCAACTATTAACGACTTTCCTAAATTCTTCGGAGGAAAACTGCAAATCTTCCGCCATGAAGCCTTCAACCATTTATTGCCGCCCACAATGGAGAGTCCAAGTTCTGTTGTTGATCTGCCTCACGACGACTCCTATGTGCCCGAATGCCTGGTAACGCGAACAACCATCCAAATTTGCGTGCTCATCACTCCTAACCAAAATTTGTAGGCATGGTACTCTATTGGGACGTTTGTCATCCTGCTACGATTCATAACGCGGCTGCGAATTGTTGGCCTGGCCGGGTTCCGTGGCGATGATTATCTGGCGATACTCGTATGCTATCATTGCTCTGCTCCGTTCGACATTTGCTAACTTTTCCAGTATCTCTTGCTATATACCGCATGCATCGTTATTGTTTACGTGACCTATTACACGGGCGCTAGCCTCAACGTCGACCCGGCCAAGGTCCACTTGTTGACAGACAATGACATTCGCATATTGGTAATGGGAAGTAAGATAGAGTACGCCTCATTCTTTATCTATACTGGGTGCATATGTAGACACGCCCTCAGCCCTCGGCCCTCACTTGGGACAGAGCGACTGCTGACCATTTCTTACCAGGGACACTAAAGTTCTCCGTACTATACTTCTATAACCGTCTCACGCTGGGCGTTCTGCGAAGGAAAACAGTATCGTTCCTGTGGTGGTTTTGCAGTGCTACGTACTTGATAGTCGGCCTGACTGCCCTCTGCTCTTGCTGGCCGTGAGTATGGCCCATTGTGACTTGGAGGAACAGGCAAGGATTCTAACTACCACTACAGAGTACGTTTAAATTGGCAGGTCACACCACTGCCTAGAAAGAACTGTACATACAGACCCCAGAACTTCCTGATCCTGGCCGTCTTCAACGTCATGAGCGACGCGGCTCTCATGTCGATTCCGCTGCCGATATTACAGCACTTACGGGTGTCAAGACGTCGCAAGTTGGGCGTTTCAATATTGCTATCTTCCGGCATTTTCGTCATATCGACCGCCATCGTTCGCGTTGTACTCACACTTACGGGCAAGCCCACAGTCATCACCATCAACCTCTGGGGTTTCAGAGAGCTGGGCGTGGGACTCATCGCCGTCACCGCGCCCATCATATATCCGATGTTCACTCCCGAGTTCTGGCGCCCGGGTCGGTACGTTCGGGATAATCGTCGGCCTGTACTACAGCCTTCGATTCATCTACCGACCATTAACTTGAAGGAAAACGAAATAGAGCTTCAGGTGGTCGATGAGCGCACGACTGCGGCGAGATACCACGATTGAACGAGATACCACATAATTAGTCCATTTACCGAATCACGAATCGCCCAGCGCCAGGGACTTGTCCCAGGACATGTATTATTTCTCTGAAGCCATCGCGCTCAACACGTAATAAGGAACGCATGTCGGACAGCTAGATGGCCCTTCAAGATGGCGCCTAGCATCGGAAGCTGCTAGCTCGATACATTGATCTCTGAAGGGGTGGATTCGAAAGAAAACAATACCATAACGCGATTCGACGTGATGGCGATGTCTAGGGAACTGATTATTAAGTCTCCTGCCCGATGACTACTGGATTCAAAGCTATTTCGGCACATCTAACTTAGGGAACAAAGAGGTACACAAGAGTTAAGAGACTGCCGCGAGATCGTGTGGGAGCGATTAATCTGTCCTGGAGCTAATGGTTCGTCATGAAGAGCATAGGAATTTACATTCAAGAGGCACCTTTACGGACAGTAGCTGGCGGGGGAAGCTTTCGTGACTAGTGACGGTCAGCGGCTTAGAAGCGCTGGTACGGGGTATATTGGGAAACAACCGTCCGACAGATAACATCATTATAATCTAATGCAAAGTTGCAATAGCGCAACGGCCACAAACACTTCAACTAGCGCTGGAGGAAACACCAGTAAGTTACACGAGCAGGCGACGCGCCTGGATGACATGAGATAAGACCCGTTCAGTTTAAATCAATGCAAATACATGGGTTTTATACCATGGTCATGGAGGACTAGATGGAGGATTATCTAAAAGTTCTGTTTTGAACGGGGACTCGTGGATGAAGTACACAGGACGTCTGGGGACAATTTTAGCTTCATTAGGTCAAACTTTGGTTTTGCACCCTTGGGTCGAGATTTATTTCCGAACCTCGGCACTTTCATTGACTAAGCAACAGAAAGCAAAAGGTGGACCAAAATGTCACACCTCCCAGGTGTCTATATCCATGCGTGGCAGTCCTCTTGTATATGAGGTTGTACGTCTTGCTCAGCTCGTGCCGAGCCCTAGGAGGAAAATATCAGTCTCTTGAAAGAAGCCAACGTGATTTCTAAACCGGGCTCCCATCTCGCCTACATGCCCATTATGTCCGGCTTCGTGGCCATTTGGAGGTGTTTAGCCGACTCATACTCAAATTAAATTAACCCCGAGACTCGTAGACCAGATTTCATGTCCAGCCGTCCGTGTTAAGGCGGATGATGTCTTACATATCTTCCAACAAGGATGAGCCGCCGGCAAAAGAGGATGTAGTAATTCGTAGAGTCGAGAGAGAGGGCTAGGTATTCAGCTCCAGGGTTTGCTATTACCTCTCCTTTCTTAAAACGCAGTGTTGCTTTTGTGTCGAACAGGAGACATGTTGCGGTCGATCAGTTGAGTCATGAAAGCGTGACCGTCAATCCAACAGCAAGGGCAATTGCCAGAAATATGGAGGAGCTTGTGAGATCTGATGCGTCTGAGGTGTCAATGCTGTAACTTGAGCTTGGAATGGCTCCGCAGGTCTTATTTGCCACTTCCGTCGTATTTTTGAGCACCTTGCTCAAATCGTAGCTGGCATTGAATGTCTGGTTCGTTGCGCTGCCCATGAAGCACTGCACGTATTCGACTTCCACGCTACCACATGTCAAGAATAGATAGAATATACCCAAGCAGACATCGGACGAAGTTTTGCCGGTCATAACGCTGTGGATCTCGTACCAGCCCTTTGCAGTCGTCGCTGCACAATCGGAGCAATCAACGACCGCGAAGGGAAGCAAATTAAACTCTTCACTCCCGAGCGTGACGTTGCCGACACTGCCCGACTGGAGATTGATCTGGTCGCTTCCATTTATCGTTGGGTACTCTGAAGGGGGTATTATATCCAGACACTCGGCGTTAGTGACGAGATTGACGCTCGTCGTGTCATTCGTGATGCTGCAGCTGCCTGACACGGTGCTGTTGGTAAAGCCTATGGCCCCTTCCGTGGTTTCGAGCCATAGCGACGTCAGACGACTCCCCGTACAATACGCCCAGCCCTCCAAGATGCTATCGCCGGTTGTGCCGATCAAGCTGTACAGGACGAGCTGCCCGCCGAATGGAATCTGGTTTCTGACGATAACTCGGGTCGTTTCATTGCTCTGGGTAATATTGCCGACATTGTCGGTTATGGCGATCGAGTATTCCCCATCACTGCTCTCTCCATTAATGCTTGCGCCGAAGCTTGTGCTGATTGGTGTTGTCGTCGACGGCAATTGCACCGTCCAGGCGTCATTTGGCTGGGTTCCGCATGCGTTGACACCGCAATAAAAACATGCAATCAGGCAGGAGAGACTGACAAGGTTCAACCTCAAGAGTTGGGCCATATTGCTAAATCTCTTTAAGAAAGAGATCTCCCCAAAAAGAACTGTGCCATTGATTGAGACAAGTCGGGAATCGTCATCATTTTGAATGGGGGGCGGTGGCACTGCCATTGTTTGCTAGTTATGTCTATTTTTAGGCAGTCATCAGTTAGCGTGCAATACGGCGAAGGATCATGCTAGAACATCCAAGCTCACCCTTTGGTTTCAGGCTCCGATGCGGATTGGCTCTGGTTGGGCTGAGCTATTGGAGATTGGAGGCGGCCGCAGTTTTGGTTAGCAAAACTTTTCAAATTGAGGTACTCCGTGAAGCTTTAGGGAGAAGATCTGCGTTTCCAATGACGTCCCTTCTGTGGAGCAATAATGGTTAAGCAGCTGCAGTTCAATGGTAAATTAGAAGATCTAGCGACGTCCAGGCTTTTATATCTGGAGGCAATCCCAAGGGAACAGGCGGTTTTGTGTAGTTAGCGCAGATCCCATGGGTATTGTAGAACTGGAGTGACGACCTGGTGACTGATAACCTTGATTGAACCTCAAATAGATCCATTCAAGCTGCAAGTCACCTGATAAGGGTACCGAAGGAGACTTGGGAACAGACTTAATAAAACGCGCCCCATACTCTGTATCGGACATGCATGATATGGTGTACATCGACTGCCTACATGGGCATGATGTTCTTGGCGTCGGTTTGACACTGAACCATTAGAAATAACCTGTTTCAGGCCAAGATGCTCATGGCTTTTGATTCATACTCGCATCCGGAATTCACAGCCTCCATGCCTATGACGATGCTTGTAAGCTTTCACGAGGGCAGCTACGAACGCCTCGCATATGCATGTTCTCGGATGTGTTTGCTGGAAGAGTCGTTACGGAGCTCGACCGCGTCGTTAAAGTAAGTGTACATAAATCCTTACCGCTTGACTGAAAATATATTCATATAACTTCGCATCCCTCACGAACGACACTGGGATAATTTCGGGGGTGAGAGCAAGATCAATATACTGTTGCACCTTAAGCCTTATCATACACGAACCTAGGTTCCCTTTGGACCTTCGGGAGTCGTGCACCAGCGTAGCAGAACTCATCAGTATTATTCGAGGTATGCGGCCGTCAGTAAGGCCGTACTTCTGGGCATTATGGCCATGGTGTCAAGCCCGTGCAAGTATCTAGTCTTGACTGATCGTCGGTGGTCTATCACACAAGCTTGTCGACGACACCACGCAGCTTCGTCGTTGTATACAAGTTACTGGGGCACTCGGCAGATCGTAGGGTAAAGTCCTCCCAAGCCTTCATAGTACGCCGTCCATGGTGACAGCCATTCGATTACGCCACTTCCTCAAAGTCACCGCCTATCGGAAATTGAACATATGCGATCGCAGTTTCACGATGTACGATGACCATGAGAAGACGACATAACTTTCGTTATAAAACTGTGCTCAATCTCTTCTAGGACAGTACAACTCAGCCACGCGGCCACGTTTTACATGAATGAACTTATCCTCATTCTAGGTCCCGCCCGCGCCTCCCCAGTTACAATTCTAGAGGCGGCACGAATTGGTGGATGGAATATGAGACATTTCGTGCGCGGTGGGACCAATCCCACAACGTAGTGCACATCGGCCGATGTCAGTACATTCGCAAGAGGAAGCCAGTGATACGCTTTAACAAGAACAAATGGTCACAGTTTAAGGTCACAATTCGAGTCCCGTTACTTTTGATGAAGATTTCTCCAAATATATTATCAAGGTATCAGTTTGTACCATTCTCCCATGCTAAAAAAGAAGATGATTGGATATCATATAGAAGCAAATTCCAACGCCGACCATTTCCTTGTGTGAACCGTATTTCCAAACCGCAGATCCAATGCAAACTCCGAGCATATGTTCTTCTGTCATGACTTTCCTTTGGCCACTACAACAATACAGATAGCCACGGACTATGGTTGTCAGTTCGCCACCACCATGCGTCCAGCCATCAAATCCGCATAGCCCGGTAGTGCGTGGTTCTCAAATTGCACATTTGGCACCGAGAAAGTACGAGGCCGCAAGTGATCATCTGCCGCAGCCTCTTCAATAGCTGTTTCAAAACTCGGAGGACTAGCTTGGTCGATATGAGGCTCCGTTGATTGCACTCCAACCTGGAGTGGAACTCCAAGCATGATATTCGAGTTGTTGCCATTGCATGACAACGAGATAGTAATCCATAGCACATATACTCGAGACATGACGCACGAGTGAAAAGATGGAACGAACATTTTCTTGTTCACAGGCAGCTCGACAGGCACCTGCAGGCTCGCTGTGTGATAGAATGGCGAAAGCTCCTTGGTAGAATCCTTACTACCTCGTCGGCGATCAGGGTCGCTGCCATGGCCGGATCTTTCGGTATCTGAAACCCAATCGGTACCATCAGTGCTCACGGTGTTCGTCGACAAAGTCGACCCTCTGCGAGTTTCTAACCTAATGTTTTGCTTCCACCTGAATGATTCAACATGGGAAGCTGCAAGCGTTGTACTGCTGGGATACGATCCTCGACTCTCAGCGCCGAATGCTCTGATCCAATCGCCCATGTTAGGGAAGCCATTGATTGCGCCAGCACTGTAGTAGGTCACTGCAGTGATCTTTGATGAAGTGCCGATCACAGATGGAGGTAGCGAATGGCTCGACGTAGGATCAAAAACGAGGTCAATGTGCACCTTTGTGGTTGAAGCTGAAGTGGCGTCTGGGCTCAACATGATTGCTCCTGGCTGCCTCGCGGTAAGGGTGACCTTTCCGATCTTCCCGGTGAGTAGTGACTTTCTTAACGTCTTGGTCTTTGACATTTTGTATAGCTTATCGTTCGGGGTGATGTGCAGTGGGGGCAGCTCATCGTGAGTTGGCAGGACTCGCACAGGATGCGAATCCTCCAGAATCTTAGCTCGTTTGCCATTGTCATCTTCCTCCGCGAAGACTCTTGCAATGACAGTGTATTCGACCCTCGCCATTTCCGGCGAGAAGTCGTCCTTACCAGACCATGATCCCAACGAGGGAGGAAGACACAAGTGGCTGTCATGGACTGCAGCGCTGTCGATGTTGTGGTTGCAGGCATTGATGGTGAGCTGACTTGGAACGATGAAGTTAAAGGGGATGCTGTAAGTTTGACCAGCCTCATAGATCCTTCGCGCAGGGTAGGATGAGGCGGAAATGGGCATCTCAAGTTTCAAGAAGGTGTGTGCTGTTGTGTGAGGGCCCCGGACGCCTTCCATGCGGGTCTTGCTTGTCCCTAGGAAGAGAATTTGTATTTTGTCAAAAGGCGTATCTTTGTAGGCATCGATTTTGACGTGGCCGGAGAGCGAAGATGAAGAATTGTAGATGCGATTGGTGAAATGGTTGTCCAGATGAATCGCCATGCTGCATTTGCTACCAGACAACCTCCTAGTGGTGGTACCTTCGCCTAATGGGAGCAGCGGCATACCCTCATTGCCCGAGAAAGCGTTGAACATGGTTGCGGTATTGTGGTTTGGTGGCAGTCTATGTGTTGGTTGATGCAATGGCGTCACAAGACTCTTGCGCTTGGCAATCGGCGCGGCGCGTGCCTTGGCTTGTCGCCTCTCGAATGCCGTCTAGCCGACCCGGTGCAGAGGTATCGCAGCTTTTCAATCCGGCTTCTGACCTTCTACTCCTGGAATGAAATGCGGGATGCTTGTAGACCTCGACTTGTCTCATAGTAACATGGACCAACGGGATGCTCCTCAGTGCTGGCTTATATGGTGAGTTAGAAAAGATAGTTGCAAACTAACGTTAGTTCAGATGCGGAGTGTTGGCGTTGAGTAAGAGTCACCACACAGGGGGTCAGTCCTACCCGCATCCCTCCCCAAAGATGTGGGTGTGCTGGTCCATCAACGTGCGACATGTTGGCCGCCATGTATCTTGACGTACGCTTCCCCGGCTTTGGCAAGGGCTGGTAAGCGAATCTGTTGGTGCCATTGGTTGGTGGCATGGCAACATGCAGAAGGCTCTGGACTGGAGATGCGCCCTTCATGTGAATGCATCGGCACTAAGCCAAGCCCACCTAATCTGGCCCCACCCTTGGTCTAGAGTCATGATCATTTGGACCGGCCCGGTCAATCGGCGTGGGAGGACGCAATGACGGTAGTTGCTTATTTTCAATATATTATAGATATACCCACAACGGCTTCGGCTTCGGCTTTCTTGCGAAACGGGTCCCGCGGGTAGCAAAGAAGCTCTGTGGATCTGTAGGGGTGGAAACCGGTCCCACTGAAGCTCAGCTATCGTTTGACAAGCGTTAGCATGCGCCTTTCCTATAGGTACGTCTTTGACATGACTTATTCTGCAGGAACCGATACCGTTTGTCCTCTGGGGCCGCGACGGAGCTCCGCCAGCACCAAATGTCATGATCAGGAAATTACTTTAAACACCGCCTGAGCCTCTGTTCGTCTAAATGCAACAACTGTGATTAAATTGGGGCTGCCTGATCCCGGAAAGTAACAGTTGGTAATGCTGAAATGCCACTACAATCCATGTCTGCTGAACACAGGCTTAAACCGCTGATCGTCGGCTTATGACTGATGTCGACAACCAACGAACTGATCATGACTAAGATCTATTTCAGAATACATGGGTTCAATATCGCAATGAGCTACAATCATGTACAAGGGCCTCGCTATGAAGGCTTTTAGAAAGCCTGGCTACTTGACGCAGGGACATGCACTGTGCGGGCCTCTGGGGGTGTCCGACCTCGGGCGAGAAGTGGGATCGCATCAGCCAACCTTGAGGACAGCTCCCAACATGTGGCAGCAGAACAAGGGATGCCACTACCCCCTGCATGTCAGACCTAAAAAAGTTCATTTGGAAATGCCCTTGGCCGTGTAACATGACATTTTCGTGAGTTCTCGACAAACGCCAACAAACGCAATTATCACGTAACTTACATGCTGATTACCAATGCAAGCTGCGGCTACCTGTACCGAGTCTCTAGCATGGATGGCCTCTTGAATGCAGGAACTAATTTAGAGAGCACTAGCTCTGAGACCCCCTGATCGTCGAATCTATCTTTGCTGGGAGTGAATGACTCTTGCGGTCAAGGTGCGACCTCGTTCCAATCGAAAGGCTGAAGTTGGACACATGGACGATGGAGAAGCGCTAGCGTATTGGCGTGCACGCCTTTGCAGCGACAAGTCACTAACTAAAGTACGGCTCCAACTCGCATACAGGATTCACCCACGGGATAGTGCATTTCTTCATAGCTCATGACTGCAGGCTGGAGATGACTCGGACATCCCTTTCTTCTATTGCAGCTTTCCGCCGATTGATTCAACAAACTTCTATGTGACCATACAGCTTCCAAGACACTGGTACGTCTAAGTTTACCCGGTTTTGTCTATTCTAACATAGCCACCACATCTAATTCACAATCCTGTTAACGTCCCCCCGACATCTCGAAGTCTGCTTACAAGCATCGATTGGCAAGTATAGATGCGGATGCCCGGCGGACTAGCCCTGCTCGCAAGACAGCGTACTGGCCGTCCACTCTGGCAGTTAGTCCCATGAAATGTAGAGCATAATTCCGGCTCCGAGAGCAATCGCAGCAAACTGGACCAATGTCTTCTGGAGCTCTGACTTTTTGTTCGGTCCTGTCTCGAGCAGCTCTGGAATCACAGCCACAGTCCCAACGTATAGGAAGGTACCGGCGGTGAACGGCAGAAGGAGGTCACCATAAGTCAGAGAGGTCCCAAAAAGGCCACCGTGCATGCTGATAGACTCTCCCGCAGAATGACCACCAAACTCCTGGACCGCGATGCCAATCAGCGTACCGAGCAAGGCTCCCACGGCCGTGACGAATTGGGCGCCCATGGCAGCCCGCTTCGAAAATCCAGATTGCACCAGAAGCGCAAAGTCCCCTACTTCATGTGGAATCTCATGAAAGAAGACAGCAACTGTCGTGGTCGCTCCAATAGTGGGTGACGCATAGAAGGATGCCGACATAGCAAGACCGTCGGTAATGTTGTGCGTAAAATCAGCGCTATGGACATGTCAGCATTGTACAGGGCGCCGCAACCTCTACCCGAGTTTCGATGGCTATGGTACCGAGAGACTTACATCATGTTGAGATATCCACCGAGCTTCGCGCTAGGATTGATCTCCCTCTTCTCGGCTGCGCTTGAAGCAGGCTCGACGGCCGTTTCATTCTTCTTTCGTGACTTGACTTCCCCACCGGTAACTTCAATAGAGCTGGACAACGCCTTGGCTGGACCCTCGTCTTCATGAGAATGACCTCCGTGACTGTGTTCATGTCCCGACCCACCGGTAGCGATCCTCAATCCCTTGTCCATAGCCACAAAGGTCATGAAACCAACCATGATGGCAACGCCGAGCAGTAGGTTCCTGTTGGGTTCCACCATCACGAATCTGACGTGATCTGGACTATCTTCACCTAGGAAGATCTCCGGGAGGAGGTGAAACAAGGTGTCGCCCAATAGTCCGCCTACGGCAAATGCCACCATAACGGACAAGGAAGAAGGGTCGATGTTTGGCGGGCATAGCGCCAGAAGAAAGTTGGGCGGACCCGATATGTAGAGGGTAGCGAGAATTGCATTCACTGCCGGGCTGCCGGGGAAGAGGACACTGAAGACTCGGGATGCGACCGTTGACTCCCCTGTGGAGCCGGCGAGCTTCTCGGTGTTCAGGTCCACGACGACGGGGCAAAGCTAAATCGAATGATGAGAGGCCCGCGTAGTTCTGCCGACGAGAAAAGGACCTACCTGGAGTCTCTCCTCCACGTCGTCGAGGCTCAGGGCAGCAACGGAGGTGTGCGCTTGTTTACCGCTCACTTCGGCCGCTGCGGATACGAGCCCAACCGTAAGCAGCACGAGCAGTAAAAGCCGCCGATTGAACCAATTTCCTGCCATCTTCTCGTGACTTTCTTCCTTCGAGATCCGTCTGTTTCCCGAAATTGACGTGTATGACTTCACCTCAAAAGCAAAAAGTGAAGTCAGCCGGGAAGTTACGCTTAGGGATGACGCTGGCGTATTTGAGAGCTAAGTGTAGTAGCGCACGCGCGCCTGTAGGGCTGAGAGCTGACACCGAACTCGGCGGATCAGATAAGATTGAGTTAGTGACGTAACTCGGCGATAGCAGATCATTTCCGAGCTTTTCGCTCTCATAGCAGGAAGAAGCCACATCATTTTGTTGTTTTTGCATGATATCGAGGGCATTTGTATGCCGAATATACGCTGTCGTGTTTAGAGCAGCCAGACTCGGTGTCAATTCACGAAATGCGACAGACGAAACCCCTCTTTGTCCTGACGCGCAGACGTCTTGGGAATATCAACGCACTGCGCGATTGATGTTCGCTTCGAAATCTGAACGCATTATGACTTTTCAGTACGTCATCTGCGTCCCAGACGATTATGAGAACTTTGGGAAGCCTGAACAACCACCCATACGTGCGCTGGCTCCTCGATCGTCTACATAAGTCCCGTCATGTGGTATAGTCGTTCGGCCATACCACTTAGTCAAGAACTTGGGCCGGAAGTCATACCCTTCGGGCGCCAGGACAATGGAGCCTATTACCATGCCAATACATACACGTTACCAACCTGTATGACACGAGCATGAGGTGGGGACGTATCCGTGAGAAGCAGATAAATGCGACGCGGCTACTGCTTTGATTTTGCATCAATCTGCATTGCCAGAACCAGGACATTCGATATTTAGGTTCATTGAGCCTTGTGCCAAAGCCAAGACAACATCCGCTACGATTGAGCTAAAAGCTGTGAAAATGGAACATGTATTGGATTATAAAAGGTGAGTTGATCATGCGTCCTACAGTTTACAAATGATCAGTATTGAATCAATACCGCGACGACAGAAGTCATTCTAGGCGGGAATCATACGTTACGGAGCGCATGTCACGCGGCGTTTGACGGACGGCTGACGGACAATCTCAGACGCATCTTGAGAAGTGATAGATGAGAGTCCTTACTTTTCTGTTCACCCGCACGCACGGTCGGAGTTTGACCCAAAGGTCAAATTTCTTATCGGCGGGATGTCGGTGACATTGCATGGACCTGGCGCCCGGCCCTCTTACCGATTGGAGGCATTCGCTAGACGTCTGCCGGATCGCGCCGAGTTATTCAAATGTATTGAACAATCTCATTAGACAAGGGTCACAAGGGTCAAAGATCAAGCTCTTGGGGAAAGAAATGCTTGTTTAACGGTGAAAGCCGCCACCTTCTAGACAGGATTAAGCTGTACGCTAAGCAGTCAGGGACTGCAACAGGCTCATGAGTAGAGCCCACGGCAGAAAGTCCTTGCTATGAACTCTTCGATATTCAGCATCGATTCGTCATTAAGTGATGCTGAATCATGGGCGGTGACCGTTGGAGAAGATGGAGAAAGCAGATGGAGAACAGCGGCAACAAACACGCGCTACCCCGCGCGCCTACCCTAAGCGGCCGAGTCTCTCTCCACATGTTCCCCAGAATCGGCCCGCAATTCGAGGCGAAATTGGATCTAAGGCCAGTGGGCGGAGTTTACTACTCAGAGAAGCATCATTGCTTGGAGCTTTGCGCCCATGGGCTGCGAGTCAAGATGATACAATTACCACCTGGTTTCTGGCGCTATGGTGCTCGCTAACGCTTTCACATGATAGAATGGCCGAGACTAGTTGATCTGCCAGGGTTCCGGTACGTAGCGAGGTGGACTACATAAGCGTGCGGAGATCACGAACAAAAATGAGCAAGTTCTCGCTTCGGTTCTTCCATAATATCCATCGTCAAGATGCCGTCGATTACTTCAAAGCTCGTGGCGGTCATTGCCGCCCTGAGCTCGCTCGGTTCAGCCAGTCCAGCAAGACTGTCTCGTGCTGTTGACGTCGACGCCTTCATAGCAGCGGAGAGACCAATTGCACTTCAGGGAGCCCTCAATAACATTGGACCCAATGGCTCTTCTGCTGAGGGCGCCGCCGCTGGCTACGTGGTCGCCAGTCCGTCCAAGGTCAACCCTAATTGTGAGGCAATCGCGCTCCGCAGCATGGCACCTCTCGCTGACCACGCGCAGACTTCTATACTTGGTCCAGAGATTCAGCATTGACCCTAAAAATGATCATTGATGAGTTCCTGCTCGGCGACACCAGTCTGCAGCAGTACATCGAAGACTATCTGCATGCCCAAGCAGTCCTCCAGACTGTGTCGAACCCATCTGGCACGTTTCTTCCTTCAGGCAAAGGTTTGGGAGAACCAAAGTACAATGTTGACGGTACCCGCTTCAATGGCAATTGGGGTCGACCACAGCGCGACGGCCCAGCACTCCGCGCCATCGCTCTCATCACCTATAGCAACTGGCTGGTCTCTGTCGGGCAGGCCAGCAGGGCCCAGACCGTCGTGTGGCCCATCATCTCTAATGACTTGTCCTATGTTGGCCAATACTGGTGAGCTGCAAGATAGCGATTAGGCAAAGAGCTCTTTCTGACATCCCTAGGAACTCCACCGGTTTCGATCTGTGGGAGGAGGTATCTGGTTCCAGCTTTTTCACAATTCAAAACCAGTATAGAGCCTTGGTCGAGGGTACCACGCTCGCAAGCACCCTTGGTGTAGACTGCACGGGATGTGACGAGGCGCCGCAAGTCCTTTGCTTCTTACAAAGCTTTTGGAATGGTGAATACTTCATTGCAAACATCAACACCAACACTATTAGGACTGGCTTAGACGCCAATACTATCTTGGGGTCGATCGCCATCTTCGACGTCAACGCCACGTGCGATAATGCAACCGTCCAGCCGTGCAGCAGCCGTGGGCTGTCCAACTTCAAAGCATTCGTGGACAGCTTCCGCAATGGAACGTTGTACCCCATTAATGACGGTGTTTCCACTCAGAGTGGTATCGCTCTTGGCCGTTACACAGAAGATGTATACTACGGAGGAAATCCTTGGTGAGATATAGCTTATGATGATGGGATAAGATCAATTCTAATGGGTCTCAGGTATCTAATCACCGCCGGAGCAGCTGAGTATCTATACGATGCTGTGGCGCAATGGCGAACGCAAGGGGCGCTCACGATCGACGATACCTCCTTGTCCTTCTTCACGGATATCTACCCATCCGCAAGAACTACTATTTACGGTGCTGGTAGCAATTGTTCTGAATTCCTGCTCATCCTCAACGCAGTAAGCGCGTATGCCGACTCCTTCGTCTCTGTCGTTGAGCAGTACACACCGGTAAACGGGTCACTGTCAGAACAATTCAACAAAACAGCCCCAGGAAACCCTATATCAGCCTATGATCTCACCTGGTCGTACGCTGCCTTTGTGACCATGTCAGAGCGCCGCGCGGGCCAGTACCCGCCAAGCTGGGAGTCAGCTGCTGCTGCTGCCGTGCCATCGGAGTGTCTATCATCGTCAACCCAGGGAGTCTACGTCCCGGCTTTCGCGGCTGGTGCGCCTAATGTTTCTTCGTCTTGCACGAGCTATGTCCAGTTCGCCGTGAATGCCTCCACTTATTTTGGCGAGAACGTCTACCTCGTTGGCAACACGTCCGACCTCGGCGCCTGGGATGTCAACAATGCTCAGCCTTTGCTCGCGTCTAATTACACGTCCGAGCGTCCTTTGTGGTATGCTCCCGTCGCGCTGACGGCTGGCGAGTACATTAACTACGGATATGCTCGACAGGAAGACTGCGATCAGCCCTGGATCTTCGAGACTGTCAACAGGACACTTTTAGTCCCGGCTTGCGATGAGTCGGACGTTGAGGCTATTCTTGCAGAGACTAATGATGCCTGGACGGGGCCTGTAGGAAGCAGTGGAGGTTGCTGATGAGTGGCTTCAATGGGGTTTTGATAGCTTTTAATAATAATTGTTACCGCTTTACGGACACTTGCCTTTATCCAATGCCGTTACTTGGAAGAATGTTCCAATGCGCAAGAAGGTCCCGATCAAAAGTTACCCACTTTATCATCAAACCATGCTATTGTTCTAGACATATATCAGAAACTCGAGATGAAAAAACATGCATGTTTATCTTGGCTGCAAGTAGATATTAATTGAGGCATCATACGAATCGATATAATGGTTTGGGTGGCTTCCCATTTGGATGTGCTACATGATGGAGATATGAAGCAAGCTGATAGACTCAGAACAAGGGTCATGGAAGTGTTATTTGGCGCAATCTGGATCTGGCGGCCAAATCCGAAACTACCCCCGCAGATTTACGCTCTTTGTCAGGGAGATTGAGCTTGATTATTCGAACCTTCACCACAGAGCGTCAGTCATCCAGCAGTCGCTTCAGCACACCACTTTACCCTCCTATCTTGGAACTAAGAACGGCTCCGATATCAAAAGGAATCGGTTCATCAGCCTCCTCTGGCAACACTTCCCAAAAAATCCACCGCCACCGATCAATTAGAGCATTCCCACATCTCAGTATTCATTAGGATCTGATATCACACTCCACCGGCTCTCAGGTAAGTTGACACTTAAGGAGCTATTTCTTTCGTGCATATATCAACTGCGTTCAGTATGCTAAGCGGCATACGTGATCAGGGAACTAATTACCTCTCGTCGCCGCAATGGTTCAACGGAGGTGCATCATCTGCTTGAACCCGGAGGCCAGGTTCTGCGGAAGGTGCAAGAGCGCCTCGTACTGCTCGAAAGAATGCCAGAAATCAGATTAGCCATCTCATCGACTCCTCTTCAGGCACATCATACAGTATGACACTCGACCTGGGGATGATGTTCAGCTGGCGATCAAGTTTGAGCCCGAGGAAGGGGACCCCAAGCTGATCTGGGTATCCCTCTCAACCATTCCGGTCAAGCCAGGCATGTTGATCTTGTCGCTTAAGAAGTGGGGTGAAGATTTCAGAGACCATCTTGGGCTAGAGCATGGGACCGTTGGCGTCGGGCTCAAGTTCATCACATACAATCCAAGAACCGGACTCAGTTTGTCTCGTACATTGGGACTCTGGTGCCGTGATAAGTACATCTCCGACGGCTCAAAGGAACGTTCCAGCTTGATTACAGCAACCAAAGCTCAAGGCCAACCCGAGAAACCATCGAGAGGTCCTTTTCTTGCCTGTGCCCTCGAGAGCCAGACCGGACAACCAGTTGACATCCACTTGGAGGACTTCAGACAGCTCATCAGTTATTACAATCATTGGGAGAGCGGCAAGTGCAGCCTGCCCAGGAAAATCTCCATGTTTGCTCTCGAACGCCTTAGTGGTAAGACCATTCCTATCGATGATACCACCGACCCAAGTGACTACGATACTCCTTTCCTAAACTCCATTCCACTCCCCGGTCTGTACATCCATTCACGAGACCGCATGGTTAAAGACAAATCAATGGCTTTGCGCCCTTCTATTTTGGAAGAACCCATCTATTTTCCACGAATGCGGTTCTGTCTCGCCTATCTCGAAACTCGTGGGCATGCCCATCAGAATCATGCACATAAGAAAGCCAGCATCTGGATCAATGAATTACTACGCAACCGCACTTATGATCAACCTCGATTCCAATGATTCCAAGTGGGGCAAAGTCCCGGATACTTGGAAAGAAAACATTGGCGATGTCATCGCAGTCCGAGACGATGGTATACCGATTCTCGATTACCAATTGGTTGAAATCACCGCTCTATGTGCCTTCACTCTGGATGAGATTCAACCACGTGTTCAAGCAGAGTTGAAGAAGGGAACAGAGGAGGCCAAGATGGGAGTCATGAAGCACATCAACGGGGAGAATCACCTCAAGTACTTCGCGCGATGGGACTTCTATCATTTGGATGTCGCAGTGGAAAGTGAGCTGCGGCATGCTAGCCCTGAGCAACAGAGATTGTTGGACAGCCTGCTTGGTCATATTGAGTCGTGGATCTAGAGTGAGAGATTTGAGTAGAGTCGCAATATGAAGTGAGGAGCGGGGTCATTGTCTCCGTCATCGATTTATGCTTACGGTTTATGGTCGGGGTTGATGTACTCTTCTTCAAGATTGTGGCAGAGCAGTGTAACTAAATCGTCCAACTCATCCATCTTCCTTTCACCTCTCATATTATTAATCCTTTCGTTCGCCTCCCCAAACACATGCTAGACCGGCAGAAACTTCTTGTCCTCGTGGTCCTTGTGGCTGATATTGTCAAACGCCTTGCGCATGTTACTATGGGTCCTCAGCTTCTTAGTCCATTCCTCGCGCTTCTCGATCTCCGCCTACTCTGAGTTTCCCAGAGCCTTCGAGTTCAAGGATACAGGCCCATACGATGCAACGGCGATGACTAAATTTATCTAAGAAGTTCACCATCTGGCGTGGATAATATGATAGATGCACCGCGGTAAGTAACCCCTTCGTTTACGCAGGGGCATCTTGCTAACGAGTCTCTTTTTCGACGCTGTTCGGTCGGTCTATGGCCACGCTTATCTGTGCCAGACCTCTATTCCCTCTGAGACATGTGAGAAGTGCTACAGCCGATTCGAGACATATCATGGGCACCTCAAAACGAGGCCGGCGAACTCCATGAATAAAGAAATACACCCTGGGCGTAGTAACAGATATCAGGACCCACCTTAGGCTGACGCATCAGGGGAAGGAACTGGTGATCAGAATGGCCCCATCGGGGGCAGATCCCGGCGACATAGCTCATGTCCTTCCCAGCGGCAAAGCCGATGTTGAGGCTTCAGATAACGGAGAAGATGATGGATTGAACCTGGGCGATTGAGACAACCTAGAGAACGATGAAACCGTGCTAGAATAGTCCTCAAGAGGGGGGAAATGCTACGCGGAACTATCGTGATGTCTAGCTAACCTCTGTAGCAAATCCAATTCTAATCAGCTAGCAGAGATGTATGATGGATTTGAAAAGATTTTTCTGGCATGGGGTCGAATAAGATTGCTGTGTGCAATAATCGATAGTCCTGCCGGCGCTGAAGCCATGGGTAGTGGCAAAAGTACAAAACAAGATCTCACACTATTTGGAGATCCTTGTGGAGCTATATAATCCATCACAAGGACGACTATTATATCTCCGAGGCTTAGACGCGCATATGCATAGTCGACACTGTGCTTCAAACCACATAATTGTGTCAAGAAAGGATAATGTGTGACGCAGAGAGGATTATGCTGAGAGACTTTGCGACGACGCAATGTTATGTTTCCCTATCCGTATAACTCTAGTCGTTCTCGTATAGGACATATTTTTTATGTCTCGTAAGCCTGGATTAAGGAAAATGGTATGGAGATCAGGCATTTATGGCCGTCGCGCGACCCTGCGCCTGTAGACAGTGCGGAGTGTTCTAGACAGAATCCCGAGACAACAGCATCAAAAAGTAGTATTCTTTGATGGAATATCTGCCGTAAAATATAACAAATAATTTTAGATGACTTTTTATGACGTTTCCTGTCTGGGTCGAGGTATGTCCAGACAAAGCATACATACATGTAGTCGAGTATGTGCCACAGGCTGTGGCACTACGCACAGTGCTCTAACGCCATGACGACAAAGACAGTGCGCACGTGGGGCACAAGAGCGACTCAGATGGCCAATTCACATGGCCTATTTTCTACTGGCCAGCGGCTTAAGTCAACTTGACTTTCAAGCTAAACACAAAACTTCGAAACTAGCAAAACCTGCGTAATCAATAACCAAACTTTGATTCTTGATTTGCACAGGGCTGTCTCTATGGTGAAGATACTTGCAAGACGCGCAGAATCAGCTTGTGCAAATCGATCAGCGGCCACGTCATGATGGACCGCCTCAGAGCTTGGGTCACACCCGACTCGTACCAATACAGCGCACTTCCGGACGTCAACGGCCACAATGGACAAGAGAAAAGCGCGGCACTCAGGACAGATCGCAACAGGATCATCCTGAAGGCCATCATAGGCGCATTAGGCTTCGCGGTCGGGCTATACTTTGTGGCGGGCTACCTGTGAGTATTGCCGCAATCAGCCTTCGCGGCATCGATTTCTGACCCCAGCAGGCGCACCCCTTCAAGTGGCTCATGTGATAGCGCAAAGGATGGCTTCCACTGCAGCACAGACATATCCCAATTCTGGGGACAGTACGCGCCGTACTACTCTGTTCACTCCGACATCCCGCGCTCTGTTCCAAAGGGCTGTGATGTGACGTTTGCCCAGATCCTGTCACGGCACGGAGCCAGAGATCCCACTCTGAGCCACACTGTCGCTTATGCAGCGCTCATCGCCAGGATTCATGAGAGCGTGACGGAATATGGAAAGCCCTTCAAGTTCATCAAGGGCTACAACTACACTCTTGGGGCAGACCAGCTCTCGGATTTCGGCCGCCAGCAGTTGGCCAACTCTGGTATCAAGTTTTACAAGCGATATGGACAACTCACGCGGTCCGAGGCACCATTCGTTAGGTCTGCCGGCCAGTATCGAGTCGTTGAGTCAGCCGACTATTGGACGCAAGGGTTTCATCAGGCGCGATTGGAGGACAAGCAGACGAACTCAACAGACCCCTTTCCATACGACATTCTCACCATCCCCGAAGGTCCGCTTTTCAACAACACCCTAAGCCATGATGCTTGTACCTTAGCAAACACTGCACCAAACACATGGGTCGGAGCACAAGCCCAGGCAACTTGGCGAGACGTCTTCGCACCCCCGATTACGGAGAGACTGAACAAGAATCTCCCCGGAGCCAACCTGACCGACAGGGAAACCATTTACTTGATGGATTTATGTCCTTTTGAGACAGTGGCAGATTCAAATGGCAAACTGTCACGATTTTGTTCGCTTTTTTCTCATGATGAGTGGCACAGCTACGACTACTACCAGTCGCTTGGAAAGTGGTACGGGTGGACAAATGGGAATCCACTGGGCCCAACCCAAGGTGTCGGATATGTCAATGAGCTGATTGCCAGATTGACCGGGCAGCCGGTTGAAGATCATACGGATACCAACTCGACACTAGACAGCTCTCCCGAGACATTCCCCCTCGATAGAGCATTGTATGCGGACTTCAGTCACGACAACGATATGTCGAGCATATTTGCGGCTTTGGGTCTCTACAACCTGACGGAGCCCCTCTCCAACATCACCAAAGCCCCGCCCAAGGAAACCCACGGCTACTCTGCGAGCTGGGCTGTCCCGTTTGCAGCCAGGATGTATGTGGAAAAGATGAGCTGTGGAGGAGTAGACGAAGAGCTGGTGCGTATTTTGGTGAACGATAGAGTGATACCCCTGCAGAATTGTGATGCAGACGATTTGGGCCGCTGCACGTTGAGCAAGTTTGTGGATAGCCTGAGCTTTGCTAGGGCTGGAGGACATTGGGATCAGTGTTTTGAGTAGATTAAGTGCTCTTCGTATTCATTTAGACCCTCCAGAAATCGAACGTCTTGACAATTCAATTCCTATCAAATAATGGAAAGTGGCAATACAAAGAAGAAATATTGTATGAGCCCCAGGGATTCGTGTCCGCGGACTGTTGCAAGCCTCAAGGTTGCACGAGGTTGACGCACATCAATTGAGACAGTCAGCAGTTCAGCCATTCAAGGAGCGATGAACAGCTTCTAAAGTTGAGACAAAATGGTACGTTAGCGCACAAAGACTGCGGCAGACGTCACTGGTGGAGCCAGGCCACCCCCAAACTGCCCTGTTCTCAGCGCTCCCCAGACCCAAAATAGCCTGGCCCCAGAAGCTGATCCCGGCATTCCGGGCGATAATCCAAGGACGAGAACCAAGAGAGCTCCCGTTACACACAATTTGGCAGGTAGTAAGCAGCCAGCCTGACCTTTTCCGCAATACTGCCCGGAGCCTCATATGCTCGCAGAAAAACCCAACGACAAGCCGTGCTCACACAACCTCCCGACGTTCGCGAACGTCGCAACCCAATTGCCGATCGTCCCACTGAGAGCATCGCAGCGTCCCGACTTGGACGTCGCACTAAGCCGACATGAACGGCGTCGGCATCTTCTTCATCGTGCTGATCGTCCTGCTGATCGCAGGAGCTGCTGGCTGGATCGTCTTTACACAGCTTCGCGCAAGAAGACTAGGTGTACGTTATTCTCCCAAACCCAAGAGCTGCTCCTTTTGAGAGGTGGCCCGTTCGTATTGGCGACACGATGCGCGCATTTTCGTATGGCCAACAGCCATTGCTTGGGCCACATGTCTACCGACTTGGGAGATCTGTCACGGAGTCTGGCCGTGCTGACAAGAACAAACCACAGCTACCTGCTCCATCTCTGTCATCCTACAACCCCTTTAAGCGCTCCGAAGAGTCGCCCTTCGGCCCGCCTACACCAGCGCCCGGCGGCATTCGTGGCTGGTTCAACGACAAGTTCAAGAGCCGCAACAAGCGCTCCGCAGCCGGTGCCTACGAGCAGCCGCTCGCCGGTGGAGGAGGGCGTAGCAACCGCGGTTTTGGGGCCCTCGACCCGGATGAGGCTTGGGATACCCGCGTGGGTACTGAGGCCGATGCGTATGGAGGCTATTACGAAGAGCAGGAGCTAGGCGACCGACACGGTGGAAACCCGTACGGACACGATGCCTACAGTGGCAGTGGGTATCCCATGAACCTGGCTGCTACACCCGGACCTGCGCCCGAGGGATACAGCGGACACGATGAAACCAGAGGGCGATCAAGGGATAGAGACGCGCTTGGCGTGCCCGGCTCAAATGCTGGAGGCGGAAGCCGGACGAGGCACAACCCCTTTGACGATGATGCAGCAGAGCCGAGCAACATAAGCTTGAGGGGCGTAAGCCCAAGGCCGATTGATACGAGCGTGGGAGTGAGATCAGGAGGAGATTCCGGACCGCCGAGTGACAGTCCGACGGAGAGGAGGAGTGTCTTCAGGGAGAATGTGTAGGAACGTAATCAGAAGGGCTGACAGAGGGTGTGGCACAGACGCCGAAGTACGAAACGCACTCAAGAACACCAGGGGACGAAGAAGGGCGGTTGGTCTGGTCTATCCAGGACGTGTATCAACGGCATCATGAAAGGACCAGGGATGTATGAGGAGTTCCCGGCGTTTTGTATCAGGTATCATTTCCGGGCCCAAGGTTTAAAAGCTGTGGTAACCATGGTAAGAGATGCCGCGGTCCCCATTGAATCTATCATCAACTGGGCGTTGGCAATCTCTGCATCTGAGGATCCCACAGGCTGGCTACATTACAGAAGATAGTTGTCTGCTGCTCTTGAGCTGCAGATGTAGTGAGAATACAATGTTTTATCTGATATTTGCAATATGCAAAACCCAGGTATGGGAAATCAACAAGTTCGGCGTTATAATAATGGGATTAATTGACAACCAATTAGAGTCGTAATGCCAACCACGATGCAGCATTACATCAATCCCCCACACACGTCCCACTGTTGCCCGCAGGTCTTAGGTGGGCTGTTGTGGACGTCGTCTCTTCAAAGATTCCAGTCAAGGCGGACGTCCAAGCTTTGCTTCACCATAACCGACACAGACTACATATTGCAAAAATGGCAGATCTAGACTTGCAAGAAATCCATGACACCTTGGTGTCGATTGCTTACGATGCCGGGCACAAGATCATCTCTGCGAATCCTACCGACATCGATCAGGGCACTAAGCTCAACTGTAAGTCAGGCCCCGGAAACTACCCCGCGATGCCCCTCCATAATCATCTGTCAGCGATGCCCAATGTTTCGCGACTACATCCATAGATATCTTCTCTGCTTCACGGCTTTATCTGTTTCTGAACGCGCTTCAACTCGGTGACAATGCGCTTCCTAATCATGCAGACATATCGTTGTTCAATCATCACCCCTCCAGCGACCATCCTTGACAACCCAAGATGAACGCCCCTCGACCAACGAGCTGACCCCTTCCGCAGCCGCAGACATAGTGACCGAAGCCGACAAAGCAGTCGAAGACCATGTATCATCCAAGCTCAGCTCCAAATACCCCTCTTTCTCCTTTATGGGCGAGGAGACGTACAAGCCGGGCCAGAAACTCGGCGACGAGCCGACCTTCATCGTAGACCCGATCGACGGCACGACCAACTTCGTGCACGGCTACCCGCAAGCCTGCATCTCGCTCGGCTTCTCCGTGAAGCGCGTCCCCACCATCGGCGTCGTGTACAACCCGTACCTGGACACGCTCTTCACAGCCATCAGGGGGAAGGGCGCGTACCAGACCGTGGGCAAGGTCTGGGGGCTCGAGAACGGCAAGGGACGAGTCAGCAAGCTCCCGCTGGCGAAGAACCCGGCGGCGCTGGGCGGGCTCGATACGGCGCTGCTCGCGGTGGAGTGGGGCAGCAGCCGTGATGATGACAACTACGAGGTCAAGACGGCCGTGTTCAAGAAGCTGTGCCTGGCCAAGTCCAAGGGCGGCGCCATGGTGCACTCGCTCCGGTCCGCGGGCAGCGCGGCGCTCAACCTGTGCTCCGTCGCGGCCGGCCAGCTCGATCTGTACTGGGAGGGCGGCTGCTGGGCTTGGGATGTGTGCGCCGGGTGGACGATACTAAGCGAGGCGGGCGGTCTGATGGCCAGTGGCAACCCGGGCGAGTGGAGTCCGCAGATCGATGAGCGGAAGTACCTCGCTGTACGAGGTGCGCCGAGTGGGCAGAAGGAGATCGTAAAGGCGCTCTGGGGCGTCATTGGAGATGCGAAGATGGATTATTCCAGCTAAGATCTCATAATAGTCGTGTTCAGATAGATAGTGCGCCTAGATGAGTCGCTTAGCCATATAGCCTGTAGTTTGAGTGATTATAGATCTGCCAGAATGATATATTTCATTCAGCTTGATAGAGATAGCTATGTCTTGATATTGCAAACCATAACGGGAAAGGACCACATCTGGTCGGCCTCAAACTACGTCAAGCATCTGAGACTTTATCGCCAGTAGACATACTTATCCCAATAGCTTAAGCCCGTCAAAAGCGCTCCTTTGATTATGGGCTTGTTATTCGCATAGTATCGAGTCGTTCGTCCCTAGGCCTTGTTCCATGTGTTCGGACGCATAGCTACATGGAACATCCGGGCGTTTGCTGTGTCTGAGACACTTTTCAGCAATACCTGGGCAGAACCTCGGTCTTTGCTCTTGGCCCTTGCCCTTTGAAAATCAAAAACAAGCCACTTGTGATTATGTTTATGGCTTGCCTGCAATTCTCAAGTTGGACCACGCGTGCCGTCAAGACTCTCAAGTAGGAGTCAGGGACATGGGTTACGGATTGGATTATATGTTGTTCTAAAGAAGTTCATTGATATCAGCTGGCGGACTGCACTCATTGAGATCCCAGCGATGGTGGGTGTATCCCTACGTGTACGAAACGTGAGGGATCATTGCACACAGCAGAAGCAATTGAAGCACACTGGGATAACGTTGTACCCCGAGATGACTTTACCTCGAAGATTATGAGAGTTACCGAAAGATCGCTAGAATTGTTCACCCACAAGCTTCCACGGCAATTGTTATGATCATACAACAGTTAGTAAGGCTTAAGATGGCACAGTTCAGCATTGACTCAGCGTTGTAGAGACTTATGTGCCTACCTCGAAGCGACTTATGTCCCTCTACCAAGAGGATGAATGAGCCTTGCTACAAAGCTGACCTCGAAATGGAACTAAGAAGTAATCTCGTCGCCCATGTCTTCGGTCACTGGATACGTGTGTTTTCGATATTACCTAAAGCTTGAAAGCCAGCGTGGAATCGAGACGAAGATTACGAAGCGGCCGAACTTGGCATAAGACTGTCGTGACTTGCGATAACAGCACAGAGGACGCGCCTGAATACCATCGGCACGTTGAGTGTTCTTGTAGACATTTGGCAATACCACTCACGCGACCGAGGCCTGGTGAAGCTCTTCGAGCAGACGAAAAAGAAAGACAGAAGCGATCGCAAAGCTCTGACACGACCGCAAACACTCGAGCATTACCAGACTGCAAATAGCGTCAGCCGAAAGATAGAGCAGGCCGATGTACATGCTTGGGCTCGAAGCTTGGAAGCAAAAAAATCTCAGGACAGTTCGGACTCCTGCAGTTCCTCCGAAGCTGGGTTTGGAACTCGTATTAGGCTGACGAATTGCGACAGCAAAATTCCAAGCACCGGTCTTGTAGGCATCGGTTGACTACCGACTCTGGCAGCCCCAAGAGTATGATACAACTGTCGATGAGTTGAAAAGGTGGTTGTCGCGCCTGATCCAGGCTTATTCGATGAGTTCGAAATGTTCTTAGTAATTGGGCACACATACTTTCAGTCATTTTGCTTGGTTGCTGCAAGCGGATAAGGGCTGATAACGCCGTGGCTCGCATGTGAGGACTTCCAAATATATCGAATAGATGCTTCCCCTGGTGGTGGAGACCTGCATGATGGCGCTCCTGCATCACCATGTCTCGGTGTCTTGCATGAGCTTTGGGCATGACGCCATTCGCATAGATAAGAGCTCAAAAAATTCATATTGTAATTTGTTTGCGGTTGCCGGGATCTGGGTAGATAATTTCGTGAGATCGTGATCGTGGTCGGGCCACTGAGCCAGGTTGTAAATGCCGGGAAACTGTAAATATGTCCATTTCGACTCGGCCTGAGTTTTTTGGCCGATCAAGGCACTAGTTGAAGGTGAATTTGAGCGCGGCTGTTCCCGAAGGATGCCATGCGCAAGCTATGGGTACAGCTATATCTCAGCCTAATAAGACGCATGTCCGGTGGGAGCAGCTTGTGTGGTGATCTGGGAGTCAAGGGCCGATTCAGACAGCTTCATCCTGCACGTATGAGCATAGGGGATGATGAAGAGCTATCCCTGGTCTCGCCTGGCCAGTAAGTCGTGCTGGGGATTTCGGGCCGCGGCAGCTAGGTAATCGGAGACACTAGCGGTCTGTCGGTGGCCTGCATGGGTACGACGTGGTATCGCATGGACGGGCTGGCATGCTTAACGCTCCGAAGTTGTACTGCATTATCTTGTGCTTTTTGACATGCGAGATAAGTGGGAGGCTGAACGCTTCTGCGCTGCTCCTGGAAAATGTTGACAGTATCCTTATCTTGGGCTTTGCAACTTTCGGCCTGACACGAGCCTCCGTAATGACGCTTGATTTGCTCGGATGGTCGTCGGGCTTACTGATAGACGCTGCAAAGGAAGAAGATCATAGTGACGTGTACCTCATTTCGGGAAAGTACGGAGCATATGGTTCCACGGACGAAGGCATACGGGTGACATGCTCCAGCGTCCCAGGTAAGGGGGAACTTTCCAGGTCGAAGCCAACAAGGTCGTTAGCTAGCAGGCCTGCAGATGGTAGTGCCTGTCACCGCTTCATTCTCCTAGGATGGCCTGTCGAGCCGGTGTCGGTCCTGGCAGATAAGATTTGCGCCAGCACATGGCAATTCTGGAAGACTTTCCGTAACGGGGAGAATAGAAGAAAGATACAGCGGAATTAAAGAACAACGGAGAGAAAGTGAGAAAAAAAGATCACAATATGAATGCCCAGGGACTGAGCACCACTAACGGAAAACAGAGTGGTAACATGACGGCAGGTAGAGCAGCTATTGCATCGCATTGTGAATGTGCGAGTCCTAGGTTAGGCCACCTCATGGCAAGCTTCGTATGGTACTGGGTGGTCCAATTTCGGTAGCACTGGATCTACCGGCTTTTGCTTGCGAGGACCCAGAGTCTTACAGTGGCGCGTCACTACTAATTCTGGCTCTGCATGGACCCGCAGGAGTGCTAGCGCGTCGAGATATTAGCGGCTGCAATTAGCCTCTGCGAAGTCGATCTTCCTCGAGATTTCTGGACAGTCTGTTCTGGTGACAGTCCTCCTGATTGGCAGGTCCGAGTTTCTATGCCCTGATGGGGATCCGTCAAACACGCTATTGGTTCAGATGACTGTCTGCGCTTCAACTCTATCGCGACTCAGTTCGGACTGCTGCAGAGCCTAGGTAAAACTTATCGAGAGCAGTCAGTCCGACTCAGAATGATCATTGTGATGAGAGGGATTGCAGAGGATGACTTCAGCTTCATGCGGGAGCGAATTCAAACGTCTACCGTCTTCATGATCTTCGAGTCGGTGGCGGCACAGTTGCAGGGTATCGTTCAATCGGTTATGCTTGTTAATCTTCTGATGAACAACGAGGAGAGACGACATGCGCCAGACTAGAGGTGCGCACGCAGCATTGACAGTCCGGAACCCGGGATCAACCCAGGCAGAGCGCCATTCTGGCTCTTTAGTCAAGGTTTCATGTTGGGAAGGCCTGCTCGCATTTGAGCATGATTCTCCACCGGGGACAGAGCTCACTCAGCAGTTCAGTTCAAGGCTGAGTTCGACTTCCGCCAGTACGAGTCGTTGACCGGTCACAGGGAAACATGCCTGCTAAGCGACGAAAAGCCCTTGCAGTTCCTGAGAATCCACAAAGTGAGTTGTTGCGCTTGCGCCCGCGAAACTACATAAAGTGTGCCCGTGTAATTCCCATTTGGTTCCGGAAGCCTGCTGTTGAGACATTGTACATGCACTATTCCATGTGGCGACGACCGGGTACCTTGGTAATGATGTGCATCCACAATCCTTGCTTGCGTCTTCTGATGTAACACCAAGAACTGTCTGGAACAGGCCCGGAAATACACAAGCCAGAAGTAGTAGTAAGCCTGGTACAGTAGAATGATGCTAGTCCACTAACATAGGGTCAAGCATGGTTCTAGAACTACAAAGCAAAGGCGCTACTCCCCAAGATATCGGTCGGACGGATGAGGTCTGTAGCTCATGTCCAAGCACGGAAATCACAGTCATAACGCGATGCGAAGTGTGTTTATAGAGAAAAGAGAAATCGCATCTGTAGTAAATGCGATTCTTTAAATTAGATTATACTTTGTGATCGAAATGTCGCAATACTATTACTTCCCCATCTGCGTCGAGCTATTCCCTTAGCTGGTCCACTGATCGCTTTCGCCCCAGCGTCCGCATTGCTCCAGTGCCCCTCACTCCAGGTGCCAGCGGGACTCTGACCCGTGCCACTGCCCACTAAAGTCAACGGTTCGACTACTGGAGACCGGGAAATTTTGCAATCACCATGTCCGAATTCTTATCTGCAGTCTTGCACATGCAGCACAATTTATCTGTTGCTGTCCCTGCGTCCACCCTTCTCTGTTCTTGCACATCCAGCAAACCTGCATTCTTTTCCCATGCTGATTCGGTGGCTTGCTTGATAACGGACGACAAAGACTTCAGGCACATCATTCCCTTCCGACCCCTCAAACTTAGATATTTTAAAAGTACTTGCACCCAACAACTTGCTCCACTTCGCCCAAGCACATATTAGAGAGACTGCAACACCTGAAGCTCGCCTCACATCGGAGAGGTCATCACACTTTCCCACATTTCTAGCTTCAGGTTGTTGAAACGGCTGTCGTAAGATAGATACTCATTTGCGAAGCAATGGTCCTAACCAAGCAGAGATCGCCTCGAAACCCCGATGACTTCCCAACCCTTCAACTCTTCCTTCTAGGTGAGTATTCTCTTGCTGATTGGTTCCGGCCAAGCCAGTGCTGACTAGTTCTCCAGCCATCGTCCGTCTTGCAGAGCCGATTGCCCTGACGTCCATATTTCCCTATGCCTGGTCGCTGGTCAAGCGGTTCAAGATCGGCAACGAGCAAGATGCCTCGTTCTACGCCGGTCTGCTCATATCGGCCTTTGCCCTAGCTGAAGCGTCAATGGGCATGTACTGGGGCGGTCTTTCCGACCGCGTGGGTAGAAAGCCTGTCTTATTACTCGGATGCGTTGGTACCATGTTCAGCTTGATACTGGTTGGCTTCGCCACCAACATCTGGGTGGCTCTCATCGGCCGGGCCGTCGGTGGTTTTCTGAATGGCAACATCGGCGTCATCCAGACTATGGTCAGCGAGCTCTGCACAAAGAAAGAGCATGAACGTAGGTCTTGAAATCTCCCGACCTTGGGAAACAATTCTGACGTTCTCAGCCCGCGCTTATGCGGTTATGCCATTCGTATGGTCGATCGGCACCATCATTGGACCCAGTATCGGAGGCATTTTCGCAGAGCCTCACAAATCCTTTCCCGATACATTCCCTGAGGGCGGCTTCTTCGATGTGTTTCCTTACCTTCTGCCGAACCTCATTTGCGCGGCTCTATTGCTCCTCAGCATCGGCCTAGGATACTTTCTACTTGAAGAGACGCATCCGGACATGGTACCCCGCGTCATGCTTCCCGATGACACCTACCTCTCCGCCGAAACGCCCCTGTTGGAGACGTCCGACGCCATGAAGCAGCCAGCTGTCGATATTCGCGCCGAGACATACGGCACTTTCAGGACCAGGAATAGTGCGGATCTTACCCGTGACATGCCGTGTCCAAAGCAACCCGGGAAAGGTGCCGAGGTCACCATCTTCACCAAAAGGATTGTCGCTCTCATTGTCGCACTCTCGATCTTCACGTACCATTCGATGACCTACGATCACCTGTTGCCTATTTTCTTCGAAGACGATAAGATGCCAATGAAGTCTCTTTCGGAAGCCGGGGTCTTCTCCTCGATCAACCCATTCTATTCTCCGGGTGGACTTGGATTGTCCATGCAATCAGTGGGCGTAATCCTGGCCTTCAACGGACTCATCGCCCTTTTCGTCCAGGCTGTTGTCTTCCCAATTGCGGCATCATTGATTGGGGTATTTCGACTGTTCATCTTGGTCACCGTCCTCCACCCGATCGCCTACCTCGTCATGCCGATGCTACTCCACGTTCCAGAGCCTATGTTATACCCGGCCATCTACTTTTGCTTGACGATTCGAAACATCCTTTCAATCATTCTCTATCCATTGCTGCTTATTCTTATCAAGGATGCAACGCCTTGTCCCACCGTACTCGGCAAAGTCAATGGTCTAGCGGCAAGTGCCGGAGCTGCGTGCAGGATGATTGCGCCTCCGGTTGCAGGCTATCTTTATATGCTGGGAAGCCGACAAGACTTTACCGCATTGGCTTGGTACGGCAGCGCAATCATTGCGGCGGTTGGAGCGATTCAATGTTTCGCGGTGAAGCGTGTGAAGAACGACGATGTGGCGGAGGAAATCGAGGATGATGCACGAAGGACATCAAACCATGTTGCAACCATCTTCGAGGTGCCCGAGGAGGAGAGATAAAACGACAATGAACCCGGGTTGTTTTGACTGCGACCACCCGCGACTTGCAGAAAAGGGTAGACGGATATGGCGCAACAATGATAGATGCAGGGCAGCGCGCTAGGCAGAGTGGTGCAACCACCGTACGTTGGCGTTTTGCACGAAGATTTGATTGTTTTACACGGCGTTCTGCAGCAGCTTTGCTAGGTCTGGGAAAAGTTGATTTTGATTTGGCTGAAAGATACCCTCTATTGGTGTGCCGGTTCTTATAGAGGTTATTTTATTTACGGGAAATACTAGAAAGGGCACATCCGTTCCATCCAGATGTATCGAGATGGCGCTTGGGTTTATAGAAGAGCTAGACTAGACGGAGAATCAAACGAACCAGGGCGAAATGGAGAGCTGGCCGCTTATTTCAGGTGCTCGAGGACACGATAAAGACAGCTTCCAAGCAGCACCACGCCAGCATCCGGAAGCGAAGAGAAGATGGCGTAAACCATTCGGCAAGTGAATAAAATAACCAGACGTACCCAGTGACACAGTTAAGTTCCTTCGTGGATGGGAACTTCCAGTTCGGTGTGATATGTATTCTACGTTCAACCATCTGGCGTTATACACAGCAAGAAGATCGGTATCGTAAAACGATTGTAACTCGAAGTGGGTAATGCCTGACACTTGACTTTGATATACGTTCCAGAGCTAAGTCGGTCAGTTTGAGCAGTCTTGTAGAGATTACTCATTACACAGGCAAGTTGATTGGCGCTCATCTAAACTCTGAACCTCGCTGACATCCGTTAGCTTCCGGGATCTCAAAACTGTATAGGGAAGCTAAGCAGCCTAGCTACTGAGTTGCGGTATACATGGGCATTGGCAGAGTACCGGTTCGAGTGTCGAAGGTGCTGTTGAATATTTCATGAGGATTATGAACTCAACCGCGACCTCAGTTCTACCTATGCCTTAGGACTTTGCAATAAGACAACCCCAGTCATCTTATCTGTATTTGAGCTGGACCGATCTGGATCGATCTGGATCTGATTGGGATGAATAATGCGGATGACGCTCGGCCACTTTTCGAAAGCTCTCATTCGCGACGCAAGCACAACAGCAGGGTCTAGTATTTCACATTCGTTTCCTACCCACCAACCAAATTATCATTCCTTGACCGGTAAGAGCATCCAGCCTATTTGAAAGCCTGTATCTCAGTCCTTATAGAGCATCATTGACGAAGTGACACCTTGTCTATGTCTTGACCCCGCACTTCAGATTACTGCATCCGCATCCATGGGCACAGTCAGAAATGGATCACGTGGAGGGGATTGGGGTTAACTAGCATGCCACGGCGGTGGATTCATTCATTAACAAGTACATTCGGGCACGTTGACCACAGAAAATATACGCTCTTCCCGGGATTGATGCACTCAGTCTTTTACTTTTCACGAGGCTTCAGGTTTCAGAGTGGCGTTGCTGCCTAAACACAATCTTCAGCCGCACATATGTCCAACCGATGATTTGCGTCGCTCAACTCATTGACCGCAATCACGGTGGGATATCAAGAGCAGCGCGAAACTAAGACTGGCGTGAAGCTTCTGGTTCGGGTTGAGGCTATATGCTTGGAGACAAACAAATACAGCATAAAAAACAACATGAGAGAATTGACAGATGCAGACTTTGCTTCAAACCCGCTTGGGGGACCAGCGTTCTTCGAGGCTGTGGTTGATGACCAGGTATGACCGACGCACTTTCCGTAAGAGAGGTTGGGCTGATATACAATCATCAGGGAGGACGAGAAACACGGCATGGTCCAGTGGATTGGTCTGATGTCGGGGACTGGCTAAATCTCACCGTATGTGCAAGGAGTGAACAAGCCGCAGCCTACCTCTGACTCTGCATAGGGGGCCCAAGAATTCCCGGAGGTGTCTCAAACCCCGAGCCAGGGTCAGGTTTCACTTCGAATCCTGTGAGTTTTCCTTATCGTCTGTCTATGATAATACTAAACTGGGGAGTCACATACCGCTCGGAACGACTGCGGAAAGAATAAATATGAATAGAGACACCTGGAAAAATGTGTCTTCACAATTCGAACTCCACGAATCAACAGCGGAGGCCTTCCTGGATAATAATGGTGCCTTTGGATTTTATTCTTACAGGGCGGCTGCCATCCCTCACGCTGTGGAGCGCATCAGTAAGGTCTCCTGGAATGCAAGAATATTAGTTCACCACAGACTGATATCATCAAAGAACTCGTTATCAAGGTCGCTAACAAGATTACAATTGGATATGAAGCGCTTTCCGTGGTATTCGACCTCTCTAACTTGACCATCCGAGCGGTAATGCATGGCGCAATGCCGGCACAATGGGACTCATTTATACGAATCTTAGATGACTGTCTTCATTTATGCCGCCATCCTTTACTACTCCCTACGCTCATCTTCGTGACTCATAGGCGGAATATCGAGCGTTACAGAAAACACATCGACGCTGCAATCCACCAGCTGGAGCGAGACACCGGATTCGGCGTCGCTGGCTTTTTGATAACCGCCGAAGACCATATTCCCGCGCAACATGTTTTCAAACTTGATTCAGCTCTGATCAAGCTTCAATCACAACAGACGGAGCTGGCTATCCTCAGCAGTATCTCGCGATTCAGCGAGAAACTTGCAGACTTTTTACTAATTACCATCACCAAACTCGACCAAGCACTTCGAACCTCTGACCATGACTCGATCGTACATCTGGAAGACGAGATACTGCACATGCTCGAACTGCCGCACAACCAGGCACAACTTGCGCTGAGTCAAATACAGTCTCTCAAGGAGCGATTGCAAAGCCAAACCGATCTGGTACGTACCCACACCGTCCCGTTATTCCTGTCTAACTGTCAAACTCTGTATAGATATTCAATTTGATATCATCCGAAGAAAATAAAATCAGCCGATTAGTCGCTGAAGAAAGCGCCAAGGTTGCCGTCGCGAGTAGACGAGATAGCGTGGCAATGAAAACGGTGGCGGTCCTCACCATGATCTTCCTACCTGGCACGTTTGTAGCCGTGGGTCCTCCCCTGCGATACGAAAGTTCAGAACAAATGTTAAAAGATTCTAGGCTTTCCTGAGTATGCCACTGTTCGAATGGAATGTTGAGACGGGAGGATATCCGTCTTCCACATCGTTCCAGTGGATATACTGGGTTATCACACTACCCCTGACAATTGCATTGATGGTCGGTTGGCGTGTGTGGTGGAGAATGGAGGAAAGATCGTGGAGCTCCGAACTGGAAGAGGCAAAGCAGCAGAATCGGCATAGGCTTTCGACGTCAACTCGCAGTGGGCAGGAACTGACGCAAATGTCGTCAGATCAGACGTTTAGCAGTTTACGTGCCCGAAACTTAGTGGCCCGTGGGTTCTAGAAGAACGGTTTCTGCCCTGAATGCTCCATATTTACGAGTGTTCCCTGATACTAAGGAGAACCTTCAATGCCTTGAATACGCCCAAGACGTCCTATAGCTTCAATGGGCTCTCAGACTTGGCGGCGAATGGGCTGTTGAGTCAAGCCGCCGTCTGCCCTTGGAGATGTGTATTCAGAGGCGAACCGTCAGAGATGGTTGCATAGCGACGGGGACAGATGAGTCTATAATACGGGGCGTCTGATGCTGACACAAGTCGGATAGCATTGTAGATGTGTTATTATGGGCCCGACAATATCAACGTATAACAACAATTTGATACCAAGACGCCAAATTGGGTTGCTTTACTCATAATATAATCATCGTCAGGGTAAATATACTCGGAGCATACAGCCGCTCCGCCCACGTCCATAACGTCAATAACCGTGTCATTAGCCTTGGTGTTAGCTTAGCGTTGTAGAGAACATAGTTCAAGGTTGTAACATTGCCGCTATTATCACTGAAGTAGTCCGCAAATGCGGTATTAAGCTAGGAAGGTTGCTACCCTGAATATAGCTCTCTCGCGGTATATTGCGACCACCCGTATCCGTCAAGCGGCTGTCCAAGTCCTCTACTCACCATTTCCACCACTGGGCATCGAGCCAGGTGCTTATGCTTTTACCAACAATGGTTATGGTATAGTGTGCAATATGCTGTTACGCACTGGTGTAGATAAAAGAGCTGATCTCCCGATGAAAACACGAAGTCGACCATTAGACCACTCACGCCTCCCTGAGCAGCATTATGCGGACTGCCATGCTGAGTTATACTTGCTAATTGCCAGGCAGGTGTCCATATTACTCTGGCTCGCTTACTGTAGCTGGTTTCTATTGATGGAACGGGTGATGCAGTACACGGTGGGCTCCACGCCGAGGCGCTTGAGATGGAGAGTAGCGTTTACAAACGGGCCCGTGGTAATACAATTCTCCCAGTGGCCATCGAAGGCAGTGTCTTTAAATACATCGTCCTTAATAAGATCGTCCGGCGCTACAACGACCGTCTCGCCCCAGTATGTAATCGGCCTAGCATAGCTACACTCGTTACGGAGTAGGTTTACATGAATGCGTACGTAGCAACGGTGCCATGGAAAGAATTGGCCTTACTTGATTCAGAATCGTGGAGACAGGTGTTAGCAAGTGCCTTGGAAATTAACTGCTTGAATACTACGGTATCGTAACTGGTGCACAGGGATTTCCAAGCCCAACAAATCCACCAGTTGATAGGCAGGCCCAGAAATGCCTAGCACCTTTCAATGCACATTGTGTCCCAAGCGTTACACTCGCGCACACAACCCACGGAGTCAAGCGATCCCAACATATTTAGAGTTATGTTCGAGTGACATAAGGCGATTTAAGTAACTAACTGTGAGTGATAATTTATTACCTACACCTACGAATGGTATGGTGACGATGCTTAGTGAAATGCCCGTCTTGTACAGTAATCATACGGCTTGATAAAACATATGGCTAAATATATGGCCAAAAAGGGTCTACTTTAACCAGCATCTCAATTGGCAGGCGAGTTTTAAAGACGGAGACCTGAGTGATCGTCGACGTAGACATTTCCACTCGCGATGGATGTATTGGAATGTACACATACTGCCGCTGTAGGAATGATGTGACGTTGCCTGTCGTTGAGCACCGCTCGACTCTGACCTTTGCTTTTTACTAGCGGCTTGAACGCTTGGCAATTCTCTGAATCAACTGCCTCAAGTCGGCCTCGTCCATGACCCTAAGCCCCAAACGATTGTTCCAGGCCAGATCTCGAAACTCAGTACCGCCGTATCCCTTTCCATACATCATCTGGAAAAAGTAGCTGAACCAGCCGGAATTATCACCCCTTGCGAACTTGTCTTCCGCATCTTTAACCATGCGATCTACGTCAAGATCCGCAATCCTCCCACCCTCGACATCCCCAAAGTTTATCCCGGTGACCTCCGCAGCTAGCCTCGTGAGTTGGCGCTCACTTATGGCTGCTGAGTAGATATAGACCGGCTGATTTGCCGTCTCATCCAAGTGCGCAGGATCAATGATCTTGACTATGGCTGCTGCGATGTCTGGCAAGGTGGAAGGCCCAATGACGTTATCGCCACCATTATGAAAGACGGCCTTCTTCTTCTTGATGTTCGGTCCTAAAACCCCGCCCTCCAAACACATTTCGAAGAACGGCCCATTGTTAACGCTTGTCCAGGTCAGAGAAGACCCGCTGCTTGCAATAGCAGAATGCAGGTACTCTCGGATCTGCACCTTTTCTTTCGCAATGGGTAGCTTTCGTGAGAGCGGCGTTTCGAGATTGGTGCTGTATTCAGATGGGATGAATCGCTTTACCGAGGACGCGATAGCAGCATCGATGACTATCCTCTCGGTGCGAAGGGCAGGATTTGGGACGGCGCTGAGCATAAGAAGATAGCTCGGACCACCAGCTCCAGCCCATGGTTCGAAGGGAATGTGATTTGAGCCTACCTTACTACAGCATCTTGCCCTGCGAAAGCTGAGATCAGCTCATCCTGATTTGAAAGATCAACTTTGATGCTTCTGACCCCCGGTGGGGCGGCCTTCCCGGAGCTCTTGCGCTGAATAGCAGTTACGGCGTAGCCAGCCTTCACCAGTGCCTCCCGAATGTGCGTACCCAGTGTCCCGGTTGCCTAGGGGTTATGTTAGCGAAGCTTATGGTAGGACATGGTCTTCGTTCTTACACCTAGAAGGGCCACATTTCGAATAGGTACCACCATTTTCGTTGAATATCTAGGTTGGTCGAGTGGTTTGACCGACGCTCCAGGTTGGCCAAATGCTCTATTTAGGAGAGAACAAGCACCGGTGTGAAGCCTACCAAGAAGGCTATGAATCGTAATACACGAGTGAGATTATTAGTCATCTCAATCCTTTTCGCGGCTCGGCGATATATTAAGCCGACAGAGTGTGCTATAGGCCAGCTTGCTTAGATGGTATATTTGTCGAGAATCGTATTTTTTCTGTACTCATAATATATATTGCAGCGATGACGAGCGCGTAATTTCGCTCCACAAAATCAACAGACTTTTTCATCAGGGGGATTTCTGAGCAAGCCATAATTCGCAGTCATTTACGCAACTACACTCGTTATCGGACGTTCGAAGCACCGTATGCAGTCAGCTTCGATCTGCAGCCTGAGTTTCATACACAAAGCTTTGTGCTGTAGGTCTACGATATATTGAGGTGTGATATGACCGATCGTACCACCACACCCATCACAATTGCGGGGTTTCACGCGAGACGCGAAGATGAAGATGAGTTTACACGTTTCCCTGTATGTCACATTGTTTTGCCCTGTCCAACCCCACGTTGTGAGTGCGGCACTCGATTCGTATCGCTTTATTGTCCATCTTTTCGAGACTCGAGTGCCAAACTACATGTAATCATCGGAACAGGCAGATCCTCGACTAATAACGCAAGTTCAAAATTAACCAATTGCAGTCCCTCATACGCCGTCACTTATCTATCAAGCTACCACAATTATACAGATCGCACGTGATCTGCAGCGAAAACTAGACCAAGCTGGCTCTAGCAGCCTTCGTTCGAATCGAAAGGCAGAGGGGATTGGCACGATGCCTGTTAGTATCTCGACCTCCTGGCGGCAAGGTCTGCTCTCATTGATGCGACCCAAATGATACTGAACCTCAACTTCATCGTTCACAATTTGGCCCCAATGAAAGATACCGCGAGTAAGCTGATGCTATAGTACTCTTTAAATGATCGTATCTCATTCTAAGCTGTTTCTTTTTTTTTTTTTTTTTCTTTTTTTTTTTCTTCTCCAACCGCAGCCGCCTGGCCCAAAACCCAAAGCTTGCCTGCTTAGCCGAGTCTTGCATGACTGGCAAGACGACGACTGCGTTAGGATATTGCTGCACCTCTTCCCCGACATGGAAGCGCATGGTACCAAACTCTCGGGTATGCGAACCTATACGGCCGGATTCACCGGGAACAGCGCCGAATCACAAGAAGCGGCAGCTGCGTACACAGTATTTGCTAATGTGCACCCTGCTTGGAGGCGGCGAGGGGTGCTTGAGTGATTGGACGGCCTTATTCAAGAAGCCGATCCTAATTGAGAATCAGCACATTGAAACAGCCACTCAATTCCGTCTTTTCATTCATGGAGATAGTTCTAGATTGAAGCTGCATTACATGTGGCCCAGGGGATGCTATGAGCTTCCATAATAACCAGCTTATCGCTGGGCTGTGTCGCTTCCCTGATTATTACTCTGCAGTCACACTTGCCATGAATCGCTCCAATCCCATTCAAACACAGCCGGACGCTCTTGTACATCTCGAGACAGACATTGGTACTCCAACAGCCGTGAGCAGCCCCGCGGACGAAGCAAACGTTGAGATCCCGTCGACGCTGACGGTGTGGTTGCTGAAGGAAGATCAGTATGTGTCGCCCATCCACGAATCCGATATTGCGGACCAAGCCTCTGTCCGCAGGAGCGGGGTGCAACTCCGACGGCTGCCTCCGCATTTACGCAAACGGAGAATGCTCCTGGCGGGTGCAAGGGCGGGGCATTCGGTGAAGAGATGCTCGGCCGTTTCCGGGTTCCCAGGGACAGTGGGGACAGTCCCCGCTGGGCGGGCGGTGCAATGCCCTATCATTGAGCGTACCGTTCCGCTCCGGAGGCGGAGAAGCATGGTGCATTCCTTCTTGGTGACTAGGCGATCATATAGTGCGAGTGTGTTGCTCGACCGATCCGTCCGAAGAGCGCATAAGGGTACGGGGGGTTTTTATTTGTGGTTTGCTTCCAGGCCCATGTGCAGCGAAAACTATCCCAACGGAGGGCTCCGTTCTGGCTTGTTGATAATTCCATAGATGGCCTTCTTGCGATCCCCTTCGGCCTCCACGTCGGCCATTACATCAGCGCGCATCGCTCCAAGAAATCCATCCCAGCTCCACATAGCGAGGTCAAGGCTTCTACTACGTGTCATATGTGTTTACTCATACATGAAACCCGGCCTGCAGCAATATCACCTTTTTTTTATTTCTCTTTTACAAATCGCGCCTTCGTTGATTACTGCTAAAACAAAGGCCCGACAACTTCCGAATTAGAGTTCAGTTCGAGTCGGACACGCCAAACAAGGATTTCCACGTTGCTGGTGCATTAGCAAGTCGCTAGAAGCATGGAACAAACCTTATGACATTAAAGTTGGGTGAATGCAAATCTCAGAAGCACCGCCATAGCCGGAATCGGGCCCCTAGTCTTCTCGGATCCCCTAGTCGTCGCTCTCTCTCTTTTGGCTGGATTAAAGCTAAATCTGCGTTCAAACTTTTCAGTCAGATTTCAATTACCCTATTGTCAGCTTGACACGATAGAAGTCTTGCACGGTATCGAATATGCATGAGCCAGTAATTTCTTATACATTGTTGATGGGAAAGGCATTTTGTAATGATAATAGTAGACAATTGATGCCCGGAGCCTCATTTCGACATGATATCACAGATCGTCCCTATGGGTCTTGAAACATCTCGGTAATGAGCATGTTCGTGGAAGAAGTCTACAGGTCGTGTCATAATGATGGGGTAGCTGGATGACTCGATGAGGTAGTGCTAAATTGTTTCGAATGCACTCACTTTAACATGCGCGACCACTAGCTGTGGTCTTACTGCATTCGAGAGGATCAAGATGAAGGATACCTCCAGATCCAACACCCAACATCTATTACGAGGTTACCTCCGCCGTCTCGCAAGCCGTGGATGTATCCTCAGATTACGAAAGACATTTGGTCATCGTGCATGAGAAGGCCTAGCTTGCATTCTCCAGGTGATCGTGGCGATAATGCCGGTAGCTCTCTTTAGCATTAGCGTAGCGAACTCTATTAAGAAGGGACTTCGGCCAGATCCGTCCGTCGTTGATGCCGGACTAGCCATACAATCACGTTGTTCTTGGACGAGTTTTGTTTCAGAAAACTCTAGGGCACAACGTAGATCGGTGCAATACCTAACATGAATTGATCGTGGCGGGAACTAGGAAGTTTCGAGGTGACTGTGCCACACCGATATGCACGAAGCGTTCTTAGCAGTCAACATCGTGGATCACGACCTCGTATTCTCGGGACATCAGCTAACGAGATGTCTGTGTAGGCTTCACAACGCGAGAGGACAGGCATGAAAAGGTCGCTCGCTATTGAGGTAATACAATTGATATAAATACCCATGGCCATGTCCTGTCCAACACGACCATCATCCACACATTCCACAATACAATCAACATCACTCGACTACGACTCCATCTCAACAAATCTTTGAAACAAATTCTCCATCTCCTATTCAATATGAAGTTCTCAAACATTATCGCTCTTGCTTCCGCAGCTTCATGCACTCCGCTGCATAAGAAACAAGCTCAGCCTACGGACTTTGAAATCCAAGACTTCACTGCAGACTGTACTGTTCATAGTACCGAATGCAAGTAAGTTACCACCACTATCCCGATAGCTTCAGCCAGATCTGACATAGTCTAGTTACAACTTCGCCATTGTTTGGGACCCTGCTCAGCCCCCAAGCCATTGCAGCGCCGTTCTTCAGGGCTTTGGTCAGCTTCCCGAAGTTGCTGACGGGCAGTGCTCTGACAATCCTGCTTTGACCTGGGCGGCTACTAAGACTCCCGACGGCGGGTTGGACCTTTCCGTTGGGTACAAATGGCCGTTCAACGCGTGCTACAACTTCAAGTACTGCCATTTGGTCCCTGCCGGTCTGATTGCGACCGAGAACAATGGCGCTTCAACCTCGCAGCATTACACCGGCCCTCTCAACTTTGGCGCCTCCGTGTTCGAATGCTAAGCGCCGGCGACCGCATAGGTCGAGCAGTCTACCTTCACATTGAGGGCCCTGTCTTCTTCTTTCCTTCGTTGGTCGCTCTTTTCCCGAATTGTTCTACACTTTTCTATTAGTTTATGCCACTCTTTAAGTTTGTATCATTCTTCTGTATATATCTAAAGATAGCACATAAATAAAAGTTCTCTGTATATCCAGCTTAGCAACAACGCAGTCTCTCATTACCTCGGATACTTCCAAAGTATCTCACGCCCTCAAAAAGTCAGTGTTATGTAGTGATAATGCCAACAGCGTCGTCAATACCTTTCGCAAGTGGATCTACGGGACCGGAGCCAAGGCCCTTATAATGGTAGTAAGAGCCGGAGTCGACACGAACGAGAGGGAGCCGCTGCATGCAATATTTTTTCCTCCTGTTGGACATCATTGAATCATTGAATCATCGAAAGGATGCCACGACCCCGAAGTCCGGAGTTAAACAGGGAGAAGACCCAGTTAGGACAGTTCAGCTATCCTTCCTGACGCTTCTTCCCAGCGCCTTTATGCCAGCACACACGCAGCCGCGACTTGAAGAGAATCGAGAGATTAGCGCTGTCGTATTGGCAGCTTCATCTTACGAGCCAGCGACAGGCCAGCAGAATCCAAAAGGCTGCGGCGAAGAATTCTACCATGAAGGGCCAAGGTCGCAGGCTATTGCAGTTAGATAGTTGGGCTGAACGTTCAATTGCCTCAGGCTTCGGATGAAGAGAACATCATTGGTTTCGTTTATTTCACGTTACACCACAGAGTCGTCAGAATTCCCAAATCTGACATTATCTATCTCATCTATCTACTTGCTTGATCCGTATCCAGAGCTTCACAAGCATCAAAAGTATATGAACATCTCATAACTTTCCAGAATCTCCCAGCTTTATTTGCCTTCCTTCTCACGCTCCTGGATCCGAGTAAAGGCAAGAGTTGCGGCACCGAAGTCGATAATACCTGCTCCCTGATCAGCCTGTACAGCGGTCGTCGCATCGAGATACAGCTTCCCGCTGAGAGAATGATATCGGACCGTTCCATCCTTGCCCTTGCTGGGCGATGGATACTTCGGAGGGATTTGCAACGAATTGAAGGCAGTCATCTTTTTGGGTGTCGATGGACCTTCTCTGCGGGGAGAATTGCCACTCTTGCCCACCTGGAAAGTAGGTGCCGGAATCTGCTTGGCTCCGGTGGCAGATCCACTGGCCGGCGACTGCTGCAAAGGTGGATGGAAACTTGCAGACTGGAGGCCATAGCCGGTGCCAGAGATAGGGGCGGGCATTGTTGGCCCAAACTTCTGTCCAGAGAAAGGGGCGCTGGGCGGTTTGGTTGGCAGTTTGTGAGAAAGCTGCTGATCCGTGATGCCACCTGAGCGTGTACCATTCGAAGTGGCAGGTGTCTCAGCCGCTGAGACCACAATTGGGGCTGTGGGAGAGGCCGCGTTCGCGGTTGATGTGATCTTGAGCTTGTAGCTCCTCTTCGGCTTCGGCGTCTGTCCCTCCCGTCGAGGAGAGGCGACGGTTGCCGGCATAGGCTTAGCAGGGACAGACGTTGGACCCGGAGTACGACTGGGCGAATCATCAGAAGAGACCATTTTCCGAGCTGATAGCAACTCATATTTCGGCATTGCAGGAGTCTTGGCACCGCTTTTGATACCGGTCGGCTGTGCAATAGTCACGGGTCTCACAGGCAAGGATGGGTGGACCATCATTACGCCTGACACAGAACCTAGGTTAGACTGAGCTGTCTGTGTATTCTTGTCAGGCATGATCGTGATGCTCTCCAAACGTGTGGTTTCTGTACCAGGCTTTCGTGGAATTGTCGAAACATTGTCATCCGGCGAACGAGTGCCTGCTGGACTCTGGAGAACATGTCGTGTGGCGGTACCCGACAAGTGAGGCTCAGTATTTAGAGCCGGGTCAGGTCTCGGAGCTGGGGTCGGTGTCGTGTCTCGCTCGCTTGACTTTGAGGACGCATTTTCTGTACCCTTCTGTGTTCTTGGACGCGATAGTTCATTGGTGTTCTTGCGCGGGCGGCCGCGAACCTTCTTTGCGGGTGTTTGGGGCTGCATCTCCTCCTCTTGACTATCCTCAGCGGTCATCATGCTGGCAGACCTCTTCAGAGTCGGATGATGATCTCCATGGGTAGCTGGTGACTGGCTCGGGGGAGTGGTTGCTTTCTGCGACTGGACTTGGCTCTTCTGGAGGCTGACGTCGGATACGGAGTCGGATCCCTTCGTATCGTACTGGCCGATAGACGCTGTGGAGTTGCCATGCAAAGAAACTTTATCCTCGCCTTTCTTAGCTGGCGAAACTTGAGAGTGGTGCTCGTTCGTCTCATCTGCGTCAGGCGTGCGAGGAGTTTGCTGAGCTTTGACCTGAGAGGTTGCCTTCCGGGCCCGCACAATCAAGGCCGGATTCTTGTCCTGCTGGTTGATCTCGAGCTTTGTGTTGCCCAGATCCTCTTCTGGCTCACTATGGACCATATCATCCTCTGAACGGGAGTCTTCTTCGCCAGGCGATGAATCGCCATCAGTATCGCCATCTCTCAGAAGCTCGTCTATATCGTCAGTGAATGGAACGATACCTAGCTCGGAATATCTAGCATTAGGACGACGTGCCCGATTACCACGTCCTGAAGGCTGTGGCTCCGATTGCTCGGCCCCTGCCAAAGTGCCCTGGCGCTCCATCTTCCTGTCGGCGGCTATCTTTTGAAGATCCTCTTTGTGACGTTGCCTGGCGAGTTTATCTGCAGCTCTCTTCGCCGTCTTTTTCTCCATTTCAGCCTGTCTAGCCTCTTCCAGTTTCTCTTCCTCTTCAACACTCTGAAGATAACCCTTATACGGGGCAATGATGCGTTGTGCCTCTTGGATGACCGAATCAGTCACATCTCCACGACTGGATTCCTCCTTCATTGGCGTGTTTATCGGCGTGTCGATCGGCGTGCCAATCGGCTGCGTATCATTAAAGATGCGATAACGGCCATCTTCGTTGAGCAGGTCTAGTTCCCCATCGATCTCGGCAATTTGGTGCATGCCCGGTACGGCCCATCGCTGCAGCCAATGTCCGTCTAGAACAAGACCAAAGTTCTGTGGAATAAAGATCCTATAGCCGACCCAATCGTGAAGAAAGGGACGGAAGTCATCAGGCAGGTACTCCACCATTTCTGGCAAGAAGAAAGAGTATGTGCCACCTAGGCCGGGAGGAGCCTCGCCATCATATGGACCGCGATGGTCAGTGTCGAAGTTCATGGTATAACCAAGGGGTGAAATGACAGCGTAACCTGGCGGCATAGGAATGGTCATGAACGACAGGTCCAGAGGATCGTTCACCATAGCTGGTGTCATGGCTCTCTCGACAGGCCCAGCAGCTATTGGATCAGGACGGATACCTCCAGGGAAGGCTTCGGGTACAGTGAAGCTGATCTCAGAGGATGTGACTGTTTCGCTGGCTTGCTTCATCAGATGAGAACTCACGTACTGGCACTCAAGCTCATGGAAACGCCTATTCCATCCTTTCTGACGCATCTGGGTGGGGTCAACACGTGGAAGAGCTTCTGAAAACACCTTCTCGAACAGTTCTCCTGGAGATTCTTCCTCGATGCTGCGTTGCAGTTCAGTCAGATCGGTTCGAGTATCAAATTGATTCTGTCTTTCCGACATTGGAGACTGAGCAGTTCTCTCACGCTCTTGATTAGCTTGAGTCGCGCGCATGTTGAGTAGTGAACTTCCTTGTCGAGACTGTTGTACATGGTGACCTTTGGATATCACCTGAAAAGGGATTCCGTATGACGGTGAATATGGTTCAGGCCGGACATCTTCGAAGAAAGTGGGCTGAGGTAATTGATAATTCTCCAAATCATCTGGCGCCGTCCAATCACCAGCTCGAGAATAATTCGGCGGAGAAAGGATATGAGCCAAGGCCTTCTCATAGTCGTTCGTAGGGTCCGACTGCGGATCGTGTGTCTCAGGCAAGGGGCTTCTGACGGGAACGTTGTGAACCGTGTTGATTGAACCACATTCCTGAGCGTGGGCATTTCTGTCCTCAGTCTCGATGCTTGCGGTAATGTCGCCGTCGGTGCTGGTGCTGTGTGGATCACTTTGACTGTTCCCGGACTTTCTTTGGCTGGGGGTGGAGAGGGTTCCACCCCCAAATTCCTCGTCCGTCTGAACGATCGAAGTCAGAGTGAAATCATCCGTCACAAAGTCAAGCTGGCTCTCATCCTCGACCGGCGTGAATTGCGGTGGAGGAGGGCTGATGCGGTACTCGCCTGCCTCTTCGAGGATCTGTCTCCCGCAGGGGCCGATGACCACCGTACCGCGAGGTAGGATACAAGTCAAGAGACGGATGCTGTTCTTGACTTTAATCTTTGGACTAGTCAGGGCGACGGAGAACAGTGCCCGCACCGGCGTCTGGCTGATCTCTTCAGAATCTGTGGATCCCTCGTCCTGGGCTTCGCAGTCATCCTCGTCCTCGTTGTCGTCGCTATCCTCGTCGTCGTCGTCTTCTTCATCCTCGTTATCATCCTCGAAGGCGTCCAAGAGTTCATTAAAGCTAGAGCCATTGGTGTGATGGCCTGTGCTCGTGGCATTGCTGTCTTGAATACTGTGAGAAGTGTCTGTTGGAAGATTAATTGGAAGCGGCCAAGCAACCTTCGTGTGGCTCCAACGCTTGATTCGATCAGCAACGTCGGGAAAGCCATGATGATCAACAAAATTGGCAGCTTTGTGCATCTCAGCGTTTGTCAGTAGTTCCATCTCAACAGGACCGTCGTGCTCGAAGTCGCCGTCTACCGAATTAGCATATTCCCATGCGGATTGATCCAAAAACGACTTCCAGCGAGCTTCCTGAGCTTGTTCGTCACGAAATACGCGTCTGTGTTAAATTCGAATTAGTTTTTCGCGTTTCTCGATGTGGGGGAAGCGGAAGAAGAACGTGATTGCTACTTACACCCACGCCTCAATTTCGTCACTGAAAAGCAGCAATGACTCGCAAGCTCTTTGGAAAGAGCCGTGATAGCTGGATAGTTCAAATAAAACGACCGATTTGCCAACGTGGTCAAGGTCCTTCCACTCGATTGCATATAGAGGTCGCGTGATAGGTACTTCACCTTCCATGTCGAAAAACTCGTCAATGCCTCTCATAGGTGGGTTGTTCCAATAGTGCTCAGGCAATTGGTGTTGCAGTGGGCATGAATCTGGGATTTCAAGAGGCTCAGCATCGTCTTGCTGATCAAGTCTCTCATGTGTAGTGTGTGTGTCAAATGCGATGGTTTCGATGTCGTTGATGCCGTTGATGCCGTCAATGTCGTGAATGTCAAAGGGAGCAAGGTCCCAGGTCGGGGAATGCAAAGCAGGGTCTTCTGGAGCAAGCTCAGGAAGAGCAAAAGCATCATCCACGTCCATTGTAGATGTATCAACCTCTTCAGCCGCATTCTCAGATGCCGCCGACATGATTGCGCGGCTGAGGAGGCGGCTGCGAACAGGTTGTGATGGGATGGAATGGTGAGTTGTGAGTGACTGTTCGTTCAGAGGAATCGACGATGAAATTTGCAAAGTTGGGATGGATGGCTCCCAAGTGCATTGTCCGACGATTCTGAGTGGCACGGATTGCAATACTTGCCTAAACGCGCCTTATCGATTATTTTGAGCTTGCCACAATTCTGCTGAATATTTCACTGCTGGTAAAATCGACGTGCTTTCGAGCTGTGGGTTCCTCACTGAACTTTTCCATTATCACATTACATTCACATCACCTTCACCTTCACTTTGACCAGACAACCGGCGCCAAGAATCTGATGCAGCCACTGTCATTGAGCTCTAGAGCCGGCCAGTGATACATTAGATGATAGGTAGGATCTTCACTCAACATTGTTGCTAACTTCTAGGTCTTGGTTTTTTTAGCCTTCCTTGCTGGCATTGGTCAGAATTACCCATTGAAGACCTGTTATCAGTTACAAGCGACATTGCATAGTATAAAACTAAGGCCCAGATTTTTTCCGGTTAGAAAAGCGGATATGCCGTGAACTTTTGGTCCTATACTCTGTGGTTCAAATGTATCCCAGCACCCAATGTTGGGGTGACGCAGGCACTTAAAGTGTAAAATGACAATTCCAATACCTCTCTTCGTAGATTAAACTACAGATTCAAGAGACGTCTTGGGTTGTTCAGAGCATTCTCTTCCATCAGTTGTGCGGAATCAAATATCAAAACATCTATAAGCTTGGCCGCTTTGGCCAGGTGCATATTAGTTATGATTTTCAGGATCGGCAACTTTCAAGTAAACCATCATGAAATGTACCCAACAAAAGCAAATAACACATGTTCACGCGTTGAATTCAGGGCAATAACGTTTGGTTTCTGAAAATCAACAAGCCCAGAGCGCGGGAAACTGGCGGCGTGTACTTTCCTTGTATGTTTAGAAACATTATATATCAAACGTGCTGTGCTCCATTGATTGGATGAACAGACCCGAATCTATGGAACCAATGAAGAGATCAAGCAATATTTGGCGGGCTCCAGTGTGCACAGCAACGTCCAATGTCTTTGAGAAGTCCCCTGAATGCTATGCAGGGATGGCAGCTGAAAACAGGAGTAAGTGCTCATCGCACTGTCGTGCACGGTGCTTTGGAGCTCCGTGCGTTGCCAAGCTCGACGTCAGCTCCTTGCCGCAGTCGCAGCTCACACCTTGGAAGCTATGCCAATAGCAAACGCAATCGTTTCGATGAACCTGCATCACTGCAGCTCTAGGGAATCCGACTTTAGCCAATCTCAATTCCAGCATCCATCAGCTCAATTGCAACTCCTTATTACCGTTTGAGCCCTCGGTCGACCGAGAACCAGCCGCTCCACCGCCATCATGGCACCCCGAATCGAGGCATCCGAGATCGAGACGTATTGGAACATCTTCACAACGAGAACAAATGGCGCCAAATACCTGACGGGCGAGATGGCAGCGCCGCTGCTGAAGAACAGTGGGCTGCGCGATGACCAACTCGAGAAAGTGTGGGATGTGGCCGACATCGACAACGACGGAAACCTCGATTTCGAGGAGTTCTGTGTAGGAATGCGGATTATCTTTGATATTGTCAATGGGGTAGGTGAATCATTTCTACAAACGCATGCCAACTTCAACCAAGAAAAGCAGAAGGTTGACGCCAGTTCAGGAGTATGCCGAGGTCCCCAACACCCTGCCCGATTGGCTGGTTCCCGAATCCAAGGCGCATCTCATACAAGCAACGCGCGCATTAACGGGGAAGCAAGTCGCATTCGAGCAAGTAGACGATGATCCCGACTCGCCTGGTCTGAAGGACGGCTTCGATTGGTACATGAAACCGCAAGACAAGTCCAAGTACGAGTCGATATATCAGGAGAACAGAGACATGCGCGGAGAGATATCCTGTGAGCTAGCAACACTTCACCTGAGAGGCTCTTATAGTAGGACCTATAAACTGACCAAGCATCTTCGCAGTCAATGCGCTAGGCGATCTTTACGAATCCCTCGACGTCCCAGATACCGATATCCGTAGCGCCTGGAACCTGATCAACCCCTCCGCCTCGTCAACAATCAACAAGGACGCCTGTCTTGCCTTCCTACACATCCTGAACAACCGACATGATGGGTATCGGATCCCGCGGACTGTTCCGGCCTCCCTCCGCTCGTCGTTCGAGCGCAACCAGATCGACTACCAGGTAGACTCAGCGCGCAACTCCGCTGCTGCCTCGCGCTGGGCCGCCAAGGCCGACGACACCACGAGCACGGGCCGCAAGGCCAAGTTTGGCGACCAGTACTTGACACGGCTGGGCAGAGGTGGCTTCAAGACGGGCGGCACGGATTTCAGCAGCGAGAAGACGGATGACTGGGAGGAGGTGCGGCTCAAGAAGCAGCTACAGGAGCTGGACGATAAGATGGCCAAGGTCGAGGAGATCGCAAATCGCCGGCGCGGTGGCAAGAGGGACAGCAAGCCGGCGCTGGTGAAGCGGGAACTGGAACAGCTGCTAGACTACAAGCGCAAGGAGTTGCGGGAATTGGAAGAAGGCAATGGCAAGGCGAAGACGGGAAGCAGTCTGAGGGGCGTTGCGGATGATTTGGCTACGGTCAAGGAGCAGGTGGATGGGCTGGAGTCTCATCTCAGTTCGAGGTCACAAGTCTTGGAGCAGTTGCGCAGGGAGATTGAGGATGAGAAGACGAGGAGATAATGTTGGTAATACATGGGGGCTTATGCGCTAAGCTGGATAAGCGTTGTAATGCTATGATGTATTACATGATGCATGTTTATGATTCCAATATACAATACTGGCGTTACCAGTCGTGACTTGCAGCAGGCACAATATTTCGAAGTGGCGGGCCTCATGAGTGCAGTTGCAACACTACAATGGAAAGGATTAGGGTATCTATGGGTATTTCAATCTCTCCTCCCCGAAAGGCACGATCAACATGTATCTCCCTCCATCTCGTACGCTGTGAACTCCAGATGAATGTTCAAATATGTGGAACAATCAGTAAGCAGTGCCATTGAGAATGCCGGGCAGCTGCTGCAAGCCCAATGTCTTTCCCTTGGCCATGTACACCAGGTACGAGAAGAGCTTGATTGAGCCCATACGGCCTACTCCGCGACTCCTTCCTGTCGCAGCGGCGAAGACATCCATTGGCAGCAACTTGACGGGGGTGGGGTTCTTGTCGTGCAGCACGAGGTCGATGTTCTTTGCGACACCGGCAGCCTATATTTTATGTCAATCGACCGTCTTTCAAATCATATTAATTCCCTAATGAGGCTGTGAAGACTTACCTGTTTATCAGCAATGACGAAGCCACCTCTGGGCTGCCAGACAATATCACCAGCGGCCCACACGTTCGTGGCGTTCTTGACGCGGTAAAATTCGTCGATCGCCACGAACTTGTCATCCTTCAGCACCTTCTCGGGTAGGTACTCCGTGTTTGGCGCCATGCCCACGGTGGGTAGGTACAAGTCCGTCGATATCTTCTCGCCGTTCTTGAGCGTGACCTCGGTCTTGCCATCCGGCAGGACAGTGGTGCTCATTACACGGGCATTGGTCTTGATAGTCACGTCGAGTTTCTTGAGCTCGTTCACTGCATTGCTGGCCACTATATCGCCGCCGAGGATCTGGTCGTCGGCGCAGAGCAGAATGATCTCCTTGTTCTTCCTGAACTCGAAGCCAAGCTCTCCGGCCGTCTCGACTCCGGTAGCACCGGCACCGCCCACGACGATGTGCTTGGACGCCGTGACCTTCTCGGCCGTCTTGTGCAGGGTGTTCATGACCTCCTCATGGGTGCCGTTTGCCTTCCAGGGGACGACGTCTTCACCGGCCGTACGCGTACCGGTTGCTAGGACCAGATGGTCGTAGCTCACCACACGCTCGCCATCAGCGGTGGCCACCTTGACGGTCTTCGCGTCAAAATCTGCACCTTCCGCCGTGCCTACGATGAATTCGAAGGCGTCAGAGGGATACTGCGAGAATCCTTTCTCAATTGGTTGCGAGTACTCCTCATCCTTGAGGATGCCAGGGATGATGGCACGGACGGAGGCAATATTCCAGTAAAAGTGCGAGTTCTGCACAGCTTATTAGCACTACCGTCTTTGGAGTTGCATTATTTCACCCGGCAAGACCATTGAAGTCGGGGGCCATTGTCACGCTGTTTCCGAGGGCCGGATTTCTCATGTGGCATGAAAACCGATGTTTGAGCATCATCCCAATTGTGCCCCCGTCGCCAAGCAACCTCGGCGCCAATCTCGCTACCGTTGCTTACCTTGGACACAAGAATGACCTTCAAATCCTTCACTGACTTCCTGGTGTTCTTCAGAAGTCTATGAGCGATCTGGAGACCGGCAAAAGCGCCTCCTAGTACCACAATTGTCTGTGTCATGGTGATTTCTGGTGGGTTGTTGGCGAAGTCCGCAAGTTGTTTTGTTATTGCTTTGTTTATTTGTAGTCAAGCTCGAGCCAATAAGCCTAATTATGCGAGGGCAAAGGCGGCCTAGTGGAATTTGAATCGCTCTTGGGTATCACAAAACTTGAAGGGATGGCAGGAAAGCAAATAGCCGCTTGGAAAAAGTCATAACTCATATCATTACCGCGAGGGTGCCTGTCCGGACTTTATATAAGCGTCCGGGCACGGATGCACCCAGGGGCTCCGGCACCGAGCTACGAGGTCTGCAGTGGAGGGACTGTTTCTCGTGAAGCACCAATCCACATGACACGGAGCCCCAAAACGTCCGCGATGCTGATGTGGTAAGCGTCGCAGAAAACGGTCTAGTGTCTCAAGAATCAACTCTGATTAGGATCCAGTTGGTAAGGCCATGGCCTCCAACAGCTTCTACTGCTGCTGAGGTGAGGATGTGTTTGTCAGCCTTAGAAATTAGCAATCGAGCTGTATGGAAACCCCTGTCCAATAGTGTTGGTTCTAACTAGGGCTTAATAGGTGCAATTTTATGGTTCGTTCCTGATGCTACGGCACCCTGGCACAGACACTTCTGTTTGTATCGTGGTCGGAACCATGCCATGGTCAATGCGACGTGGGTGCATTCCTTAACAACTCTGAGCCCTCAACAGTAAAAACCTTCAAGTAGCCGGAATACGCACGCCACTTGTAATTTCTATAATTTTTTTTTTAGGAGGATCGACTACCCGTAGCAAATCCGAAAAGTTCCGGGTTCTCTAGGCCTTTGTTGGCTTGTGCTGGAAGGATTGACGTACTCGGCGATTGAAGACCACAGCCGCCGCCGGCGGCTTCATCTTTCCGAGCATGCAGAGAAAGATGAAGACAACGGACGGCAAGTCGGTGGTTCTGGGCTCCGATGACATGTAGATGGCCTACAAAGTCATCAAGGTTCAAAGAGAAGGGTAAAATGGGTCGAGAAAGTCGGACCCGACGATTGATTGGCAGATGAAGCAACGTCTTTAGCTCCAATATCGTACCACTGCAACCCAAATTGATTGCCGGTAACGGTCCAAGGGGCTGGACACGATGAGCGCGTATAAGTGCCCCAATCCCTACTTAACTTTATTTTGATGACTAGGAAGACAAGGCACCCCAACGTGCTGCAATTGAACTTCCTGGACCTGCAATCATTTGGTGCCTCGACCTGGCCTCAGTCCCCATGCCTTTCCCCCCCAGCGGGAAAAGGCAAACAAGACAGCGCAAGAGGCGGGAGTGCCAATCTAGAAAGGAGACTGCTGGTTGATCCCCGACTACATGGAATATGGCATCTTCACAGGCCGCCAATGATTAAGCATAAGCTGGAGCACATGTATTCAGCAGGGCCTTGCTGGGGCCCAACCTCGGATAGAGCTCGTCGACTGCGTCGTCCCTGCATGATGCTTTCGCCCGTTCAAGAATCAGGACACTTGCAAGTCGACAACAACGTGGAAGCATCCAACGGTCGCTTCGGATGAGACATTGGCTGACCTGCAACGGCGTTGGCGTCTTGTTTCTGTAGCTACCACTTCTTGAAGAGACTTCTATATAAACGAGCAACCCTTCAAGTTTACAGCATAGCCTCTTTCGCTGGTGATTGTAGGCAGAAGAAATTGGTAGGTAGTTCAACACCATGAATCTGGTTAGAGCTGGTTTTCGCCTGGTCAGTACTCTATCGATTTTCACGTGTCCCAATTGCAAGGCCGCATGACAACGGTAAAGGCCAATGACAGCTGGGAGATCTACCCCGCCATTGGATGGGGATGGATGGATCTTCCTTACTCAACACATCGTCACTAATACCCCGCCAAAACCCGTTGTCACATTACCATCTTTCCTCAACAACCCCCTCCAAGACTTTCTTGCGAACCACCGTCTTTGACCATCCCAGACTCTTTCTCACCATCCGCTACTCCAAGATCTCCCTATCTACCAGTACCACCAAAAATCAGTTATCATGGTTGCCCAAAGCGAGGAATTCAAGCAGGCTGTCATCGACAGCAAGAAGCTGACATCAAAGCCCGGCAACGATGAGCTCCTCGAGCTGTACGGTACGTTCTAGTTTCCCGACTTTCTCACGTCGGAAAGCTCCTTTTCGAACTCCGCCCATGCCTCATGCCCGTCCAGCTACTCTTCACTACACTTCGTGTTCGTCTATCGCTAATTCGCTGCCCCCTCTCCACAGCTCTGTTCAAGGTCGCCAATGGCGAGGATATCAGCAAAGCACCCAAGCCCGGCATGTTCGACCTGAAGGGCAAGGCCAAGTACAACGCGTGGCAGAAGGTGGTCGACGACAGCACGAGCGCCGAGACGGCCCAGCAGAAGTACGTGCAGCTGGTCGAGTCGCTCAAGGCGTCGCACGGCTTCGACGCCGACAAGCAGCCCGAGGCCGTCGGCTCCTCGTAGAGGACGACAGGAGCTGGAGTGGCGGGCTTTGTGAACGAGTGTCCTCTTGTTGATGTACATTGGTTTGCCACTGTCGATGCCGTTACCACGACTGCTAGTTGTCCGAGCAAGAATGGTCCTATAAATCGGTGGGAATAAGCCACGCAAAAAGGAGGACAATGGGACCTGACATGAATCAACATTATAGACAGAAGTTTTGACGCACACAATCTACGGATGTATGGTATGAGCACGATGTATGCCCTGACTGGTACACGAAATGACTCCCTTGAGGCACCCTAGAAACAATATCACTGTTATGAATCAAACTTTCCAGGAAAGATATGGAAGTCTGAGAGAACCATCTGCTGTGTTTAAATTTGAGCCAAATGTTCTTGTTCGAGGCCCTCGCTTGGGAAAGCTAGCGAGTTGAGAGAGGGCTATTTGCGACTGTAGGTGATATGCCAGTGTCGCACGAGTGTAGCTGTGGCTGTGACCTGATAAGATCCGTGACACTCATTCGATCGGTGGCGTGAAAGTCTTGTGGGTTTTGCTAACTTGTATCTCATACTCCCCAAGTCTGCCCCATCCAGTCCAGCTCACGATAATCCGCAGTAGCAACCCAAGGATCCTCGTTTGGTCCATACGTCTGTAAGGGCAAGCTATACGGGATGCGAAGCCCAACTAAGGTGGCCGTTTCGTTGTCACTCCCACTCTTTTCGTCTCTCGCGCCCAGATCCTCTTCCTTTGGCATATCTCTCTTGAACACGCCGACCATCTTGGCCCCCTTATCGCCTGCAAACACCTCGGGCCAGACCAGAACCCCGATCTCCCAACTAGCTATGCGAACCTCTTTCACACCATTGACCGCCTCGCCCCATGCTTGTTTAGATATGTTTGCTGAGGTGAGAAGGGCCCAATCGATTGTATTGGACGAGTTGTACCGGATATACGTCTTGATATGCGGTGCTGCCCGCTGCCTACCTGCATCTTTGGCTCCGATGTTCGAGGATACGCCGTCAGAGGGCAGCCCGGATTCAGTGTCGTTTGCCCAGTGGCAGAAGATGGGGCGCAGATATTGCAACTGTTTCTGCTGCTGTGTGGATTGGATTTTGGTGTGTATCGAGCCTCCCGAGGCGTAGCCGTCGAGGGATCGTCGGATCTCGTCAGCCGTTGGAAAGACCACTTTAAAGGTGGGATTGGTTTTGGATTTGCCAGTCGGGGACAAGGCTTCGAAAAGTGTCCTCTGAATCCAGGCATCAGTACCGCCAAGCGTGGCGATTGACGAGATCTGCGCTACAATCTCGGATTTTCCTTCTTGGACAGGCACAGAGCGTAGGGTGTGCTTCATGGCAGCCCAACCCCATCGCGTTACGCTTGGGTCATCCTCAACAGCGTGTCGCCCAGGTACACTGGCAATGAGTGTTCCCTGGACGGCAGAGAAGTCATACTTGATCAGATTGTCAACTAAACTCTTGCATACATTCCGTTTCGTGTTGTATGCTCGTAAGTAACTGAGCATATCTGCCTTGAACTTTGCGCCACTGCCTACGGGCGCATCGCCCTGGCCTTGGTCGGGGTGGCTCATTAGCGGCAGAGAAGGCGACTGCCATACGGCATCAGTCATATTCGTCCAGTCCTTGGCGATCATGTTTGCTGTATGGATTATGACCTGAGCTGTATCGTCATGGCGGAGTAGAATTATCATCTTTGAGTGATGTGTGCCAAACATCTCTGGCATGTAGGCCGTGTGAAGAGTGACATTCTGATGCTTGGAAGCTTGTTCCTGTCCAGTTCGTTAGCCTTACTGGACGCAAGCACGGACAACGAGAGTGTATGGCCATTGTAAAATAAGCTGAGCCAATACCCTGCAGCCGGTTATCTGCAGTCTGATACACTGTAAGATCTCAAATCTACCGTTGATAGAAACGACCAGAGGCACATCACGAGTCCACGAGAATTTAGGCAGTATTGTGCGAAAACACACATTTCTTACCACAAGCATCAGCCTACTCAAGTCTTCTCTCTTCCAGAAGCCATGGACGATATGGACATTGACCGAAGATCTCACATCCTCATCGAAATGATTTATGAGGAAATCAATGTCATGGAGATAATTGAATTCCCAGCATTCGGCGATTAATGGATCGCCTAAGAGGTCGTGGAGGCTGACAGCTCCCACATTTGAGTGCGACGGCAGGTCACGGATGCTAGTAAGGCGAAACGGGGATGGTATGAGCTTTCGGTGTTGCTTTTGTTGCTCTTGCTGCAGTGGTGCAGCCGAACGTCTCATCGGGGGGCTAATCTCGCGTGTGAGTGATGCGGGCGCCGGGCGTTGAGGTCCATCGGCATCGGATGTGCGTCGCCGCTTTGCTGGAGGCTCCGCCATGGTCGAGATTTCGCAGTAGCTCCGTTCCTGTGGACAAGATGGAGTTTTGCGTTTAGAGTAAGGTGTATCCGACCCATATTATTACCTACTTGAAAGATCGGGTGGCTTAGACGGGTGATAGGCTGTTCCCGAGCATGATAAGATTGAGTTCGATCTTCGGTAACCTGAGGTAAGATACGCGACGATCGCTGGTATCTCTTGGCCGACACGAGACGTATGGACGAGTATATCGACTGTGCCGTGTTTCTTCAACAAGCCTGTGAGTTGTCGAGTTGCAAAGGGCTGACGTGGATATTGCACGGTTCTGATTGGTAGTACTGAGTGCATTCAATTGGCTGCTCCTTGGCGTCGGCAATTTGCGGGCATTGACAGTGCAGTCTGAATTCGGGATTTGATTGAGATTCGAGACTTCTCCATGCGCCAAACACCAATCATTGGCTTTGTGACAGAGAAGCTCGACGTGAAGTGGCAGGTGCACAAACGGAGCTAAATTCTTGGTGCTGTGATTTCTATTCATGGCAGTCGCATCCAGAGTTAACTACTTCGTATTTTTCATTGCGTACGCAACTCGCCCCCAGTTCACATCGGCGGCGCACCAATGCATGTATCTGGCGGATGCAGATATTGTTCATGCAACCGGCTCCTTGAATTACAATGGTATCGACTTTCGATTGACTAGGCACTACAAACGATGTTGAAAATAATGAACGTAAAAAATGCAAAGAGATACAGTACTCACAGCAAAACAAGAGAATGAGGCTCAGCCACAGAAGGATGTGGCGCCTGGCAACTTTGGCTAGCCTAAGATTAGATAGCGTTTAGGGGTGAATCCGCCTAGAGCTCAAATGATTTCAAGTCTTGGCAGACCCATGTCAGCTTGTGAGCCCCCCGTTGGGCCCCAGGCTCTGGCCAGATTGGCATTGGCCCCCCGACAGCGAATTTCGCTCGAGACAAGGCAAGACATTTGCTACTTTGACTTTTTGCCCAGCATCGCCATTGAGGCAGTTTCCACCTCCAGATTATCACTTCACCCTCCTCCAAATAGGTGATACGAGGCATCTTGACTGATAGCCGCTCGACACGCGAACGGCCCACTAGAGCTCGCTTGTCCGACTGCGTAATTGCGCAGTAGTTTTTCTGGCCGCTGCCGACCCTGTACCAACGTCGGTGCTCAGCTACGAATCGGTAGCGCGACTGCAGGTGCCCCCTTTCCACCTTTGCCTCAACTTTCGACAACCAGCACCACCACTACCAGACGACCACCTCTCGCTCTGCTCATCGCTACGATTCTTCCTCCCTCTGGGCGGGCGAAATAGCACGGCTTATGATCCGATAAATCATCGCTACTTCGATCGTCCGACCTCGAACACGCTCGTTACCCTCTCGCGACACCTCGCGAGGCCGTCGCCATGAGGCTCTCTTCGCTCGCGCTATGGCTCGGCGCATCAGCCCTTGGCGCTGCTCAAGCCATCGGAGCCGATAAAGAGAATGATCCAACGAAGGAAAACACATATTTTGACGGCAAGAAGGTGCCGCCGCTGCTAGAGCTGACGGCAGATAACTTTGCCGAAGAGGTCGCCAAGACGAAATACTTGGTCGTGAAATATTACAGGTATGAGGATGTCTATCCCTTTCGTTCCTAAAGACTTGCGACTGACATGGCCGAAGTCCATACTGCCCGCATTGTATAGATTTCGCACCGACCTACCAGACGTTGTACGAATACTATTACACGTCGAAACCCCCGACATCCTCAGCAGAATCTTCATTCGAGGAGTACTATGACATTCGATTCGCCTCGCTCAACTGCATTGCTTACGGTGACATGTGCACAAAGCACAGTGTCCAATCATATCCTCAGACCTCCATCTACAAGAGTGGCGAAGTGCTCGACACCGTCAAGGGCGGCAAGAATATAACCATAATCTCCAGCCTAGTCGAGGACGCCCTTGAGAAGGAGCATCCTGGCACCAGGCCTCGTGATCTTGTTCTTCCCACCCCGGGCGCAACATCTCTTCCGGAACCTACTGAAGCCACCAAGAAGGTCGACAACGCCGAAAAGCCCGTGAAAGGTGACAAGGCCGAGTCTAGCGACAAGACTGCGAAGACCGAAAAGACCGAGTCCAAGTCTGAAAAGACGGAGGATGCCAAGAAGGACAGCAAGAAAGCCGACAAGGCGGACGAGAAGGATAATTCTTACATCATCCCCTTCAAGATCCCCGAGGTCAAGCACGCCAAGCCAAGTACAACACCGAACAAGGAGGGCGTTTCGGTTGCCCTGACTGCCGAAAGCTTCCAGCAGCTTGTCACTATGAGTCAGGACCCTTGGTTCATCAAATTTTATGCGCCTTGGTGCCACCACTGCCAGGCCATGGCTCCAAACTGGCAGCAACTCGCCAAGGAGATGAAAGGACGCCTGAACATTGGAGAGGTCAACTGCGACGCTGAGTCTAGACTCTGCAAGGACGTCCATGTTCGCGGATATCCCACCATCCACTTCTTCAAGGGTGGCGAGCGTGTGGAATATGACGGCCTCCGTGGTCTCGGCGACTTTGTCAAATACGCCGAGAAGGCTATGGATGTCGCCGGTGGTGTCCCAGATGTTGATGCTGCATCGTTCAAGGCCATGGAGGAAAAGGAAGAGGTCATCTTCCTCTACTTCTATGACCATGCCGCCACCACGGAAGATATGATGGCTTTGGAAAGACTACCCCTTAGCCTCATCGGCCGCGCGAAGCTCGTCAAGACCAGAGACCCTGTACTATTCGACAGATTTAAGATCACCACATGGCCCAGACTAATCGTAGCCCGGGACAGCCGACCCACGTACTATAACCCTCTCACTCCCAGGGAAATGCGAGATACGCACCTGGTCCTCAACTGGATGAAGTCTGTCTGGCTGCCTATCATTCCTGAGATGACTGCTTCTAATGCCCGCGAGATCATGGATGGAAAGATCGTGGTACTTGGTATTCTCAACAGAGAAGATCAGGAATCATTCCTCGGCGCTAAACGGGAAATGAAGAGCGCGGCCAATGAGTGGATGGATAAGCAGATTCAATTGTTCCAACTCGAGAGACAGGAACTGCGAGATGCCAAGCAGCTAAGAATCGAAGAGGCCGAAGACCGCAATGACCAGCGCGCACTGCGGGCTGCCAAGGGTATTCGTATCAACATGGATAGGTCAGACCGCAAAGAGGTTGCTTTTGCCTGGGTTGATGGCGTCTTCTGGCAGAGGTGGATCCGTACGACTTACGGTATCGATGTCAAGGACGGTGAACGTGTTATTATCAATGATGAGGACGTGAGTAATGACCATCCCTGTTGCGCGCTGCACAAGACTAACAATTCGACAGAATCGCAGATACTGGGACCAGACTATCACTGGAAACTACATCATCCCTTCCCGAACTTCCATCCTAGAAACCATCGGCAAGGTGACCGCGTCGCCGCCTAAGATCAAGCCCAAGTTGACCATCTCGAGCTTCGAGAAGATCTTCTTCGACATCCGCATGACCTTCTCCGAGCACCCATATCTGAGCTTTGGCTGTGTCGCTGGCCTTGCCCTGGGCGCTGCATCTTGGTTCCGTGGTCGCCTTCGAAGGAGAGGTGGCCACTTCCGCCTAGACGAGAACCTGCCTATCAAGGAGCTCAAGGAGGGATTCCTGGGTAATACAGCAAACGGCAAGACGGACTAAGGGACGCAATCTCATTTTGAAATACTGAATTCGCATATGAGAATAGGGAAAGCCGGCGCATCATTGATGATCGATCATGGATTTCATGGGAGTTGAGCAAACCGACCATCCTGCTAGGAGTTCTGTATATTATGTGCTCTGTACTGCACTTTGTCTTGCATAGTCGCCACTACACATCCCATGAATTAGAGGGGCGCCTTGTTTTGAATCGGGGAGCCTGAACAGGATGGCAGAACAGTAGGGCACTGACCGGGTCGGGGCATAGAGGTTTGAACGAGGACGAAATACCGGTTACGGTGGTGAACAATGCATCATAATAATATATCCAAGCCTTTTCTGTTTGTTCGCTGATCATTCTGCTTCATATAATGTCATTTCGAGAGTACCTACATGTATTCCGTCATGCATCCCTGCTCTTTCTTAGAGTCCCAACCTTGAAGTCGGCATTGCGATTATGTAAGCACAATACAGCTAATAAAACGCAAACATATATGCAGCAGAATAAGTTATTGGAGTAGCCTGTCCTAGGACGGCTATCCATTAAACATACTTTCTCTTCACCATATCTGGTTGAGGTCTCGTAAGTGGCACGACGGCGAAACCCGAATCACTTATGAAACACGGTCTTGAAGGGTTTGACACGCCAAGTGATAAAATGGCCATTCTTTGTTGTGCTTCAATGAGGAGCATCTTTACAAAAAAATAAAAAATAAAATTGCTCAGTCTCGGACTACTTTCTGATATTGTGAACCGCTGCTCGTTGTCATTCAATACCGTGACTGGGGCAGAGCAATTGCGTGCAAGATTGTCTGTGCAGGCCACTTCAGGCTACACAATAAACGAGTTTCGATTGAGTGACGAAGCGACGCCGGCGTGGGTTGACAATTAGACGTTGATTGATAGTTATGTTAGAATGAAAATGAGGCGAGATCACATTGAAAGGCAATCGGGATCACAATCACCACATCGATTCAGAAGCTGTCTCAGCTATCTCTTAGAGGATCGATAGGCAATTTGACTCGGCTCCCACGAAATTGCTGCAAAGTTTGAAAAGGAAGTCATGGCTGGAACATGGTTGAACCACAGATGAGACTAGCAATAACAAAGTTCGCAATTATGCAAGCCGTAATTTGTACATTAATTATGCCTTTGGTTGCCCCAGCAAAGGATAAAGACTGTAGTAGAAGTCCTAGAAACCAACAGGCATCAGCAAGAATCGCTGTTTACTTACTCTCAAGCTGGCTTGCTCGCTTAATGGTAAACAGCGATAGTTTGCGGTGCTGAAAACCCACAATTGTGGGTTTTCACAGCCTTGGGTTATAATCCCAAGGCGAGGTTTTTGCCTTTTTTTTTCTTTTTTTTTCTTTTTTTCTTTTTTTCCTCCCTTCCAACCTCATTTTTATTTAATCCCCTCAAATAGCTATGCGAACTATGGGGAAATATAACGCCTTATATGCTACTGATACAATAAGTCCACTGTGACATAGAGATCGATATCTTATGACTCCTGAGCCTCCTTGCATCGAAGCCCTCGTTTGGCAGAGCGCCACTCCTTGTGCGTAAGCACTAGTTCGCCTTGATTTGCTCACTATGTATTCATTCGTAATCGTTATAGCAGCAAGGCTGCTTCATTTTGCTACTGCGTCTGCATGAAAGTCAGGTTTGACCAGTAATATAGCTTCTACTCCAACCGCTGGTGCCATCACTTTTATCAGAAGAGCGATTAGTATTCACCGCAATAATTAAAACAACATCTACTATCCCACAAGGACCTACAGCCCGCTTGACCAGGGTAACCTTGCCCTGGCGAGTAAGGCTAACTCGTCTCTAGCCCTGACAGTTTCTGTTACCATTCCCAGGAGGACCACCTTTCAAGTGGATCTGGTTATGGAAAATTTCAAAACTTTGCGGATTTTACGCGCCTGTCTGGCTCAGGGCTGTTTGACAACAGCGTTAACGACGTAGGACCGAACAATTAAGAGTAAAACGTTTTGGGAAAAGCTGTGGGTTCATTTTTGACAGGTTATCTGGATTATTGAGTCTTGTCAGTTCTCTTCCTGGTGAGTTTTCGACTGTTCCCTTGTAAAGGAATGAGAAGGACTGAAGTCCTCAACCCCACCGGAATTGGTGGGAGGATATTGGACCTGATAACTATCTGAACAGTAACATCATTACCAACCTAATACGTCACTTTGGTACAACGGTCATCTACACCTCAACTAACGCCCACAGACCTGTTTTGGTGCGAATCTTATGGCAACTTTATAGCTACGGAACACGAACCTCCTGCGACTTAGAGACATTGAAAATGACGCGGTTCATTTTTCACGTATTATGTAGACAAATACAGAGTAGCTAACGGTCATTTTGCGACGTGATGAATTGGTGAACGTCTTCCTTGCGGCTGGTGTAACCTATACAAACTGCTTGATCTTCCTCCAGTACGAAATATAGGCTTTGATTCCTTCCTCTGGAACAGATTTATTACCAGCTATGGTTGGGCTTATACTGCGTGAATTGGTTGTGTCCAGAACAACAGATCCGCATGACATCTTGATGAAATCTTCCGCAAGGAAATGCGCGAGACCCCTAGCAGGGTTCTTGTATTCTCCTGTTGATTCAACGAGGGATAACCAATCATCGACCGGGATGATCGACGAGCTTGGGATCTGCAGCTCCTTCGATAGGAGCCCGATCACATCTTCCCAGTTCTGTCGCGTGGGGTTCTCCAGATGATATACTGGGCGAAGTGGCTGACGGCTGAATATGATCTCGGAAATGGCCTTGGCGGCCAAATCCACCGGCAGCCAGGACAACGTCTGTTTGATAAAGTTAGTGAATGACCCACAACCCATAGGTCGGAATGGGGTGTGTATCTTACCCCACGCAGGTCGGGAAGTTTCTTGACTTTTACAGATGAGGCACAAACAGCGACGAAGTGCTCATCTGCGTTCCAATAACCACTGCTAGCTCCAGAGATCTGTCCCAGCCTGGCGAAGCCTGCCTCCATTTCGTGGAACTCACTAGCAGCACGCTCGATCATCTTCTCACATACGAGTTTGGCCTTGGCGTAGCCGAGCCCGAGGGTGCAGAGTGAATCTTCTACAAAAACTTCGGGAACTGGAGCCTCTCCCATGACCGACGGATAGTTGCCAACAGTTGATATAGAAGACGTGAACAACAGCCTAGGCTTCCTCAAGCGTTGAAGAGAGCGCGCCCTGAGGGCCAGCTCGATCAGATTATGCAGGCTTTTGAAAGCGGCATCGAAAGAGGGTAGGCTCATCTTAAAGTTCATAGGCCATGCAATGTGTACGATATGAGTTACTCGGGCTGCCAGGGGCTCGTATACTGCTTCCTCCAACCCGAGCCGTACCGCCGCCGTGTTTGTTTGGTGTACTTCGACCTTGGTCCACGCGTCGTCGGGAATGGCGATCTCGCGTACCCTCATGGCCCTCTTCTGCCTTTCGATTGGATCCTCGCTCGACGGTCTATTTAGACAGATGATGTGGCCGACGGAGTCATCCATGAGAAGCCGCTCCAAGAGGAAAGAACCCAGGCTTCCGGTGGTACCCGTAAGCGCGACAACAGATTTATCGTCATGATTGTGTTTGGCCTCGTTGGTATATTTGGCAACCAGGTTCTCGACAATCTGCGCATCGGACAGGGCACCGTTCGTCTTTGAGCCCTGTGGTACCAACACTTCTGCCAAGGCACTGATCGAGGGGTGTAAGTACACAAAATCGTTGGCAATCTCGTCAGCCGGTAGGATGTAATTCGCTTCCGCGCCGTATTCAAGATGCGTTGCACGCACGGAAGCCACCAATAACCTTCGCAGCCTAGTCGCCTGCAGGCTATCCATTCCATGGGCAAAGAAGTCATCGTCGTCTGACCAATCATCAAGAGAGCCTTGCCATCTGACGTTCTGCTTCGCGAGAGCTCCGATGCTTGACCGAATGGCTGACAAGTCTAGAGGAGGTGCATCCGTGATGGCTTCAAGATTGCGGTAAACGACCTCTATCTCCGAGGCGAACTTTCTGGTTACCGCTTGCCGGAGGATGCTCCCTTTATCCGATCTTGGGAGATCGCCGGGGGAAACGATCAGTATAGCAGCCGGCGAAGTGATCCTTGCATGGGCATCCATCTGACGGCCGGTATCCTGAATGACCGACCAACAGAAGTCCTTGAAACTTTCTAGCTCATCGCCTTTGATTTCTTTGACTGGCTCTATGATGACACCGAGTTCGAATCGATTATCTCCAAATACGCTCACATCCTTCACGCCATCTTGCTGTCTAAGGAGAGACTCTAAGATTGTGGGCCTCACCTTCTCCCCTGTGGCGAGGCAGATCAGGTCGTCAGTACGGCCGGCGACTGCAAAATCCAATTCTGCTATGTCGGTACCAAGGGTCCATTCTCTTTTAGTGAGGATCAGATCTTGGAGTTCGAAGCGGGCACGCCATCCAAACGGCTGCATACTAATCTTATATGAGTAGCTATGTTTGGGTTCAGCGTCCGACTGGGAAAGTTCGGGCTGCTCCACCTTCGTATCAGCACGATGCAGTTGCACTTGGAGTGGTCCGATTATGTCACTACGCAACCTGAACTGACGCCAGTCATGTCTCCTGTCCGGTTTTAAAAAATCAGTCAGAGGGCCAGTCTCGGTAGAACCATATTGATTGATCAGTCTGACCCCTGAAAGTTCTAGCCTTTCCCCGACAGACGTCTTCAGCATGCCCGCACCGAAGGCAACAAAGTCCAGCTCTCGGAGGACTCCGTGCCCCCGAGACTCTGGCAAAGCCTCGATCTCCTCGATGATCGACGGCACAGTCATCAAGCCTTTTGCTCCGGACTCTTGTATGAGAGCTGCGACAGAAGCCCCGGTCGGGATTGTAGACGGTAGGGGAATGCAAACGGGTTTCCCGGCACCGAGAGCCAGACAAATCGATACGAGTCCGAACCCCTGTTGACTTGATGAGTACTAATTATAGCTTTTTGTACATTTTTCTTTCTCTCTTGTCAACATTACTTACATGGAACAATGGAAGTGTGGAGATGGCGAGGCTGTGCGTCTCTTGGGCAGACTCAAAGCTCTGACAGGTTGCGTAACTCAAGAGATATCGGTGTGAACAAGGTATTGGCTTCGGAAGTCCCGAGGTTCCCGAGGAATGTAGGATAAGCACTTGTCGGTCATCTTCCGATACGAAGTGGTTCGAGTGTGCCGCGCGCACCAGATCATTTGAACGTGTCAGCTTCACATCTTCGAAGAACTCATGGTACCCAGGCACAAGGCATATCCTCGGCGCAACACCCTCATCCACTCCTTCCTGGCTATTGTTATCAGTCTTTTGAAATGCATCAGCAGCCAGAAGTTGCAGACTTGATGAGATGAGCATGAGCTTCGCGCCGGTCTCTCGGATAAGATGATGCACGGCAGGCGCACTCAGGCGCACCGAAAGAAGTACGACAGGTACACCCTTTCCCATACATGCGAGCAGGAAGACTACCAGACCCACGTGGCTTTCCATGAAGATCGCGACTGGCGCACATTTTTCCGCTTGTCCTTCTAGGTTCACGGTGGGCTGAGACCCGATGGCTTGTTCTTCGAGCCAAGCTTGGCAACGCACAACCGCATAGAATAATTTTCCATAACTGATTGGCACGAGGGGATTGTTTCTCTCGGCCTGGAGGCAAAACAGATGGTCAGGGTTTTTCTCATAGTGAAAATCCACCAGCTCAGGTAGGGACCGAATAGCTGAACCAGAGGTGGGGTCCAAATCTAATGCCGGCGGTACGAATGCTGTCATATTCGCACCGACGATCGCTGATGGTATGGGTTTGTGCGAGAAATGCCGAACAGCAACAAAGTATGATTGAGCCTCGCGTGAAATATCGAGAAGATATGATTTCGAGGATCAGAATAGGACACCGTATGATCGATTCGCTTAACAGGAGAAAAAGAAATGAGATAAAAGAAACGGAGAAACTGTAAGGACATCCCGTGCAGAGATTACTGCTAGATTGTTACTATTGCCTCATATGGTTAAAAAGGTGACATAAACCTGGAGTAAATGGCCCCGAGTTGGGGCAGAGACCCGAAAGATGACATAAGAACTCGGGGTTGCATAGCACACCGCTATACTGTCTGTTCGATTCTCTGCTTTTTCTTTTTTCTTTTTCTTTTTTTCTTCTTTTTGAGATCGTTTCGCCTATAAGCAAGAAGCTCGTCGGCAAGAACTAACTACAAACGACTCGTGCTTCTATCAGATACAAGGTATAGTTTACTTAAGTAGCATTAAAAATGTATTGGATTTTATGACCGGCGCTATGCTCAAGTACGCTTCCTATTATCCTGCGCGCTACGACTGGGTCCACCTGATCTAAAGTCAGAGTGATGCTTCCCCTCCCATCATCATCACGGCCACTTTCGTCGTGAGATGGGCCCTCGACTACATCGAGGCTGTCATGAATACTCTCTCGGCCGCTCAAGACCGTATTAGTTTCAGGCAAGCTGAAAAGCCCCATATCGAGCGAACCAGGATTGTGGAAGTTGAGTTCTTCCGTGGGCGTTCCACTCCACCACGGATATTGGGGACTGGTAAGACTCGAAGCCGATGCTTGGAATGGATCAAGCCAGGACATGCGAATATCTTCCGGAGTCAGCAGCTCTGGATGGGGTTGTGAATGTTCTACAGAGCCTGTCCAGCCTAGACCCAGGGATTCATGAACGCCTTGCGTGACATTCGAGGGTCGCTGTGGGTACCGCAAGCGCTCGGCGCCATGGCAACCCATCGGTTCTGCGGCGGGCGTCGTATAGTGCTTGACAAGAGAGCCCCGGGTTATCTCTGGAGGTAGTTGCGGCATTAACGAATCTGGAGTTGCATAATCAGAATGGTCGTCACGTGTGTTATTGTCGTCGTTTTTGAACTCGTATCTCTCACTCCCATCTGCATGCTTGCCAACCGTATGGTCAACATCATGACTTGGGTTCAATTGCTTGACGGTCTTGTTCCGGCTACGGCGTTCAAGGAGGAGACTCCTTCAGTGGAAGTCAACTAATGCCGCCAATTCACTATGTATGGTCTATTGTACTCACCGGTTTCGAATGTCATGAGAAGATCGATCAGGAAGCTCTGAAGTGCCGATTTGCTTCCAATTATTCCCGTGTTGTGCTACGCCTTTCAACAATTTGGCGTCCTCGGCAGGGGTCCACGGAGAGTGTTTAAACTCGGGTCCCAGCACGTGCTGCCATCGTTTGGCGCATTCTAAAGCCGGATACGACTCGGTCAGAGCTATAAAGACTCATGGCAGGACATCCAGGTATACTCACGGTCTGCGTTGCGGTTCTGTACTATGGTTGCGACTTGAGACCACCTATAAGAAAGAAACGTTGGTTGACTGGAGAATTGATGTACGGGGAGTCAATCTACCTGAATCCCAGTCGACTGACGGCTTGCTGCAGCCTTGCATCTTCTTCTTGAGTCCACGTTCCTTTCCTGATGGCCTGCTGAATTTTGGACCAGCGTTTACGGCAGTCTTTGTTTGTACGGCCAGGCAACGACAGAGCAACTTCATTCCAGTTTTGGACACTTGCATCCTCGCTTACTGCATTTTGCGCTGAGATAATAGAATTTAGTAACCAAGAAATCACTTGCCATAGATTGCGAGATGGATTACACTGAATTTGAACCTGTTCTTTCAGGATTTCGTCTTCATCACTTGTCCACCACCGCCGTTCGCGTGTGGGAGGCATTCCTGGTTCCGCGAAAGGAAACAGAACAAAGTCAAAACATAGAGCAAGGGCGCAGTATAGAACTTGTCGCTTGAAATCAAGCATTGATAGGAAATCTCTTATCTAATACTACAAGATCTGATCCTCTTCCCTTCCATACAGCATGCTGGCTGACGGATTGCCTGATAATATCGGTGTAGGAATCCGAAGGCTGAGGCTGACAGCATCTGCTAAACTACCTCTCATAGGTCACGCCTGACCGATGCCACCGTAGCCAAGTCTCACTTATGCACGCTGACAGCGCTGGATTAATTGCCTCTGTCTTGACTGGGTCAATCCTCCATGCGACCGAGAGGCGCTGGGCTATCATGCACTAACTCTGCAGCGCACAGCGGCTAATTGGTGGATGTGCGATCTCTGAAACATGCGGCTTAATCTTGGGCCAGGATTTCGTGTTCAACAGAGCTTGATCGCAACAGACAGTACCGAGCATCGCGGTAAGCCGGAACTTATGGGTGTCAGCATCTAGTCTAGGACGTACGGCGAAACAGACTCTAGCCTTGGAATAAGCGCCGCGATGCTGCTGCGGAGTTGTAGAGATATGACCACCGGGGTCATCTAGATGGTGTGCATAAAGGAAAGCTTTCGCGGATCGGCCCTCAGCACCAAGGGTCCGGAGTCCCCTGTCAAGAACCCGACTTTGTCGCGCCACTCAGATGCCTCTACCATGGTAGCAGGCCTGGAACCGCCACGTTGGAGGGGCGAAGTCCTTTGCAGCGGACGCGCAGGACTATTCCGGTTGTTAGCATCGTAGAAAAACGCCCTTGTCATTGGACCGGTACATGCCCCCCCTGTTCTGGCTTACCCTCCCACCCGTGGTGCGTCAGATCATGACCGTACCGCAATTATGCATGCTACCGATAGTAAGAACTATAGGCCTAGAAGGGAAGGAACATATCTACCCGGGCCCGACGGACCCGAGTTGGGCCAAATGATCAGCACTAATAGCAGTGCGATATAGTTATTTTGTACTATGCTGCATATGATACACGATCTAGCTCAATTGGTCAACAATTCTCTGTGTCCAGACAGAGCGAGGCAGTGGCATGCAGAGGAGAGATACTTATGTTGTATATCATAGTCACCTCGTGTATCGTTGCATGGTCGAGTTCGTCCTTGCTTCTTTCTGCACATCAATTTCAACTCACCACATCTCCTTTTAACAAGGAGAAATCAAGTTCAGTGTCATCATGCCTGTGCCTAGTATAGATGGCGTGCCTACGATGGAAATACCGCCAAATGCTGTCGCCGTCATCGGTATGGGCTGCAAATTCCCCGGAGCCGAGACACTTGACGAATACTGGCGCGTCTTGGATGCGGGACAATCAATGCTTCAAGATCCTCCAAGCGAGCGTCTTCCCACACATGATCACCCGCGCAGCACCGAGAAATCCGTCTTTCACAGTAACTTTCTCAAAGACACCTCAAGTTTTGACAATCGCTTCTTCAAAAAGTCCAGTCGTGAGGCGGCCTCCATGGACCCACAACAACGACTTTTGCTCGAAGTGTCATATCAAGCATTAGAGTCCTCTGGATTCTTTGGGCCACGCGAGCCTGATCTCGACGTTGGCTGCTACATAGGGGTCTGTGCATCCGATTATAATGACAATGTGGCGAGTCATCCACCAAATGCCTTCTCGGCACTAGGCACACTGAGGGCTTTTGCTCCAGGAAGGGTCAGTCACTTCTTTGGATTGAGGGGACCCTCAATCGCCTTGGACACGGCATGTTCATCGTCAGCAGTGGCTATAGACGCGGCTTGCAAGGCCATAATCCACGGAGACTGCAGAAGTGCCATTGCTGGTGGTGTCTCGGTTTTCACAAGTCCATTCTTCTACCAAAATCTTTCAGCAGCGTCGTTCCTCAGTCCCACCGGTGCGAGTAAGTCATTCGATGCTAGTGCCGATGGGTACTGTCGTGGAGAGGGCGTAGGGCTTGTTGTTTTGAAGCGCCTCACAGAAGCTATCGCGGATGGTGATACGGTTTTGGGGACTATTCTCGCCACCTCGGTCAGGCAGAGCAGCAACAAGGTGCCCATCACCGTCCCATACAGCCCGTCACAAACAGCACTGTACCAGAAACTTCTCGATTCAGCCGGCATTGCTGCTGAAGACGTCACTTACGTCGAGGCTCATGGCACAGGCACGCCCGTCGGTGATCCTCTCGAGTACGAGGCCATCAAAGAAGTATTTGGGAAGAAGCCAAGACGCGAAACTTTATACTTGGCATCGGTGAAAGGGAATATCGGACATACCGAAGGAGCTTCCGGAGTCGCCGGGCTGATCAAAACGATCCTCATGATGCAGAACCGCGCAATACCCAGGCAAGCCAACTACGTTTCGGCACATCCCAAGATCTCGCTTGTGCCAGGTCACATTGCCATCCCGACTGCAACTCTCCCTTGGACCGCAAGCACGCTGATTGCATGCGTCAACAACTATGGGGCTGCAGGTAGTATTGCCGCTATGATTGTTAGGGAGGCACCTCGACAAAGTATCGGGCAGATCCAGAGTGCTCAAGCCGCGAGGCTCCACGCCAAGGAATATTGCCCTCTGATCGTTACTGGCAATACTTCCAAGAGCCTTGGGGACAACTGTGCCAAGATTAGGGAGTATGCGCTTTCTTTGGGTGACAACCACGGGCCAAGAGAGAATATCGTAGCAGATCTCGCCTTCAATCTCAGTGATAGGCAGAACCGCACCATGCCTTACATGTTCGCAACTACCATCTCCAAGTTGTCAGAGCTAGACGAGCAACTTCACGGTGTTGCTTCCAATCCCAACTCTGCACTTTATCAAAACAACCTCAAGCCGAGTCCAACTGTACTCATATTTGGTGGCCAGATAGGTCGATCTGTCAGCCTCGATAAGCAGGTTTTTGACACCTCAGGGTTCCTTCGAAGATACCTCGACGAGTGCGATGTCTTACTGAAACGACTGGGATCGCGAAGTATTTACCCCGACATCTTCGAGGCTAAGCAGACGTACGATGTTGTCATGGTCCAGACTATGCAATTTGCACTGCAATATGCTTGTGCACAATCATGGATTGCCTGCGGCCTGAAAGTAGACTGTATCATTGGCCATTCATTTGGCCAATTGGTAGCCTTGACGGTTTCCGGTGTCCTTTCTCTGGCCGATGGCCTCAAGTTTGTACATGGACGGGCTGTCTTGATGCGCGAGCGATGGGGCGCTGAGAAGGGTTCCATGGTAGCGATCGAAGCTGATCGCTCTGACATCACGGCACTTCTGGCTTCGGTACGAGGAAATAACAGCCGATACGGTTCTGGTGTCGAGGTGGCCTGCTTTAATGGCCCCCAAAGCCATGTCCTAGTCGGATCTTCTACCGAAATCGACTCTGTAGTTGCGGAAGTAACGAGGTCGAGTATGGCCGCCAAAGCCAAGATCCTGGATGTTACCCATGGCTTTCATTCAAGATTCTGTGATCCAATCCTCCCTGAGTTAGAGAAACTCGCTCGGGGTCTGACTTTCAACACGCCCCGAATCTATATAGAGACATGTTCTGGCGAGGGTACCTGGCCAATGGCTACAGCCAAGCTCATGGCAGATCACACTCGCAGTCCCGTGTATTTCGAGGATGCAGTCAAACGTATCGAGCACCGATTTGGAGCATGTACATGGCTGGAAGCGGGATCCAGCACCCTGGTCACCAACATGACGCGTCGTGCCCTTGCTGTCCAGAGGGAGAAGATTAATGGTCATGTCTTCCTTCCCATGAACTTGAGGGGCGATGGTGCCCTAAGCGCATTGGCTGAAACAACCACGAACTTGTGGAAATACGGGCACCATGTCCAGTACTGGCCATTTCATCATCGGCATCGTGGAAACTACCGAGCTATGAACTTGCCTCCATACCAATTTGAGAAGTCGCAACATTGGCTGGATTTCAACTTCCCATCGTCTGAGGCGCCCGAGCCCGCGCACAGCCGGCTCAGCACATCTCTTTCAAAAAGCAGCGAGCCAGAACCAGAGCCAGAGCTGATAAGCTTCTCCGGTTTCGAAGAAAAACGGGCAGTTTTTATTGTTGATCCTCGTGCTGAAGAGTGGAAGGCCCTTGTCAATGGCCACTCGGTGCTGCAGGAGCCTTTGTGCCCGGCGCCGTTGTACATTGAATTGGTACTCCAAGCAGCCAAGCAGCTTGCGGCAATTCAAAAGATCTCTTGTGCGCCATTTGGCCGGGTGGACGATCTCGAGATGCCCTCGCCCCTGGGTACGAGTCAAGACAAAATTATACAACTTGTTCTCACCCCGGCCGATCAAACGGGCTGCAACTACAACTTTTCTTTCCAAAGCCAGCCACGCCACACGAACTCTGGAAAGAATACAGCATCTTCGACGCCTAATAACGTGCCTACGCACGCATCTGGAAGAGTGGAAATCCTTCTAGCCCACGACAGTAGCGTGTCATCTGAGTTCGAGAGAACCAGGAAACTCTTGGAACGCATGCGTCGAAATCAAGGACAAGGGGAAGGCCAGGGAGCCAGTAAGGATGACACACAGTCTCGAAGCCAGGCTGTCAGTGGTGCACTGGTGTACAAGCTCTTCTCCAGTGTTGTGCAGTACCATGACTTCTATCAGTGTGTGCGCAGCCTCAGCAGCAACGACGACGGCACAGTCATGGCACACGTGTCGCCGCCTCGATCTGGACCTAGCTGCATCCAATCGCTGTTGTCTATGCCGTTGGCAATTGACAACTTTTTCCAGGTCCCTGGCATCTTTGCGAACTGTCTGGCACCTTGCCCACCATCCGAAGTGTTTGTATCTACACACGTGGATCGCATCCAGATATCGCCAGACTTTGGCAAGTCATGGGCCGAGGGAGATGACCAAGGGTGGGATGTCTTTGCCTTGTCCACGACGTTGAGCGACAAGGAAAGCACCAATGACATCTTTGTCACTGAAAAGACCACCGGCCGGCTCATTTTCATCGCCTTCGGAGCAAGATTCACTAGAGTGCGAATCGCGGCCCTAGCTAAAATTTTATCACGAGCCAACTCTGGCGATGTCGCTCCCAGCACTTCTGCCAAATCGTTACAAAAAGGCCGTGTGGAATTCGCGCAGGCTGTACTAGCAGGATCTCAAGTGCAATCTTCCGCCTCGGTGATCGCTCCAGCTCCTCCACAGAATACTCTGCCGGTGCCGCAGCAGCAACAGCCGAAGCGACAGCCATCACCAAACGGAAGAGCGCCTCTCGCACCGACTACGTCGTCTTTTTCGGCTCCTAGAGCAGTAATCCCCAAGAAGACGCGAGTGGAAGATGATCTGCGAGCAATGCTCAGCAAGATGACAGATATTCCCGCCGATCAAATCAAGGCAGATGTCCCACTGATAGATCTCGGTGTGGACTCGTTGTTGGCGACTGAGATAATATCGGATATCCACAAGATCTTCCATATTTCGATATCGCCGGATCGTCTCCAAGAATTACGGACATTTGCATCCTTGTGCAACTATCTTGATGGGCATGAGAGCCGACAAGGACCCGAAGATCATCTGCCAGCTGTGGTCCCTTGGGAGACGCCATTTGTCCCTATGACCAAGTCCTCGAACACAGCAGCCAGGCCTGAGGTCGCAAGTCGAGACACAGATCTGGACGATGAACTCGAGCAATCCTCCGGTGGATGCGAGGGCTCCAGTAGGGACTGTGATCAGGAACAGAATCTGACAGCACGACTGGCAGACCTATTGAGTAGTCATCTCGAGGTCCCGGTGGATGAATTGGTAGCCTCTAAAAACCTTGTTGACCTGGGACTGGACTCGCTCCTTTGCATGGAGCTGATGAGCGATATCGAAAAGGAGTTGGGTGTCTCGATCGATCTGTCAGATCTCGCTGGTGATGTTACCTTCGGTCAATTAGTCGACAAACTTATCAGTGAGCTCAGAAATACCAAGACAACTACTTCAAGCACCCCTAAATCGACAGTCACATTTTCATCTGGCGTGTCCACACCACTCACTACCTCGGATAGAAGCACCGACGAGAAAGATCTTGTGCCAATCACGACTCAGGCAGCCCCTACTTCGACGAGCGGGCCCCTTGCAAATGCGCCTTGGGCATTCGAGAGCATCAAGGGCGACTACGACAAACACGCGGAGCATTACAAATTTAGCGATTTCTACACCTCTGTGTATGGAAAACAATCACAGCTGGTTCTAGCCTACGTCGTAGAAGCATTCCACGATCTTGGCGTCGACCTGAGGACGTTGAGACCCGGAGACAGAATCCCTATGGTCACTAGCGCTGTGCCCAAGCATGGTCGCATGGTCGACGTCTTCTATGAAATTCTGCTTCAGCACAAAGTGGCTGATTATAATGGTGAAGTCTATTTCCGGTCGGAGGCACCCATCAGCCCAGATCATTCCAGCGTTCTGTCGAAGGAGATAATAGCAGAATTTCCCCAGCATGCCAAAGAGCACATGCTGCTCAATCTTTGCGGGCCAAACTTGTCCAAGTTCCTGAACGGGAACATGGACCCCCTCGCAGTACTCTTTGGCAATAAGTCAAACCGAACGATCATGGAAGACGTCTATGCTGCGGCCCCCATGTTTGTCATCATGTCAGAGCTTCTCACATCGTTCCTTGAAAAGGCACTCAGCACATCGGCGCCAGGGCCTGAAGGAAAATTCAAGATCCTCGAGCTGGGAGCAGGCACGGGCGCTACCACTCGTTGGGTCGTGGACCGCCTCGTCCAGCGTGGGATACCCATCGAATACATATTTACCGACATCTCTCCTTCGCTTGTGTTGGCGAGCAAGCGCAAGTTCTCTCACTTTGACTGTATGAAATATGACACTATAGATATAGAGAAGGAACCTCCAGCTCCGTATATCGGACAGTTCGACGTTGTGCTTGCAACCAATTGCATCCACGCCACAAGCAGCCTTCCCAACTCTCTTGCCAACATGAACAAACTTTTACGCCCTCATGGCTTCGTATCGCTCGTAGAACTGACCACCAGAAATTTCTGGTTGGACATGGTCTTCGGTCTTCTCGACGGTTGGTGGCTCCATGATGATGGGCGTCCATATGTGCTCGCGACCCCGGAGTTCTGGAATCAGTCCATGCGACAGACGGGCTTCCAACACGTTTCATGGACCGGTGGGCACACGCGGGAGTCTGAGGTCGTCAGAGTCATCACCGGTTTCAAACAGCCCGTTAGTGATCCGTCATCGTACCAAAGCATGCCTCAAGGGGCAACTGGTGGTGTGGAAACGGTAGTTTTCAAATATACCGACAAGAAGCTGCCGCTACGAGCGGACGTGTACTACCCTTCCGCATCCCAGGCGACTATCCACAAGAGTTGGGTCGCTGGTATGGAATAATCACAATCGCCTGTACAAACTCTTGCAGCAGCTGACACTGCTCTGATACAGGTTTGTTGATCCACGGTGGAGGCCATGTCATGCTATCACGCCAAGATTTACGGCCGCGCCAGATTCAGCTGCTTCTCGATAACGGCGTGCTGCCCGTGGCGGTGGACTACAGGCTATGTCCGGAGACCACTATCCTCGAAGGACCACTCGTTGACGTCAGTGACGCATATGCTTGGCTGCGAGACACTCTGCCATCTTTTAAATTGAAGCAAACTGATATAAACAGAAAGCTAGACTCTGCTAGAGCTGTTGTCGTTGGCTGGTCGACGGGCGGGACGCTGGCCATGTCCTTGTCATGGACTTCCATCTCGCGAGGAATACCCCCTCCCGACGCCATTCTTGCATTCTACTGCCCCACTGACTACGAAGATGAGTTTTGGCTGAAGCCTAATATCCCCGAGCATTCCAACGCATTTGCAAACGAAACTTACAACGTGATCGAGGGGGTCTTCCCAGCTCCCATCACCTCGTACAATGTACCCTCGACCACGGGGTCGGCAGCCGGCTGGATAGCGCCAAAAGACAGCCGCAGTCGGGTGGTTCTCCATATGAACTGGCACGGGCAGACGCTTCCTGTGCTGTTTAGGGGTCTACCGTCAGCATCGACCATTGCCGCAAGCGATGCAGCTCATTTCAACTGTCTGGAGCAGCCGCCAATTGAGGAGATTGTGCAAGCTAGCCCGTATGCGCAGATAGTCCGTGGGAAGTATAAATCACCCACATACATCGTTTTCGGTACCAGCGATGATCTCATCCCGTGGAAGCAAGCCCAACGGACTGTGGATGCGATGAGGGACTCGGGTATAGATTGTGGGCTGTCGCTTGCTCCGGGCCAGCCTCACCTGTTTGACATGTATCGCGACCCCGATGGAACACGATGGGGCTATGTTATGGAAGGATATAACTTTCTGCTCTCCAAAATTGGGAGAAGAACGACATGAGATAATTTCTCAACGGGGAACACCTGTCAGGTGGAAACGTGTGTGTAGACAAACAGAGGAAGAATATTATACACAAACTTATTCATCAAACTTGTGCCTTTATCTCTCACATTATCCGACGCTATATGCAAACTGCCAATTGAAGCGAAAGCACGATCTTTCGCTTCAACGCTCAGAAACGATTTGGTTTCACCACCAGTATTTGCATTCCACAGCATACGCCCGTTTATGCTTAGAATACAAGAAACATATGAAACATCATGCTATATGGAAGATGTTGCTGGTAAGACTGCGGCATGGCAATGAGCCAGTCGGACCCGAGTTGCTCAGCTACTTTCGCCCAAATGCAGGACCCGAGTGACCTCCGGCCAAACGCCGCCGTCGCCGACCAATATCCCTTTATTTCTTCACACCATTGTCGAGTGCGCATGGCCCTCCGCTCCGAAGACTAGATATTGAGTGCAGTGATCGAATTGCGTTCCTTACGAACCCATCTCGAGGCGTCACAATGGATCTGTTTGAACTTTATCGACAACTGGAACGGCGGGTCTGCTGGTGGATCCCTACTTGCACTTTGGTCATCATAGCCGGAGTCTGGGCCGTCTTCAGTGCCGTACGTTCGTACACGCGCTTGAGGCATATACCTGGGCCACGTCTGGCCGCCTTGACAAATCTCGTTCGTCGGTCGTGGGTCATTACTGGTAATGCCCATGAGATCCATACGGATCTACATCGGAAGTATGGCAAAGTGGTGCGTTTCGGGCCCAATGCGGTCATGGTCTCGCAGCCTGGGGTCATCGAAAAGATATACGGTTTCAAGAACAGGTTTCAGAAGGCAAGCCATCCTCCAAATCTGCTGTACACGGCGGGTAGTCTTGCTGACGGCTTCAAGTCCGAGTTTTACGACTCCATCATGCCGAGGGTAAAGGGCGGGAAGATCCCCGATGTTTTCGCCACCCGTGACGAGGATATACACCGAAGAATGAGGCGCCCCGTGGCAAATCTATATTCCGTCACGAGTTTGACAAACTTTGAACCTCTTATCACGTCGACTATGCAATATTTCTTTATCCGTGTAGACGAGATATTCAGCGATAAGAACGTGGAATTTGATCTTTATCGATGGATTCAGTTCTTCATGTTTGATGTGCTCGGAGAGGTCACCTTTTCTCAGCGTTTGGGTGTTCTCGAGAAAGCTGCGGACGTGGAAGACGTGATAGAGAACCTCTGGCTCTATTTCGAAAAGGTTGCACCAGTGCGTCCTCCCTCTCAAAGTTCCTTGCAGCTTTCAATAACACCACTAATCTGTCACCCCGTGTCTACAGAACACACAGATGCAGTGGCTCGATTATCTGTGGAGGGACAATCCTCTTGTTCCGGTTTCATCCAAGCGGAACGCACTGGCCGAGTTTGGTGCGGCGCGCATCATGGAGCGAATGAGTCAGGCCGAAGGCTCGGAAAACGACAAGAATGATTTCCTCTCCTACTTCATCAAGGAAAAAGCCAAGGATAATACTCTTCCTGATATGTAAGTGCGTCCCCGAGCCTCAGGATCCGCTACATGTGTTAATGCTGACGCATCGTACCCGTCTAGGTTTGTCCCTACATGGGTCAATTCTAACATTGTCGCAGGCGCAGACACGACCAGTATAGTCGCAAGTGCCTTGATGTATCATCTTCTCAAGAACCCTTCTTCGTTATCGAAGCTCAAGAGAGAAATAGATGATGCCGTAGCCATGGGCCGCATCTCCAAATATGTAACTTGGAGAGAATCGCAAAACTTGCCGTACCTGGAAGCTTGCGTGAATGAAGCAACTAGGATGCATCCTCCTTTTGCGCTTCCCTTTGAGCGCATAGTACCGGATAGCGGGTTGGAGGTCGATGGCTATTTTGTTCCCCCAGGTACAAGAGTGGGCATGGTACGAGATTGCCGACACCTCCCACACTTGTCAAAGACATAGCTTATGGCTCGGATTTGCTGACGATTATTCTTATTTGTAGAGCCCATGGGTGGTGCATCGCGATGAATCCATCTTCGGCGGTGATCCCGAGGCGTGGCGACCAGAGCGGTGGCTATGCAGCGAAAAAAAGAAGACGACCATGTATAACACACTTCTCACGGTATGTTTCATCGCCATCGCTAGCGATGATGGGTCTATGATGCGGAGCACGGAATCCCAGCTTTCTGACTCGATTATTCTTAGTTTGGCGCCGGCCACCGTACTTGCTTAGGAAAGCATCTCGCGTACTACGAGATATACAAGCTCATCCCGTCGATCCTGCAACGCTATGATGTTCGTAGATTCAGAGAACTTTTCGCCTCAGCCATATCTCGCTAACAAGTCTAATAGATCCAACTTGTAAATCCAGCTGAAGACTGGTCCATCAATAACAGATGGTTAGCTAAGCCTTCTGGTTTCCGTGTGAAGCTATCAACCCGCGGTTAGGATAACGGACGCGGAGTACCTTTCGTACAGCTTCATTAAAAGAGATTGACATCTGATCAAAGCTTTGGTTTTTCAACCTGTTATATCGGGATAAAGGCCGTCTATCGTGATCAGTCATGATGAGGAAAACAACTATTAACATTTAGACATTCAGAAACCACAGCAATCATTTGTAGTTTCCCCTGTGAGCCAAATCGCATCAACCTATTCATGTAACAACTGGTCACACGTAAAGAATGGTCAATTGTACCTTAATCTGCAATATAGGATGAGATAATTGGTATGATTATTCTAAGTAGGGTATTGGATCACCAACCGGTGGGTTAGGAGATGCATAGGATCAGATGATATTATCGGTAGTACCAATGTGCATGTGGGGAGGCTCTGGAGTTGTCCATTCTCAACGTTGAGGGACGACTCTGCATGTGCTATTCAAGATGGAGAAAGAAAGTCGTGTACAACAACTAAATATGAATTTGAACCTGCCCCCTACGATGCGCTCATGATCGAGGTCTGGGTCAATTAGAGTATCACGGTGCATTGCATGCCCCAGCCAGTAGGAGGCAGTGTCTACGAATATATTGGAGAAAAGTCCTGTTGGGGTCGACGCAATCGGAAACTACAGTATACCTTTGCATACTGCATGAAAAAACATAGAAGGCTGGAGCAGCTCAATCTATAGCGAAAGTTGGGAAAGGGCTGGCCAATTCTGGATGACGGCTATGAATCAACAAAACGGTCCTAAAACTTGTGTGATACTAAGTCCTGGTCTACCTGCAGATTCGTCGTAGAAGGCAAAGTCGAGAACCGGGGCCTGAACTCGGGCCCATCAACTCGGGTCCCGCTCCATTTTGCATGAGACCCTTTTCACCATATTTATCCAACTTTGGTGTGCATGCGAATACTCTTTACCATATCATTTCGTTCAAGGTAGTGATCCTATTCCGATTGCATTTATTGGTAAAGCAAATTTTCAACCCGAACAAACATGCCAGCTCTAACCACGAAGCCGGAGACCCAGGCGACACAGCCACTCAAGGTGTGGAAGTCGCTAAGAAAATATCTCCCACCCACCGATAACAAAGATGTCGAGTTCTGGTGGAATATCACTGGGTACCACCTGGCAGTCATGATTGACGCAGCTTGCTACTCCCCAGAGCTGCAGTATGAGACGCTGCTCTTTCATTACCACTGGATCGTAAGCAGCCCGATTTTTCACAGTAGATAACTTGTTGCCCCAAGAGCTATTCTAACCAGGCTCGCGGGCATCATCAGGTACCTCGCTTAGGACCCGCGCCACACGCCGACGGGCGACCCGTGTTCAAGTCGCTCATAGCTTATGACGGTTCGCCCCTGGAATACTCCTGGAAGTGGAATACTTCGAGTGGCGAACCCGACATTCGATACTCCTGGGAGGCCATCAGCGCGACTTCGGGCACGACCACTGATCCACTGAACCACGACCCTACCCTGGATTACATGGAGAAGGTGTCTCATGCACTTCCTGGTGTCAACTTCGCTTGGTATCGCCATTTCCTAGACAACTTGTACGACCCGGATAGGTCGGTCTACAGCAAGGAACTAGAACAAGGTGACCCGCCCGCCACAACCCTCATGCACGCTGTCGAGTATAACAAGAAGGCCAGCTTTGGTCTCAAATCGTACTTCCTGCCCCGCAAGCTGTTCCAGGGTGGCGACCCCGCGACATTGCAGGAATGGGACGCCGCCATCGTGAAGCTGAACCCGGGGAAGAACCATCCGGGGCGTGACGCTCTGATGCATTTCCTCGCAAAGAGCCCCGAGGGAAAGCTCATGAAGCCCAACGTTATGGGCATGGACAACGTGGAGCCCTCCAAGTCGCGTCTCAAGATGTACTTCACTTCGGCCCACACTAGTTTCGACTCGGTGCGAGAGATCATGACCATGGGCGGACTCCGAGATATCCCAGAGTCGAGCCTGCAAGATCTCCGCTCCCTTATCCTCGCCGTTCTGGGTCTGCCCAGTGATTACCCCGAGGATGCCGAGATTTCCGTCGAATCTTCTGCCAGTGACGATTGGCCGGACTTTGCTGCCCTGTGCGAAGGTTTTGTCTACTTCTTCGATATCGCGCCTACCAGCGGCCACCCCGATGTGAAGTTCTATCTTACCACGCGCAAATATGGTGCCGACGATTTGACCATTGCCCAGAATCTAATGTCCTGGACGGCCGCGCATGGCCGCGGTGCCTACAACAACAGGTACATTCAAATGCTGGAGAAGCTTGCCGAACATAGGGGGCTGGAGAACGGGAAGGGAATGCACGCCTACATCAGCTACCAATGTACTGCAAAGGGTGAGCCAGACGTAAAGTCCTACATCTCCCCTGAACTGTACCACAAGGCACGATACGCCGCTGCTGAGTAGGTCGGCCGTGGCTCTACCGGTCGTTTGTTTCCAGATAGAATTAACTACAAGAACACGAAACGAACCACCTGTTCCGATGAAGAATACGATTACATGATTACAGTTCCGCAAAAGTGTTGGAGTGCATTTGAACTCAGTTTCTGGAACATATCTAAAACCTCCAGTGATTGGGGATTCACGCATTTAACAATGCGCAATTCAAATGCCTCGTCTTTGGGGAAAGAAACGAATAAAAGAAAGAAAAAATGATGCAGTTCTATAAGTCCTGTGAGCAGTGGAAATTTCTTTCCTTGCAACCGCTACCGTTATTTTGGCCAACTTTTTGATCGTGAGAGAAAAGGTTTAGGAGGCAATCGGAGTGAAGGGTGAGATTGGAGGCAGTGCTACTTGTTCAACATTGGACTGATGTAATTCGTAGATTGTAGGAAGCCACTGGACGAGCAAAACCGGAGAGTACTTAGTCAAGAAGGTAGCCTCTAGATTGGGTCTTCTAATTATGTACTGGAAATATCAAGATTCTAAATGAAACACTTCGTATAGGTACAGCCTCCCATGCTACCTTATCGCCCATGGATTTCGCCATATCACCCACACCTAGACGTATTTAAAGCACGTGAGTCTTTAGCCTCTAATAAAGCAATTCAGAACCAAACCAATGTAGAGAAAAGAGAAAAGAGGAACAGGAAGAAGAAGAAGAAGAGTCTAAGACCATTGCGATAGGTCGGAAGGAATAGCATGATAGCCGTTGAAGAAGCCATGAGGATCGTAGGCGTTCTTTATGTTGGTGAGGCGCTCCTGGCGCGACTTGTCAGTCCCGTACAGCGCCGACAGGGGTTCGTCGCCGTGGCCATAGTTCTGGTAGATGTAGAAGCCATCGTAGCCGGAGACCTCGGGCTTGGCAAAGGTGTCGCGCCAGCCGCGGAAGAAGCCGTCCACGGTGTCCGCCACCGAGTCGTCCGTGTACACGCCGATGGACTCGATCTGGTTCTGGAAGTTTTTGCGGTGGGGGAAGGCCGAGTAGTCGTCGGGCAGAGCCTCGACCCCCTGGACGGGGAAGGTCTCGATCATGATGGCCGAGTTGCTGGCCAGGGGGTTGTCCTGGAGGAACCTCTCAAAGTCGTCGGCAAACTCGACAAAGGTCGAGGGATCCAGCACCCTGGTGATGGCACTGTAAAGGTCGTATCTAGGCCCGCTGGCGCAGGACGCAGGGATGAGGCCGAGAACCGACTTTGTGGGGAGTTCGGCCCATGTAAGCATGGTTTCCGTGAGGGTATGGCTGAGCGGGGAGAACAACTGGGTGTATTTCTGTCCCTCCTTCTGGGGACCGGAGTACACGATGTTGACGATGACGGTAAGCTATGCTGGTCAGCAGTGAACTACTTTTGGGGGAGGAGGGGGAGGATGGCGGCGAGTGATCAGTGACAATGTACTCACCTCGGATGTCGTTACGTTATTGGCCAAAAACATGACAAAGGACAGCTTGTCGTCCAACCCCGAAATGGTAAGGTTATTTGTCAACTCCATGATCTGTTGCACAGAATCCTTGGTAAAAGTCATGTCTGCGTTGTAGTGCATCCCCTCGTTGGTCGATGGCCAGGTCTCGTATGTAGACTCGAAAACGACGCCGTAGTTCTGGCCCGAGCCCCGTACTCCCCAGAACAACTCCTGGTTGACGTCGTCGGAAGCCTCGACGATCGTGCCGTTCCACAGCGCCATGCGCACCTTGCGGAGAGCGTCACTCGTCAAGCCGTGCAGTCCCTGGAGGCGGCCGAGGCCGCCACCGAGCATGGCACCGGTTGCACCAACGCAACCGCAAGATCCAACAGCTAAGGGCAACATTGTCAGTACAGATATGAAGGACGAGTGTCGGGGTTTTACTCACTCAGCTCTCTACCGGCAGCGCCCACAGCATCAACGAAGTCTTGGAAAAGTACGCCGGTGCCTACGACAGCCGTGCCGTCCGACTCGATGTTGACAGTGTTGAAGTTCTCCAAGTTGATCAGGACACCGTTTTGGATTGCGGACAGACTTGTAGAGTACCCATGACCTCCGGACTTTGCCAGCCAGCTCATATTCTTGCTGGACATGTATTCCAGCTATGCACCAAATTGTTTAGTATATGTATCTCAACCAGCATCAAGTCACCAGTCGCACGGAGTTGCTGTCACTTACACCAAGGGAAAGGTCTTCTTCAGTTTGAGGAAGGAATACTTGGTCAAAGGTAGGGGCTTTGTAAGTAGACCATCTCTCAGTCTTTTCTGTGAAGTCGGTCCATGTCGTATTGTGTACCTCGGCGGTCACTTGTTGCGGCCAAACCGTGGAGCCATTTGACATACCGACCTGCGGATAGTAGCCTCTGGGACTGAAGGGCTTGCCGGAAGCCGTCTGGCTGATAGCCAGAAGCACCGGCAATGCTTGAAGAAGGACGATAGGGGCCATTGCTTAGTGTCAGAGAACGCTGTTTGAGACTCAAGCTACAAAAGAGTGATTGGCATTCAAGTATTCGTGTCTACCCGAGAGCTTTCCGGTTCCTAGAAGCTGCCAATCTCGTTTTATAAGTTTCACTTGCCCTCTCGATAGAAATCTTCAAATAGTCATAGCTCCCAGCTTAGTCCATCGGCCGGTCCTCGTGGTGAAGCCACTCTCATCCTTTCGAAACCTGTGCCATCGCCATCGCCTGGATTATGCTCCTTCCAAAGGTCAGGATGAGCTCGACCATGAGGAAGAGGGTGCCGCTCCTAAATCGATATTTCATTTGCTAAGCGGCGCCTCGTCAGCCTCACCAGAGGCTGAAAGCCCACTCAGCTTGCTAAGACAAGGACGACTGACTGTTTAAAAACCAATTACAGCTAGTACGAGGGACTGGGAGGCCTTGTCTGGGAGCCATGGCGTGGAAGTCTACGGGCAGGAGTGGACCCTCGGCCGGATGAGTCGGGTCCCTGATCTGACAGTCTAACTCGGGGCCGCCACTTGCAAGGGGCCATTATGGTAGTCTATTATGGCTAGGTACCCATGTATCCATGCATTCACGGCAGCCTTATGGTCTGCTAAGAATAGAAAGGGTCGAGATCAGTTCATAAATCCATCATTGCAGACCAATCGCGTACGCATGCATATCAATCTCCGTGAGACATCGGTGCCGCATGAGCACACTTTGATCAAGGTTTGGACGGGCCAGCACTCAGCCACTGGTAAATTGCACCCAGAGTATAGCAGTCACTGGATAGACGGTTCTGTAGGAACTGGTGCACGAGTTCTGTCCCTTGAAAAGCTGTAAAATCCTTCACGCCACTTCATCCGCCTGCTAGAGGCCACACCATAAGCCGTCGGCGTAGGGCTGCTGATCCAACATTGAGTTGGCCTATGGCTTACTACACTTGGGCACAAGCTTGACTTTTGGCACTTTTGACATGAACAGCACCTTTCGATTGGCGGATGGCGTAACTTTGCGAGTACACGACATGCCAAAAGGTCATCTCGTCTGAGACATGCATTGAAAATCCGATTGGCGTGCTTGCGCTCGCTTACCGCGGACCCCGAAGAGGCACTACCTCTGATTCGCTGACATGCGGTCGCATCACATTATGCTTCGGCTTTACGAAGCCTCAGAATGCCAGACAAAGCCGAACCCTGCAGCTGATTCCGCAAAGATAAGCAAAACAAAGACCACAAGCACAGCTGGAAAATCGGGACCTGCTTTCTCGCTCAAACTCATGCGATTTCATTATTCGCCTCTACCGGAACCTCCTTCTGTACTGACTCATCAATCCGACCACATTGCATTAAAAATCTAGACAAGATGGCGGTGATGCTCAAGTTGACTGCTGAGCAGTACAAGACGTTGCCCATTCTAGCCAACGAATCGACATGCTCGGGGAAGACTTACATCGTCACGGGTAGCAACAGTGGCCTCGGCTTGGAGACTGCGCGTCACCTGGTCGAGTTCAAAGCTGCCTGTGTTGTGCTGGCTGTCCGCAATCTCACAGCAGGAGAGAATGCAAAGAAGGAAATCGAAAAGACGACGGGCCGTGGGGGAGTCATACAGGTACGTGCCGTTGACAAAACAAATATCCTAGGCCATCGTTGCTTATATGCTGGGAATATAGGTATGGCATATTGACATGGCCTCTTATGCCTCGGTTCAAGCTTTTGCCAAGAAAGCATCGACTGAGCTAGATCGAATCGACGGCCTCGTCGCCAACGCGGGGATTATGGTAGATGTGTGGGAACCGGCCGAGGGCATGGAGAGCGGCATTCAGGTCAACGTTGTGAACACCGTGTTCCTCGCGGCTCTCATGCTTCCCAAGCTGAGCGAGGTCTCGCGCAAGTTCAACATCAAGCCCACCGTAATTTTCATAGTCAGTGTTCTGGGCTACACGGCCAAGGCGGAGATGGACAAGAACCGCAACGGCGATGTCTTGAGTAACCTCAACGACCAGAAGCGGGCTGACATGGACCAACGGTAAGTGGAGGCTGATGCCTGACCCCCAAGCCCTCGTACGGCGAGCTAAGACGTGATGAAAACAGCTATGCCCTCACAAAGCTCGTAGAAGAGTTTGCCGTCCGCGAGCTCGCAGCGCTGTGCCCTGTCGAGCGCACAGGAGTCGTTCTGACGCTGGTAGCACCTGGTCTCTGCTCGACGGGCCTGGGCAAAGATGCACGAACTTTTACCAAGATCATGCACGGCGGGATCAAGGCCATGATGGCACGAAGCGCCGAGGTGGGAAGCCGCACCATCTTGCATGGCCTGATCGCCGGTGAGGAGGCGCACGGGAAGCTATTGTCAGGGTGCAAGATCAAGGAGTATTGGGTGCCCGACTGGGTTAGTAACGCTGAGGGCAAGCAGTTGCAGCAGCGTATATGGAAGGGTCTGGCTGACAAGCTAGAAAAGGCGCAGCCTGGAAGTATTTCACAGCTCTCGTAGATTTCGATGCGTATTAATGATACCTTTTCATTCGGTTGCCTTTATACAAGAAAGCAAGCTTCGCATCACGGTGCAAACGGCCAAGAGGACTTTGTCTGCCATATAGCCTAGGTAAGTGTTATGGAAATGAAAGCAGCTATCGATTGAAAGGTTCGGTCGGCGTCTTCGAGCTTCCCAGCATTGGTGGGCGCGGGGAGCTACAGTGGGATGTAGCTACATTTCACAATACAATGTAGCTGCCTACCTACATGTACCTGACAAACAACAGTCGGTTCGAGCATAGCCCCACCGGTTCCCCTCAACAAATCAGTCAAGCCCCACCCGCATATGCGATACGGAAGACGCTAGATGATTTTGTGAAGGCGTGGAAATTTAATGTCCTGAAAGGCTCGTCATGTCAGACTGATGATCTGCAGCTACAGCTTCAGGACGCCAATACGCGATTTGATCGTTATCATGCAGTCTCATACAACGAGTCAACACATGACTCGAGAACGCATGCCGAGGCCTTGCAGAAGCTATTCGACGCCTTCTCCATCTCTTTTGGCCGTATACATAAGAGCATTGACTTCATTAAGGAGGCTGTGTTCAAGTGTCTTCAAGAGGACAGCGAGTCGGACCAGGATCTCCCGAGCCAATCAACGTCACGGATTGTCGAAGCAATTAAAAGCTAAAGGCCACCACCTACGGAACACCTGAGGTAGATCTATGTCAAACGACAATCTTGCATTTCATTGGAAATTCCGTAAACTTGGTCATTGTCTCACTTCGAATCAGTACATTGACTTGCTTATGACCACGAAGGAAGGGCAGAAAGGGTGAATATATTCAACCAGTAAGAGAATTAGCATATTTATGATGCAGCTAGGTTTAATAGAGTCATCCTGGTGTAGTTTGTAGCGATGAATCTTCACGCTTTTGGATCTAAAAGATTTATGCATAGAGTTCTTCGTGGAACAAGTGTCAGTTTTAAGTGCGGCGGCGCGGGACTCCGCATTAGTTGGAAATCTCTTGCGAAGTGCATGCACCAAGACAGGGACAGTCGCACACATGCAGCCCTGATATTCTCTCGTCGCCTGATTCGACATGACTGGTATCACCAGAGAGCCTATTATCAGTTGACCTTTGGAGTCAAGGAACAGTGGCGCAAGGACTCGGACATTAGTCCCACCGCGGGATGACATGCATGCTCCTACATGCATCTCAGGGACTCTGTGCGCTTTTCAGGAAGGTCTATGATTGGTAAGACCCTGTACAATTGACACGGTCCGAAATCGTGAGAGCTGTAGCGGTAGTTGAGTCCAAATGAATAATATAATAATTCGGTATCTCGTCGCGCGAAGGAAATTCTACTCGTCTTTTATCTTCAGAGTCTTGGTTCCTGGATATACAACCATGTATTGAGGTTTGGATAACTAATCTTTAAAAACAGGGGACTGTATTATGTCAGAATAGGGGTTTCAGCCACCTGAATTATCGGGCCTTTTAGCTATTACATATAGATTAGCTACCTCCTCCTGCCTTTTAGCACTCTTTTGATATTTAATTTATCACTCGATTCATCTTACTGCTGTCCTCGATTCATGCAACATGCTTTTTATTGCGTGCAGAGAGATATGCAAATTCATTCAATTAAAGCGATCATGGTTGATGACGTCTGACATCTAAACGCGCGTACTTTGGTGTCCAGGGACGACTTGTGATAACAACCCAATATCTACGGTGATTGGTAGTGGGTATTTTTCGACTGAATCTCGATGCTTGCACCTGTTGCGATCCTCATGTCTGATTCAATAGCGATTTCAAGCTTACGAACGCTCTGTATTCTTTGCCGCTGTACCATATCGAAGTTGCTAGTTGTCGAGGATAAAAGTGTTTACACTAAGATATCAACAGCTTACAAAAGACAACTGGTTTAAATTACGCAATAGAGATAAGCAATCGAGAGCTTCGGCGAAACGGAACAGTATAGCACTAGGTACTAGATTTAAATACAAGGAGGAGTATTCCGAAGTCGGGCAATCAGGCATCCGTACACTGAGAGTTCCGCTACGTGTCGGAATTGCTTTTGTAGCCCGGACACGGAGTCTAAGCTGGAGCGCCCAGCGTGCCTTGCGCAGCTTGGAATGTACAATCTTTCTAGCACGTTGGCCACGCTGCCTAGTTGTGGATATTCAGGGTTCAGGGCTGAACAGCCTTCGTCCAGATGAGAAAACGCTCCTGAAAATGGCCGTGGGTCGTCTTAAAGAGACAGCCCCTAGCTCATGCTGCCGAATCTCCCTTTCGCCGAGCCCCTCGTGTACGGAACTTGCTGCCGCAGTTATTCCGCTGCGGGCGGAGACTTTTGAGAGAGCTCAGGTGTTCCACGTTGTTCTAAAGGTTGGTGAAGATCTAAAGAACTTGGTACACGTGCTGGACAGGCAGCTGCATCCGCATCGTCTACAGGACGAATAGAAAGCACAGGTTCTCCGACACGGGGGACGATATGGCTAGCTCCATATCGCATGAATGAAGTTGATTTGCGTTCCCCAATCTCATGACATGGTCATACCCTGGCTTCAATCTCTTTATGCTCGAGCACCATGGCGACTTCCCCGCCGTCGTTGCGCCACAACCTTTGCCCCCTCCAAGATCTATCTTCATTCTTTTCAAGCTCGTACACAATTCGACGCTGCAATTCTTCCCAGCTCAGATCTTCGTCTACTACCGTCTTGAGGTCTACCACCGTGGTGCCGCTACCCAGGATGCTCCAGCGGTCCTTCCAATCATCATTCTCCCACACCTTGTAATCTTCGGCCATCGCGTCCCAGATAATTTGCGGTGTTTCCTTGGCAGCCTGCTTCGCCTCGCGATACTCCCTCTCTGCCCTTTTATCTGCATTCTCGTCATCCAAGAGAGCTCGGACAGTATCTATTCTGCTGTCGGCTGCAGCTTGCTGGTAGAGCTCACGGATCTCAGCATCTGATGCTCCTGCCCAGCCCGGACCGGCATACCGCCCCGTGCGAGTGCGGAGCGCTTCTAGATCTGATGTCCTAAAAGCCAACTCGATCCGTAATTTAGCTTGGTCTTGGTCCCACGACTTCATGGGCTGGAGCGTACGCTCGGTCCCCAGGATCTGTCCTTCGAGTCTTTGGCGCTCCCATTTATCAGCAATCATGTTGTGCTCAAGCCTATAATTGGCATCGACAAGATGGATCGTCTGCTGGACGATCTCCCTCGCCTGGATCATCGGGTTCAATAACTGTTGCAGAGGGGCATATGCCTTTTCGCGATCTGTCGGCTTTGGGCTGGGTTCGTGGTAGTCGAACTTCTGGCCGCCCTGGAAACGCAATTCATCAAAGAGGATCGGATTAAACTTGTCGGGCCACCCGCACTCCTTGTAGAGCTCTTTGTAGTTGGTATAGCGATCTTCTTCATCATCTCCCAGATTTTCATCTGCGTCGTACATCCCTCCGGGTATCCACTCGAGGCTACGGAAACGGGAGATCATGTCCCGCAGGAACTCGGCAGCAGGGCGCGAAGGATATTGGGACAGGTCGTTCCGATTAGTGGTCTCTGGTCGTGCAAAGTCGTTTCCTTGTAGGACGGGATCTGATGTCCCGCCGAGCTGTTCGATGAACCACATACGGTCTAGAGGGGTCCTTCAGTACGTAATCCTCAACACTCTGAGATCAAAGCGTGCTCACAATTTCTTGTATCCAGAACCATGACACTGCCGTGGTTACCGACTTGTGTGAGAGCCGCATACCACGGTCGCATGTAGGGCCCGCTCTCGTCGTTCCAATCTCTCGTCTCGCCATCTTCCGATCGGACACCTGGCTCAAACCTTGGCGACAGGTCATCTATGCCATAGAATGGATCGACCGTTGTCTGCCACCAATTGACATCCGGCCCACGTAGATCATCCAGGAACTCGCCCCACATCAGAAACTCTCCACCGTCCGAACCAAAGTTCCACTGCGTGTTTCCGATGTGGTACGGCAGCATCTGCCAGAGGTCGACGACGTCCTTGGTGAAGCCATAGGCTGCCGGCTTGGTTGTGTCGATTTTCAGATGCTTGTGCGGCGGGAATACCACTTTCTCGGCCTGGATGTACCGCATGTCGATGAATAAATTATACCACTCCGTCATCAAGTCGGCAATTTCACGGATCCGGGGATCCGGGGCCTCCGGGCAGACATCGCTGTATATCGAGGGGTCGACTGCCTTGTAGACTCCGAGCATGTTTTCAGTCTGTATCGGACAGGTCTGGAGTGTGAGTATAGCACACGTGGCGGAGAGTGCTGAGAACATGCTTCATGGTCTCATGAAAATGAGATGCGGAGTAAAGTTTAGCGTGGGAGTTCGCACTAAGCGAGGGTAGCTTCTCCACATATTCGATGTAGGCAGCAACGACGGCACTAGGTTTTTAGAGTGATTAGACTGCAAGGTAGGGGGACTAGAAAGAGGATTAATACACTCTTGGCGCATCGATCCATCAATGATATGCTAGGGAACGGCACTGATCAATCGACTAATACTCAATGTTATAAATAAGGTTTCTCTATGGAATACATCCTCTTGAATACAAAACGGAGTTGAACTGGTCATCATAATTGTCCGCAACAAGACTGTCGGGTACTCTTGCTGCATCCATTTTTCTCGAACTCGGGAGGTTGGCAGTGGTACGGCCCTCCACAACTTTGATTCAAAGACAGCGCATTGCCAGTTCCACATTGAAAGAGGTCGTTGTACGGGTCGAGACTGCCAGTGTCGCTCAAATACGTTTGGGTGTAGCCTGGAGTTGTCTGGTTTTAGCATCCGAGTAGGTTATGTATAAGTTTTGGGGTGTATGTTGACTGGTCGCTTACCCATAGCCTCAATTAATGACCAACCGCAGTACCTGATCCCATCTGTGCAGGTGTCTGGCGTTGTTGTGGGACTGCTAGAGGGGGGCACAGTCGGATCCGATGCATTTTGTGAAGTCTGCGTTTGATGTCGTAGACCCAGACCCAAGCCGGCTCCAAGTCCGATGGCAATGACAAGCATGATAATGATGCCCACGACAACCCATCGATTTCGCCGAGAACGAAAGAACCCCCCTCGTTCAGCTGGCTTCGAAGTATGTGAAGTATCTAGTTCTGGTGATCCACTAGACTTTGCCTCTCTCTTAGGCCCAAATTGTTTATCTACCACGGCCCCGGAAGGGCTAATACTCCGCGGCTGGTCGGACATGACTCGCTTATCTAGCTGTAGGTAATACTGTTCGTCGGAGGCGACAACAACCTCGGGTGCAACACGCGGATCCGTTCGCTGTGGGGCGAGCTCGGGACCATCGTCGTATTTCTGGTCATCAGTTCCTAGGTGGGATGGTTCCATTGCTGTACTTCCTGCCCGCGACGCAGCATCCATATTAATCAGAAGCTGGATGCATATGTAAGTGCGAAGCAATTCCGGCGGAAGTAAATAAGTGAAAAAAATAGGATTGCAACACTAATCATGAGACTGTGTTTTCCCCGTCAGATTGTCTACACCGCCCAGCTTATGGGGCTGTGGCGGCTGACTTGTGTGGCGGTTCAGAATGATGCAATCGAGCAGAAAAGCAAATATGAAGGATTCCCCGAGATTTTGTACCTGTGTTACCTAGTGGGAGGCACATGCTATTCATAGATTACATGGCGATAGACTACTCCAAATGCCAAGAATTGGTGGAATACGAGAAGTGGAATGTCCTGCTTTTTGCTGTGCAATCCTAACTTTTTAAACTATTTGGTGCTAGATTTCAAAAAAGTTCTGCAACAGCACAAATCAGACTTTGGCCCTCTTGAGACTTTAACTAAAACAAAGAGAGACAAGAGCTTACAAATAACATGCAAGGCAATACAAGTTCCCCAGGGCACACTGGCCTTCGTCGCAATATTCAGTGGGCCTTATAGGATTCTATGAAAGGATTCTCTCTACTTTTTGTGTTTCCTTGCACCAACCGCTTGCCTCCTTGAATGAGATTCTGCCTCTTGCACAGGACCAACTCGTACATAGGTTTTTTAGCATTAGATCTGAACGACAGATCTAATCAGGTATGATTGACACAAGAAATTATTGATAACATAAATAGGTTTATGATGGAGGAAAATGCCTTCATCCGCACGCGAATTTCGGTTCCCAAGGTCACAATTAATCTTTACCTTTACTCATATCTTTCAACGTCAGGCAGACTCTCCCGCAAAGGAAACGATGTGCAGGGGACTTAGATATAAGGGCAGACAAAGATAGACAGGGCAAAGTCCAGAGCGGCGGCGACGTAATATCAGACCCATCCCACTCGAATTGTACATGGTAGGCCCAGGCAGATATCGGGACGGGGAGGTAAAGGTGAAGAGGAGTCTTCGCGATAATAGCATATTCACTACACAAGCCGTTTATTCAACTCTCTCCCGATGCCCCCATTCATTTAAGTGATGTATCTATCAAGGTGCTTGAAGTAGACCATAGTGATGCCCAGGGTGTTTTCGGAGGCACTCAGGTTTTTAGCCAGATAGCTCTAATTAGTGGCTTCGTAAAGCCTTATGCCAACTTGTTGGCAGTTAAGAGAGGGTTTACAGTAGGCCAAATGATTATGATACCGACGTGTCAAGCACTGTACGAACGTCTTCGTTCAATTCTAGACATCACCGCAACCACAACGATCACTATTTTTGTGCTGATTGTATTTTCGCCTTGCAGAAGAGCCAAACTGATATGGATAATGAGCTTCTTGGCCAAATATAGGCTGTTTAATAGTGTCTACAGTCCCTCTGTGATCTTTGGGGCTATCTCCTTCTCAGACAATGTCGTTAAGTGTCTGCCATGGCCTTCCCGATGCCATCCACCATCGTTTTAGTTACCACGTTTTACTAGTCTGTCCAGTAGAGACAGCGTGGCGTTCACAAATTACCAGCAGACCTATGCCTCGGTAATAGTCTAGTATCAGAGGGTCACTTACTGTGTGGATTGACTCGACGAGGTCAATTTAACGTTTAAAGTGGGTCGCATACATATTCAAACCCCGCACAACCTGAGAGATCCGAATTGTCCGTCCCTCCATTCCCCACAGCTTTACCCAACCAAACTGTCCGCGGATGTCAAAAATCGCCGTCATAGTCACCCGCAGTATGCTAGGAGTCTAGATTCGTATAGATTACACGAGTAGGTACTTAGCATTATTCACAGGTAATGCTGAACGCGAATGTACGAAGAACTCAATGACGCAGCCAAGACTCGATCCTGGAGGGACCGAATCCAACGTCATCAATCGTGTTGTTCTCAGCTGAATACAAGGAGCCTTGAAAACGCAAGCTTCTAGCGTCCATGACAATCTAGTTCCTATCGGGTTATTCTGGTATGTTTGGAAAGCTCAGAACCAGCTTTATTGGCTGTTGCCGATAGTGGGTACTGAAATCCTGGGTTGTGGAATGGTAACAGTTCTCGTGAGTGGCTTCCTTCCTGTCGGTGGACTGAATCATGATACTTATGCTCATCGGTCAGATTTAGATTCAGGTGTATCTCATCGATGCGTTTCCTCTTTACACAGCATCTGCAATGGCGGCAAATACGGCAACCAGATCACTTGTTGCGGCATTTCTCCCATTTGCAGGCAATCCTCTGTATGAGACATTAGGCCGGTTGTGGTAACTCGCTTCTGGGGTTCGTTTCTTTATGCATGGTTCCTATACCACTTGTGTTTTACCTATGGGGAGAGAAAATTCGGAAGAGCCCATTATTCAAGGTAGAGTTTTGATAGATATCTTATTGAGTACAAATAATTACCTGAATATTTCGTATCCTGACTTGATGTATCGAGTAGTTAACGAAAGCTGTTAGCGTCAGCCTGGCTGGGATCACCCTCTTTGAGGTTTGCACTGCCTGGTACTATTGATTTCGCGTGCATCGATGCAGTGTAAACGATTCGACGAATTATTTGACACGCGATCTGATGCGTAAAACAATATTTGACATTTAGCTTCCAACCAAAGGTCCACAGTACTACTTCTATCTCCCACACTATCTAACACTGCTGAGTTCACTATCACGGATGAAACAAGTGTCTACTGCCTCGTTGGCCTCTCTTCCTTCTCAGCCCATGAGCTTCTTCAATGACCCTAGGGAGAAGTCGGCTGGGGTTGGCAATCGCATCCCACGACGCGGCAACCTCCCGGCAGGCGCCCACAGAAGAGCATGGGCAAAGGCGGCAGCCGGTAGTCCACTGTATATCTCACCCTTGAAATGGTGTTCCAGCACAAAGAACACTCCTGCAAACCCGTTGACCACGTCGGACTTGTAAGATAATTCTCGCTGACTGTAGGACCGGACCAGATCCTTATAAATGCCAAAAGTACGCAGAATTTGTTCCTTGATTGTCATATCTTGGAGGGGACTCAGGGGGCCGAGCGGATTTTCGCGGGCGGCTCTAATCGACGTCAGTTTTGGCTTTAAGGGAGTCTTATCGAGCATGGAAGCCGCGTACTCCTCGTTCGTACCAGTCTCACTCAGTGTATGCTGAGAACATTGAAAATAGAAGTCACTTTTGGAAAAGTACAGACACCTTCATGAGAGTAGACGCTCTTGGAAAGTCCACTCTCGAGTATTCCATTTTGAAACGTCAAAATTCAGATTCAAAGGAGCTGGGGTGGCTATGAGGTGAACAGTCTCATACGTTTCATCCTGGGCATCATGATCCGAAGAAAAGTCACTGAATATGTGTGATTGAATCGTGGAGTTCTTATAGCGAGCCCACCTCTGTTGCGTATTCTTGAACCCTCTGGATATGACCCAGAAGATGCGACCCTCGGGAAGGGTGACCTATAGGCAGCGCTTCTAACAACAGGCCCGAGTAATGTACAAGTATGCCCAGGTCCGTAACATCTTTGAGTCGGCCGCGCCGGGCGTTGTATAGGTCGATGATCATGTTAAGAATGTCCAGTCTTGTCTCATGATGTTGAGGCAGGGCTTCGAAAGCTGTCTTATAATACTTGAGCGATTGATCTAGGTGGTCCAGCGAGTTTGTAGCCTTGAACTTCTTAGATTCAATGAAACCCAGTTGTCCGACGGCTATGGAATGTTGTAGTGTTCCCGGCGTCGTGCTCGCTGCCAATTCGTTTGCAAGTCTCTCGGCCTCCTGCTCGAGGTCATCATCATGGGCTTGCTCTATTCTCCTGTGCAGCTGAGATACTAGGTCGTTCAACCCCATTATATATCGGTCCGAGCCTTTCGTGGCGCCATCATAAACCATCCTGGTATATACAATTGCCTCGTCCAGGTCATCAAGCTTTTCTGACAGGGCATGCCGACGCGAAAGCGCAAACCCCAGGCTGCTGACAATGTCTATTTGAGCTTCGAAATCAAGACTTTGAAGGTCGTTCTCTACGGCCAACTCTAGAGCCTGGCGCCCAGACTCTACAGCGAGGTCGAGGGCGCGCGAAGATCCCGTCATCATATACTCGGATGTTCTCGCTTTTGATAGAGAGGTAAGGTACATAGGGTACTTCCCAGACACATATGATGCACGACGCAGAACCGTTTCCAAATGGTGGATAGCATCGTGAACGAATGGTTGATGCTGTAACTGGTCGCATGAGCTGACAAGTACGTCGGCAATCTGCGTGCGAACCCGAATTTCCTCGTCTACCGGCACGTCTCCCGAGGCAAATGTCTCTCTGAGGAGGACTTGTGTCCTTTGCAGTGACGCAATTGCTGCTGCGCGCTCTGCCTCATCACTTGGACGGCTTGTCATTGTATGAAAATTCAAATTTAGGTTCATGATGCAGCTCTTCTGAAGGGGTCCAAAAAAGCAAACAGTGCATCAGGATCACATTGTTCCTAGCTGAGACGAGGCTGGGGTTAGGCAGAAACCGAGGTCGAGGGATTCGCCTTAACGGGCCTCGAGCCCGCGCTGATGAAACGGATGGCGCATTAGTGCGATGGCCGAATATATCGTACAACAAGACAAATAGCTTTCTATGCAACTAGAATGACTGCATGTAGGCTACATCAATATTGTGGCAATCTGAAGCTGTTTCAGTCGGTGATCGGTCTAGTGACCTGTCATCCGCCGTGCTCGAGTTCCAGCAATGAACTGGGTACTTATCGTCGATAGCCCTATAAGTAGTTCTTGTCGGCTTAGGTGAGGGCTTATTGAAGATTTTTCTCTCTTGTGGTTGCATTTCTTCCCCAGAATCTAGACCCCAAGAACGGGTTAGCGACTGTCGGAGCAGGCTTCCTGCTAGCCTTACAGGGCTTACAAGGGCTCAGCGCGCAAATCCGAGGGTCAGCCAGTCTTGGACCTTCGCAATGAGACTAGCCCAAGTTAAATGTAATAGAGCACACGAATATGCGGTTTGAACTTGAGAGATCGGCAACAAACATCCATAAAGCATGTAGTCAGGAGTTTTTTAATGGATTTCGTCTTAGCGATGATGGTGCATAGTCCTCTAATTGCTTGGGAGTCTTGAGTATGTTGGGCTTTCCCGCGCTGCCGGTAGTGCCGCTGTGCCGCCAAGCCTGTTCTACCAGTGCATTTCCCCGCACCAAGCTTACAATGTCGGCACTTTAACGGACGTGGTCTACATCAGTACATTGTAGGCACCAGTCGTACCGCCGCGCCCGCCAAGAGACTGCGGCAGATTCCTGCAGTTTCAAGGCTATCTAACGACCTCGACTAGTAAGCTCGTAGCATCTCGTAGCCTCATCTGGCAAGCAAAGCCGCAATCTATGTAATTTCTTATGATACTATGCCCGGCGATACACGGGTCTAGCAATGCTACGGGTAGAGGACCAATAGTGACGCGCCTGATACCAGTGTACCCACGCCGAAGAGGCCGTTGCGCAGGGTCATTAGCTTGTTATAATAATGAAACAGCACCATTGGCGCGGAGTGAGGGGCACTCCATATCGCTTGAATGTGAGTCTTTTCAGAAGGTTGTGCCTTCATCGAAACAAAGTGAGCAGCCAGGAAGAAATGAGAGGAACCACTGAGCTTAGAAGTCAACCCACTTTTATTCTATAACAGAATAACGAATCTTCTATGCTAACCAATAGCCATTCTATATGGTAGGGGTCGACTCGTCGATGGTAATCTTGAAATGCCGAGTTGCGAGCTCGTAGCTCATTCCGACTGCTTCACTAGCATATTCTCTCATGCCCTTCTCGTAAGCTGCCGTCACACCCTCCTTATATCCACCAGCCTCGCGAAGCAGACTTCCCAACAAGGCCGAGTCCCTCACTGCGGTATTGGCCCCGATACCGCCAGCCGGTGTCATCGAGTGTGCGGCATCGCCAATGACTGTGACACGCGGCTCATTTGGCCATTCGGGCACCCCACTAGGCGTGGAGCAGGTGATCTTCCAGAATGCAGCCTCCGCCTCGTTCATGTTATCAAACAAAGGCTTGAATCGCTCGTTCCATCCCTTTGTCAGAGATTTGGCGAGGTCGGCTGCCGTTTTGCCGACGATCGCGTAATCGTTGCTTGGTGCGTTGATGGTTCCTGGAGGGCCGGCCATCGTCCATCCGAACTCCACGTCGGGGTTGTCCATGTCATTTGGGCGGACATTGGTTATTATCGAAATACGGCCTTCGGAATGTGTACTGTCTGAGATGCGGAAGACGCCTTCACCGAGGCCCTTGAAAGCACTTGTCGGCGCTTGCCCATGAATGCCCCGCGCGCCTGTATCATATACCTTGATTCGGCCGCCCGACACCTGTTTAGCGACGGATGACTTGATGCCTTCGCCGCCAACAAGAAGAGACCCTGCATCGGACTTGGATCCGTCGGCAAAAATTGCATGGACACCATCCTCCATCAACTCATATCCCGTGACCTGCTTCTGGAAGTGGACGTGCTCCTCCAGCCCTTCCATGAACAGTTTTCTCATGTCCCCACGCGCGATTCCAACGATCTTCCCATCTCGTGAACCTAACGACTCACCTCCCAGGGCTGAATCCATTTGCTCACCGGTGATGGCATCGAAGCCGGCGAAGCCGCTTCCGCCTGTCTTCCCACATTGGTCATAGAAGCGTTGCCAAGCGGCGGGGTCGAGGACTGATTCTATCGCCTCGAGCCCCTCGCTGGAGAGGCGCAGGCGGTAGCCCTGACCGCGGAAAGCGAGCGAGGCATCTCTCTCGAATATTTGAAAGGGAATGTTCGAGAGTTTGAGAGATTGTGCAAGCAATAGGGAGGCTAAGCCTGCCCCGGAAATTAGGACGGGTCTTTGCGTCATTATACGGCTGTTCGGTAGGCTCACTCAGTGCCACTCTCACGAGTCTGGGAGACGTCGTAAATCATATAGACGCATGTAACCAAGTATATCGACGTAATATGTGAATGTCTATGGCACGTCTGCTGATTGGCAGCCGCTTTGCTATCAAAGATGCATGACAAATCTCAGCATTCGGTCATTCACGGCGTCTTACTAATGTCTAACCCTGCCAATTCAATTCAGTTAGTTTGTTAGTGCTAATCTGCCAAGTCGCTGGTGGCCAGCTGTCTGGTAGCTGCCCGCCAGCTGTGCTGTTTCTAAGAGATATAACATTTAGCTGATCTCACGTCGCAATAGGCCTTAGCTTGGTGTAATAGAAGTAGTATCCTCCATACTTATACAATTTAACATGTTGTTGATCTTGATGCGGAGACTCGCTAATCGTTGTCAAGCAACCGTCGTGAGAAGAGCCCATATTGCGAAACTTCGACTTTTGCTTGGGGAAGAGGAGGCTGCTGGAGGGATGCAGTTTCCTGTGTGGGCTATCTGTAAGATAGTCTGAAGAGCTCTTGCATTAATGTAGGGGCATCGGCTCGAGCCTACAGTTCTACCATACCACCACCTCAGTAAGAGGCGTGTACACCAACCGAAACACTGTGTAAGAGTGGAAAAAGAAGGGGCAACTCCAGCCAAATGAATTTGGTGGGCATGTGTTTGGCGTTATACAATCATCTTCAGTTGACAGGGTGCCGAAAGAACATTGATCTGAGCCTGCCATTAAGTGCACTCGTACTACCGCTTCTGCACTTCAAAGGGTATGGCTTGCTTGTGTTGCCTTATATCAAACAGTTAGACTTATCCGACCTCGTGCCTTTTAGCCCATTTCCTCCGTTGCTTCGTCCCATGTTCTAATACTTAACACCCTGAATCTAAATTTGCTGCGGCAAAGCCCATAGCACCAACATAACAATATCAATTATTATGGTATTATAAATATTCACCATGCATGCGAGATGGCTACTCCTAGGAATCTGTCCCCTTTAGTCGGTGTACTTGCATCGTTAGTGACAAGTTGTGCAGCCGCGGAGCTTGGCCATGACGACTTTGCCAACTTCCTTATAGCCCTCGCACCGCCAGGACATGACCATAACCAAGCACATCTACTTGGACTAATAATTATAGGGCTTATGGCGCTATTCGGGAACGTAGTTACGATGGAGTCTACAACGCAATGTACGGGACGTGCCGGTAACTTTATGGTAGCGATTACTCACCTCTCTTTTGAGAATTTTGAAAGGAGAGCCGAAAATATGCATATTGAAGTATGCTCAGCAGTAAGAGACCAAACATCGTGCCTTGGGCAAATTTCTACATCTTTATCTCCCACCTACCTTAGTCAATCATTGTGTTGCACACTGTGCTTGCTGCACTTCTGGCTCTGCTCGGCGGAACTTCCGCGAAAGCTTGTTCCAGGGCCTCTTCTGTTTTTCCTCCTCTGCGTCCCTTGCAGCTTGAACCTTTTCTTTGTAGATCTGTGGCCTTCTTGGCACAGATTCCCTTCATCTCTGCTTCCTCCATAATGCATCAAGTAGTCTGTCCGCCAAGCCCTAGACACTCCTCGTCCCTAATGGAGTATGTGTAGCCAGGTTCGACGAACGCTCCCCGCCCATTAACAAAAGTCACGCCACGAAGCAAGAGAGCCAAGCAATTGCGTAGACAGTGAAGGATGACTGACTTCGTAGTCAGGTACATTGACAGGCACATTATCAGATCTGCTGCGAACAAAATAGATGTCGTGGGCTGGCTCGGGCCGTTGAAACTAAACGACAGCCAAATCTTCATTCATTTAGGTCACCCGCCTAGCGCACCTCTTCTTTCAGAGTGATCGCCACCGTTTAGTAGTCTTCTGGGTCGAAAGACCTCCAAAAGTCTACCGCTCTAGGACCTAAACCTTTCCCCTAACCGGCATGTTTGAATGATTGTTATAATAGGCACGGTGAGGTTTGCCAGGACAGAATAGTCAACGAAAAACGTGGTGCTTGTTCAGTTTCCCCTCGTCTCTGATGCTCACGCGATGTTTGCTTTTTTATAGATGCATAATTCGCTTATTAATGTTTTTTCTACACGTATTATCAAATTATTGGATAAGAGTGCAGATACCTGACGTGCTTTGGGAATGCATCCCTCTTTTCAAGATTGTCTGATGCTCCGTTGCAGCCTAACTACATAGTAATGGGTCATCGAGAAGAAGACGCCTCTGATAGACAAGGTACTACAATTTCTCGACATAGAAAAAAACTGAATACATGGCCATTTCTCCAAGCAAACTTTCTCCGCCTCGAGACCTATCGCATAGGCGAGGCTACTCTCCTAGGTCCGAGAAAGCCCGCTTATTCATAGCCTGTGGTAGACCCCGACGGAACTAGCGCGAAGGCACTATCCCCCACACCAGGTAATGTATATAACTAACCCTTCATATGTAGCTTGTACTATAATTCGCGGCTTCCTTACTTCGTTTTTCACTCGCATCGCTGATCATACTTCTGGAGAACTCTTGACTGGGAGCATGACGTCGAGGGAGTTCAAGCTGGATCATTTTCGCGACGAGGAATGTGTATGCTAATCATGAGATTTGAAGCACGTGTTGCAGCATTGGCTTGACGATTCTTTACGTACCAATCACCGGTGCACCGCCGATATCATGTGTCTCGACGTGAAAGTGGTCGCCATAATGCAAGTCAAGGAAGTGCAGCTGTAGCAGGGCTGTGATATATCCAAAAGATCTACGTGGTGATACTGGCCTGTCCGCTCATAGACTTAAGCCTCTACTCAGGTTCATCAAGATAGTTAGATTGATTGGACAATTGATTGTCGTCGCAGGCGTAGCTGTATGCAAATACCTTTTCGCAGAACAGAAGCTCGCCAGCCTTGATCGATCCGCTGCGAAAGACCTTTGCCACGGCCGGCTGAATCAGGCATAGCCATCGATCCGATGTACGTTGCGCCGTCCACCAAAAGTTCCTCAGCTTCAACTTGCTTGCAATACTGTCGAACTGAGAAGATGCTGTCTCTTCCTCGCGGAGTCCCAATTCACCACATTTGATCTTTCTCTGCGACTGCCTTCGAAAGCTTGGAAAATTTGCCTCAAATGTATCTCCACGTTCTTGAGAAGAAAGGCAAGGGCTCAGGAGCGAGTACTTCTCGAAGGATCCATCTATATGTGAACCTACGACTTTTCGGAAACATTCTGAGGTATTGTTGTTTAGAGTAACCTTCCCTTGGAACGTCAGATATGTAAGCATAACAAACAGCCGAATTCCAATACCACATATATATCGGGTTTATAGCCTCAGTCAGCTCGGCGGATCTCGTTTGCCAGTGCAGCTGGTATGCGCCCAAAAGCCACTTCAAAAAACCATTATATCGAGTTTGTGCATTGGCCATGCTGAACTTTCTGAGTCCAGCTTTTCTCGGAAGCGATGGCCTCTGGCTTCCCACTGGCTAAACAGCCACCTCCTCCTCTCCCATGTATGGGACAAGATAGCGTAGTGTGGGATTAACTCCCCATGGAAATCGTGTAATTTCAAAGTCTCCCTGTGGATCTGCCGCATGTTGATCAACAAAGTATATGCCTAGTCAAGTGGGGTCAAGAAAGTGCCGGTTTCTGGACATCAAGTGGATATTGAGCAAAGGTATGAAGACTGAATAATTGATGACAAGTTATGCCACCCCACGGCCCCCACAAAGACCATGGTGCGTGTATTCATAAGGCTGGCGCCTCCCTTCCAAGCTGATGTAAGCTACTTCTACATGATCCAACTCATTTTCTCGATGTCGTCAATGCCGTCTAATTGATCTACATTTTTGGGTCTATCGTAAGCATGAATTCAGGATCGATGTGTCTGATTGACCACCCCTTTTCACCACCGGGAATAGCACACCAACGAGCAAGCGGCGCTGTTTCCAATACACCCAGGGTTTCTTGTTATCATATGATCTAGTCAATCGAGTTGACTTGCATTTTCCATGTCCTGAAACATTTCCGCCGACCCTGGTGGCATTGAGGTGAGTACAGGTATGTGGGACTGGCATTATGAGTTGATGACAGCGCACGAGCATAGCTTTAGCTGGAAATAGGAACGAACTCGTCAGCCTTCTACGGGCTGCCAGCCGCGTTCAATGGTTACTGGGATTATGCATGGGACTTTTGCTGACTGTCAGGGATGCTGCAGTATGTGGCTGGTTCCTCCCATTTTAGCGCCTTGATTCAATCTCCGAAGTGGTTCTGTATCCCTGGCTGAAAGCAGGCTGAAAGAGCCCAAACGGCTACACACATACATAGTACATCTCGATTCTGTATAGGGGATTGGCGGAAACCGGAAATAGAAGGATTTAGCGTTATTTATGGGGTACTAGTGCTGATGGTCAGTGCAACGGAGTTATGTACGGGACTACTGTAGTCGGCGAACACATCCCGTCCACTAGCTTCCGGTAGGTCTAATTCTACTCAGCACCTTACGGGTCTGGGGTCTTTGGAGGAACGGCGATGGACCTGTCGACGTGCTCCATCAAAGGGGATGCCTGATAAGTTAATGCCGCTTTGATAAGTAACTACTCCACAAGCGCTCCTTACTAACTACGTAGTAAATTGCTGTTGCCGAACCTAAATTTTGGTTCACATTTCCAGACTGGGGAAATCTCGCCAGTGTGCAGCCACCCATCCAAGGCATGCAGGGGCTCAGCCATGCCCTTCTGCGAGGCTTCGGCAGCTACGTTGAGGTAATGTTCGAGAACAAAAGGACTTCTCCCGGGGCGTCCCATAAAAGATAAGCCTCGCATTGTGCCAAGTCTTTAATGGCCCAGCCCTTCGGAGCTCAAACCTTTTTTTTTTTTTTTTCTTTCAATGTCCCTGAAGTACTTTTGGAATATGCACAGATCTTTCTATTGTTTTCAGCCCTAGATCTTGTATCTGAAGGTCATAAATGGCTGTTGCGGATCCAAGATCGCTGGGTTCCTCGTAGATCAAACCCACCGTCTTCTCAATTCGATCGACTGAAGATCCCAAATGGCCAAGCTTTCCAGCACATTTCAATGTGGAATGATACCAGAGTGGTCAGTGGACCCGATCGTCGATAAGCGGGCCTACTCTTTTGGACCACTCATGCATCAGCATTTGGACGATTTGGGGAAAGACAACTCTTGGTACGACTCCCCACGCTTCACTGATGGCGAAAAGCCGGGAGTAACAGTCCACTTCCGCTGTTCCCTCAAGCATGAAGACAGCCGAGGTGAGCAGACAGGCTGAGTGTCATTTGCGCAAATTACTCATCATGATTAGAGTGCCCGGGCGTGCACAGCTACCACCATCGACGGGAGTCTTGGGAGCTACGCAGAGACGAGATAGGCTCTCTTTATATCGAAAATCGGAAGACATTGGACACAGTGATACGAACAATGGCATCGAGGGGTTTCTCAGCAACGTAAACTATTCCACGGTTCTCCTTTGTTTCCAGATATACTAATATTACATGAAGGAAGAAGCAATACAAAAGAAGGATCCAAGAATGGGGTTTTGGCAAAAATATTCGCCGCCAAGACGCTGCTCAAATGCTCACTCTCCGGCGAAAACGTATAGAAGAAGGCAAAGATACTGACTTTGAGATCAATGGAAGACCAGTAGACTTGGACGAATACATCAAACGCTCTAGGGCCTTCAGACACGGTCCAACGCAGCCAATTTCTTCTGAAACAACGGAATTGCCCGAACATGTCCGACCAAGAACACCCCCTTTCAGTATTGCAGGTCTGCGGAGCCCTGGTGACATCATCCGGGTTCAGGAACTTGTTCATGCCTACTGCAAATCACTGCCTTCATCAGAATCGTCACTCCTCCCCCGACCCGGCCATCCCTACGTGTCACATATCGGAAAGACCGTACAAGTATTTGAACAATTGTTCAGGGCCAGTTGGTTGTTCGATGAAAAACACCACTACGAGGCGGGAGCAATAACCCGCGACGCGTTTCTTCGAATAGAGACGTTACATCGAGCATCGTTTCCGCAGTTCCTTTTATTTACTCTGTATGGCTCTATCATATACCCAGTCAAGACCGATATCCTACTCCAGCTGTGGAAGTATCTTGCGGCGCGCTGCGAGTCCGTAGAAAAGGATACTGCGGGCAGCCAACTTGCTACCTCGGTCTACCAACTACTCCACGCGGGCAATTCGGAACCCGGATTATACTTCAAAATCATTCCAGAGCTCGTCGAAAGAGTTCTCGACATGAATATAGACAAGAAAGCAAACGGACACAACGAAGCGATTTCAATGGATCCAGGATTCCTTCAATGGCTGATGAAACCGAAGATGAATATGGATATCGGAAGGACTGCGGAAACCAAGTACCTGATACAAAGGTGTATAGAGCGCAGCATATTCTATATTAAGGACCCCTCCCTGAGGCAGGTATTCGAGGCATACGCCAGTGCTCTTGGCCTGGACCCATATGGTCAATGGCGGCCGCCGTCATATCAAAGCAGAAACGTTGATGGTGGCCAGATACCAAAGCTTCCCCTCGGCGAATGGATGTACTACTCGTCGTTGGCAAGGGTAGAGAAAAGGCGGTGTCGTGATCAGATCTCTATAGGCAATCCGCGGCATGACCTTGCGTGCTATTATCTCGAACGATCCATTACGCTGTGGTTGCACGAGGCGGCACCACAGCCCCATGTGATCATGGATCTACGAATTCTGGAGGAGTGGTGTCGAGAAGGCGGGGACTTTTTGCGGGCGGATGCGGCTCGAGTATGTTGCAACAAGGAAATTGCACGATTGATGGCGCCCAACAAACACACAGACTTGTGAAATTGGTTGGTTGCCCATTTGATACATACCGTTTGTTCCACCTTAAAATCGATACAGCCCACAATCCAAAATGACCAAGTAGAAGAACCCCGGAGGATGCTTTGTGGTACATTAGCTCAGCCATCCTAGGTCTATATTTGCGATCGACTCGGAATCGTCAGTATCGCAGACCCTTCGGGCAAGAGATAATCAGGCCGGGCAACTGCCCGAATGAGGGCTGTCACTGCTTTCGTGAGCTACCATATCGATTCCATGTTCTCTGCTCCATCACATTTAATCCGCTCGGCACTGTCCGATCCTCATGTTTATGAAGGCAATTGGCTTCGGGGCCGAGTCTCATGGACGGCATGTGAATAGCTTGGGAGCCACTTTGCATGCACTCTTTGGGAAACGGTATCTGATTCACGGCATCGATGCGTAGGTGGGCTTTGTACGGATCCTTAATTGAGGCACATATCAAGACAAAGACTGCAGGTGACTACGAGGAGAGACGGGAATTTACTGTACAATCTCGAAAATGCGCTCCTTTGTATCCATTCTCAATCATAGTCATTTCCCAAGAGTCCGCGTGGCCAATCCTCACCTTGCTTCAAGCCACTCGCATTCTTCCTCTCTAGTCTTATGCCTTGGCCTTCAACCCTCGTAGCTCTCCAGTAGAATGGCTAGATCGTTAAAATGCGGATCTCTTCCAATGAAGGCAGTGTCTCAAGCGCACGCGACGATATGTCTCGATGCAGGCGTGAGTTGTCCGGGTCCGGGGTACGGATAGGGGAATTGGAGGTGCGTATTGGATCGATATTTATTGCCAGTCGTCTGAGATGCTGCAACCCTTTCACTGCCCGATGAAGACATCTCCAGTCCCGACTCTGATACCACGTCTGATTAGCGCACTGGGCCAAACTTTAGAACTTTTGTTCGGACCGACTCACTATCGCCGTAGCACGTTAGTAGCCACTGGAGTTTTGTAAAAGCCATTCCAAGTTTCAAGTAAAGTATGGATGATGGGTTTGAAAATGTAGGCGCTCGATTTCGTGAAATTCTTTGGCTGAGGGAATGCGCATGGTCATATAGGGCTTTTCGTACAAATATAGAGCCTTTAGAGTGGCTGGTTCCAAACAGCGGACAGTCAGATGGCCGTCATGACGAGATATCATAGACCCTTGTCGAGGATCAACAACGCAGCGGTAAGGGAGAAGTATATCGGCGAGCTTGGGATGCACATTTACAAGCACTTGATCTAAGTCTCATAGAAAATGGCACAGATGATATTTTGACTGGTTTAGACGGAATCTAGTTAGGCATTAGGGGCTTAAGATTCGAGACTGACTACATGTATGTATTTAATACTTGCTTCGTCTAGTCGATAGGCAGCAGATCAACTAAATCCCTGCGATCCCCAAAAGAATAGAGAGCGTATGGAAGCTGGTTAACATATAGAATAATCTTTTAGAACGAAATGATGAGTCAAGTCTCGTTACGAAGAATTAATGTTCAAATGATTTAGGCTGCAGCATGGTTGAAGGATTCCTGAATCCTTATTTCAATGCTTACAAAAGGCAATTGTGGAGTTTTGCCAAAAATAAGTGACAAGGGTGTCAAAGTGCCGAAGCATGCAGCGCACGTGACACGATATTTTTATTTCATCGTTTTTGCTATGATAGATTTAAAAATTGAGGTTCCTCTCGCCGCAGGGGGTGATGATTATATCAGCTACAGCTCTACTTGAGTAAATATCATGTAAGAAATGAAGGTGCAGGTTTCTACAATGTATGCATGTAGGTACATGTACTGTTGGGTGCTGTCTACAGGCAATGCTGCTAATCGCACGTTTGGATCCGCTTGTTCTGCGCTAAAGCCTCAATCTCAGGGCATCGATGTCAGGGCTAATTCGGGCCCCAGCGGCCAGGGCTGGACGATCAACGCAGTGAGATCCCAGTGGCCAGAGCGTGAACCACTAAATGCAACGCAGATGGAGCCCAGCAAAATTTTGGTCCAATGCGGGCACCTTGTATATGAGTCGTGTCAGATTCAGGGTCCATACGATCTTTGCGGCTCAGCTCCTTCGAAGAGCCAATTGAGCACCCAGTTCAATTCCAACTCGGGGGTGGATTAAATTAAGTGCAGTAATCCAGGAGAAATGTTGAGACGAGATTGATTGAATATTTAGGGTCAAGTCCCCTCAGGCATTGCACCTGGACTGTCGGCGCGCAAAATCACTATTCACCATGGCTAAGGTCTATCTTCAACCATTGCAATGGAACAGCCAATGCATTACGTTCTCTGAATGGAGTTCGTTGTTGACATTGTGCCTGGCTCCCTTAATCACTCATATTCTCTCCGGAACTCCTCACGTATCGTATCTCTCGCGTAGTCGGCCGAAATGGTACGATTATCTCTGCCACTACAACCCCACGTCTATATTATGGCGCTACGCTGCCATCACCGATCGACGCATCCGCGCTCTGCAGTGGAGTCCATCCGATATGGCTGCCAGTAATGCCATCTTCTGGACGTCCGAGGGCTGGAACGGGTCGGAACAGTTCGTGAGCCAGGCTACAGTCCATTGCATTCAGACGCCAAAACATGCAAGGGTCCGGATCTGGTCTGTCACGATGCTCAAGACCTTGATCATCACAGCACAGGGCGTCGCCGCCTTGTACACTCTGGCCGGCTCTCTGGCTGGCACGGTCAGTTTCAACGCTGCTATGGGCCTAGACACCATCTTCTTTCCACTGGCTACTCTCGGGCTCCTGAGACTCTGCGCAGCTGCTTGGCTGACGGACGACTTCGCCTACATGTTTCGTGAAGATATTCAGATGCGGCCGCTGTCTTCTGCACCGAGCGTCATGATTAAAGAGCAGGAAACCGAGCTCGTGAGCTCAGATTGCACGTTTGAGCCGTTGATCGGCGATACCTCGCCCACATCGCGTTTCATGCCCGTGACTTACTGGCCGTCTCGAATATTTCGACTCCTCTATCTGTTCGCTCTGGCTGGAGTGTGGACGATCAACCTTTTCTACATGGCCCCGATCACATCCAGGGGCGGGTTCACTGTGACGTCCTTTTACGTTAGCGCTTTCTTCTTGGTGTTTTTAACTGGCTCTATCGCAACATATGCCTATTACTTCATACGCGGCTCGACAAGCACAACAATCATTCCGTGCATCTCGTTTAAGTGGTATCGGGCCTATTGCGCCTTGATGTTGGCCGCTTCCGTCGGGCTCATCGTCATAGCTGGCATAGAAACAAACAGAACACCGCAGGGAATGTTCACGAGCGAGTCGTTGGGTCTCCAGAATACTCAATGTGCCTCAAACGCCGTGGCATGGAGGGTGGGGCCAGACTCTATCATTTTCGCGTTTCTTTCTTCTCAACCCCTGAAGTCACCAACCACAATCACGGGCACAAACACCAACTGGGACTCGACCATCTTGTACAACGCATTTACCACCCCGGCTTGGTCGTACAATTTCACTGGCTGGTGTGTAGCTATTCCCGAGTAAGACGAATGATGAAGAACGAGGAGAAATAAATGCTGGATAGAGCTTTCCGGCCTATTGCCAGATCATAGACTACTATTTTCCAATAATATTCATTGATATTGCCATTCAACTCCGAATGGATATGAAGCGAAGTATAATTTTGCCATGCGATTGTATTGTCAAACCTTTGAGTTGGTCGCGAAAGGGCTTCTCGTAATGGCTCTAGAAATGATGGTTCGTGACAGCTTGCGCCTTGCGTCTAATATCAATGTACGTGACAGGTGTGACCTTTCTGCGTTCCAACTTGCGCCGCGGCTCGTCAGTTTAGTTTTCAGAACCAATAGGACACTTCGCGAGGTCTGCCCCAAGTCTCTTTCAAAGAGAGTTCTCTCTTATTGTCATGAACGATATCAGTTTTTATTTCCTTGGACAAATCTAAAACCGGCAACCTCCCTGTTGGGGTATGCGCCATTATCTAGCAGGAGGATGACAGATATTCGTTGGTTTCACGGCCCCGTTCATAATCTCCATACACTATAGCGGAGGCATTGGACTACGCTTCTGCTTTTCTACCATGGCCATGTACCCCATATTTATATTCTGAACTTGGCACAGTTCTCTTTGTAGATACGGGTAAAGTCAGCCCGGGCTACGAAGCCTCCGAATAGTGTTTCACAGCCGGGCCACCCCTGCTAAATTTCCATACCACTCGAAACTAATTGTGCATTTTCACGTACAAATTGGATATTTTTCTCCATTCTATCGGTCCTTGGGCAAGGAAACCAGACTAGAGTTGACTTGATTAAATTAAATGGATGATTGACATAGATTATGCTGCTAAGCAACGCCCTTCACAAAACATAGGCTTCTGACACAACGATAAAAACCGATCATAGGTGCACTGTAGTAAGGAGCAATATTTTCGTGTTCTTTTGCTTGAACTTGCTACGTAGACTTTTCGTTGCATTTTCGTCCGGTAATGACAGACTCTCGTTCGGTTCCTCTCACCATACAGAAAAATAAAGCGAAACAGCAATCCATGAGGCATTCACTGCTTCCGTTTACTTTCCATTACACTCTTTGGACTTCTCACGCCTTGCAAGTAATGTCCCCAGTGGCGCTTTGCCCGTTGCAAGCGCAGTGCTTCCCAGCGTTGCACTTTCTCTCAAGCGTCCACTTGCCTGAGACACAATGCAACTGCGAGGCAAGTACCAATAGTCAGCTTTGTAAGGACAATCACGAGGAGATAGCAAAGGTTCACTTACAATGGCACGGGGGTCGTTCCTGCCGCAGATATGTGGCTGATCACCTCCGGGGCCGTGGTTACAAGTATCGCCAGCGGCTGCAGTACGGTCGCAGATGTCAACCGGAGCACGTTTGAAGATTGTATCTTCAGCACCCATAGGCCCAGCGTTTGCGAGCAATGGCAAGAAGCCCGTGAGAATGCCGGCGACTTTGATGAGCTGCATGATGATGGTTTTGATGTAAGGAGCCTTTGTATTAGGCTTGGGAGATTCTTCGTTGTGTTATAATCAGGGATGAGGATGAATGTCGAGTGAACGATGAAGCGAGTATCATCCTCTTTTATACACGGATGTCGATGCGAAAGTCGGAGAACCATTCGTCACGAAATATCGATTCGGACCCGAGAAGACAGTAACATTCAGATGATCTTCCAGTTCTTAGGCGGAGCATGGCTCATTCTCCCCTCGGTCCCGTTGTCTGCTACCGACTATTTTTCTATAGACCTGAAATTCCTTTTAGGCGACATTAAGATAATAGAGTTCGTGTGATCTTCCCGCTTCTTCGTGAAGCATGCTTTGTTTCCTCTCGGTCCCGATGTCTCCCACCGATTATTTAGTTTCTCATCGATTTGGAACCTCATTGCGCCTATAAGACATTGTGTAACTCAGGTGTTGCTCTCTTTGATCCTTCCTCGCAGTAGCGCTTATATATTTGTTGAATATTCTCCTTCGGGGACCATAAATAGCTTATAGCAGACGGGTGGCCACTAGTGCGATCCATCGGGATCTGCACAACCCCGGGATCTGCATAGCGATTCCTTGTACCGGTCTTAGTCTTTAGTTTTGGCAGCAGCTGTAGCACCCAACAAATCGGGTTAGGCTGGCTACGGCGTCTACTATGTCACCATTGGCGATTATGTGCCTAAGATTGCCATCGCGCTTGTCATGTCACCTACGAAGAACGTTCGCCACAGAGACGGTGTACACCAACAGTGAGGGATCCCTCCGCATCTGCGTAAGCTTCGACATACAGGCAGCAGTATGCACAGCCATTTGCTCAACTTCGAAGGAGGATGTACTACTGCGCATCCTGTACGCGTGGTTCGCTTACTTCTACTATTCGTGCGCGCACACCTACGTAACCAAGCACTTCGCTGTCCGAGGACGCGTAGTTGGTGTCAATCTTGACTGCAGTGGCATCGGTTGTTGGCTCCGCTCTTGTGGTGATAGTCTCGGACATTGGAGACATCAGAGGAATCAATGGCAGGGCCGAAGTACATGTCACGTCTATTGCCGCTATCATAGGAGCAGAGAGGCTTGTGTTCAGAGGTGTTTATGCTAAGGAATGTGAGATCTCTTCAAACCGACATTGAAACAAATATATCAGGGCACGAAGCCCTGGATCAGGATCTTAACCCCCAAGCACCCACAGTAGAAGGCACTGTCTCGATCAGAGCTCAAGCAACCGTAAATGGCGTGACTTTGTAATGACTCGTTCTCAGGCAACCGGTGGTGGCGATGCTGGTGAAGGTAGGGATGACACATTTTCCACAGGGAGGGCATGTTCGCGGCACATGGGTTGTCGAGGTTGAGGGGCAGCAGTCTGTGGAACATGGCACTTTCAAGGTCGCCAAGACCGCTAGGGCGGGGCAAGCAATTGGTGTTGGCGGCGGCGGACATGCTGGACACGGTACTATTGTAACTCAGTATAGTGTCTTGAGAGTGACCAGATACTGCTCCAGATCGCGAGATGGAACCAGCCGTGGTGTCAAAAGTAGTTACTTACAAGCAAGTGTTCCGGTGAAGGTATAGCAGCTGGGTCCTTTCACGGTACTGGTCCTATGTATGACATCGATGAAGGTAGTGTAACAGGAGGCTGGGATGGTTGTCTTCGGATCCGGCACTGAAATCAGAGGATTCCCAGATCGAGTCAGAGATGAAATAGCATAGCTTGTCAAGTTACCAGTTAGAAACTGAGAACAATCATACGGCAGTGGCAGTATTGAACAATCATATTTACAGGATTGTAGCTTTTGAGTGTGCATGAGGTATTGCACCGCCAAGCGAGACTTACACTGAGCTTGTGGCCATCAGGCCGGCAGTCATCTGAAGAATAGACTGCAAGGCCAAATACATGATTGGCAAAGATATCACGAGAGTTTTCACTTGGAAAAGGTGGATTTTATTATGTGCAGGAAGAATTACCAGATCACGGTAGAGGAAGAACGTGGCGGGAACGAGCAGTGTTGGGTCAGTAGTTATACGTGCTTTCAAGTCTGACCAAGCTTTGTCTCAGTGCCCCATCGTGTTACGTTGTAGTACGTTACCAATGAAGGTCATATGAGGAGGTAAACATGAAACCAGGTGGCGCGCCCCAGGGAGCTGAAAAAGCATGTCTTTTCTTTTGCTGAAAGAAGCAACTCTCAAACGGCTGAGAGTATTCAAAGGTAGGAAATGGCCAAATGTGACGTCGGTTGGTGTCTAGCTAGCGATTTAATTTGAGACATCGGGCAGCGGGTCACCATGGTTCGTTTTACCTGGTTTAACGTTTTGGTGTTATATGTTTTCCTGACATTGCCACTGCCGTCGCAGTCATGGAGTAATGGCCGATGGGCTTGGAAAATACGGTCTTAATGGACGTATCGCGTTATTTTTTGTATGTATCCATATGGACGATAAGTCTGTTGTTCCTCATGCATGGGAGCCATGAACTACATTTTTTCAATTGCGCATCCCATCAAAAAGCAAAGCTCAACGACTACAGTCTTGAGACTAAGTTCTGGCTGAGCTTCGTGCCTGACGACTTTTACTAGGTGACCAATAGGAAGAGATGGTGGAATATGCAGTCCAGCAAGCGCCCACTACCACAAATACGCAAGGGCTGGCTTTGTTTCTGCGTGACGTTTTTATCTTTGCAATTCTAATCTTCGCTGCCTTTGCCGTTCAGTACGGTTACCTCGCTTCCCCGGCAACTCCCCAAATAGTCAGCTCCGGATGTATTGACGCTTTCCTCTTACGAATACATTCACTTTCAGCTCAATCTTCACGTGATGTTAAAGCAATCCGTAGGTTCCCTCAATCTCGAGCACAAACACAGTTTTGTAATGCTATTCAACGTAATCAGCATTCGTTTCGTAAGGAGCGTTGAATCGTATGAATACACCGTCATTGCCGTCATGGCCTTCCTCTCCGCCTGCCTCCCAAGATCCACACCAAACGAACAACAATATTCACGGCCGTAATCGTACCTATCCACCGTCAAGCCGATCTTGTCTAAAGGCCAAACTAACCCAGAGCCTGAACAGGATATGGAGGGACAACATGACCCACACCGCCAGCACTGTAGCCCACGAGCGTGTTCCATATATCATTTGGGTGTATCCGGACTGCGAACTGTTGGTGACATTACTCGTGAAGGAAGCACCAAGGACCTTGGACCATTCTTTAAGTTCCTCACCAAAGTTATGGTACACGACAGTAGTGTCCGCAGTGCCATGCCAGATCTGCATCCGGGGATATGAGCCAGTGTAGCCTGGAGAATAACCTCGAGCAATATCGCCCCACTGCTACGGAGTCTTGGGGATATGTCCTGACCCGCATGGTCATATGGGTTCGGGGGAGTTCCGGGCGGGACAGCCGTGCACCCCGCAGCAGTGCCAGAGTAGACGGAGGCTGTAGCGAAGACGTCGGGGTAAATGGCGGCGAGCACGTTACCCATCGTCAACTGAATGTCAAACCCGGTGGGACGAGTCACTACAGGGATAAAATTCCCCCAATGCCCTTATCACTCTTAATTTAATACCCAAATCCTAGCCTATAACATATCAAGTGAGTACACGAGGTGACTATACATGCAATTTGAAGCCAGGAATGGCACAATGGTGTACTCCGACCCCTTTTCAAGACATAAGATCTGGTCATCTACATAATAGAATTTCATTTGACTCATCAGCTGACCCAACTATCTCCGTGGGGGTTTAGTGAGCGTACTCGCTCGACCCCAAAGATGCCATGACGATGAAAGATTCCGACCCTGCAACTATGATACACATGCTGAGAAAATGAGACAATCTGCTTGCCACGGCGAACGAGCCTCTTCGTGAAATTACGAGGAGCAATCTCTCACTGCGCCCAAATCCTTAAGCTATTACACTAGAATCATCCCCTAAAAATCCGTCGAGGAATGACTTGTGCCCCTCTGACTCATACCTTTCGCCTTCAATCTGCGAACAGCCTCGGTATCATTATGCCCGGCATTACACGAGCAGACGTTCGTTTATGATGGACATTGGCCCCATCTGATGAGGTCGAAAGATTATCCGATGTCATCCCAGGGAGGGATGATAAGATAAGACCTGTCGCTTGCTTACCAAGTGGGGTTGCGTTGCATCTTGTGATTTAAGCTTACTTCTAGGCAACTTTCTATTGCGGAAAGATTGGAGACCTCGCTTGCCGACAGTCACACATTGTCTTTATTACGAGATATCCGCTGAACAACTTACCGCTGATACTGCCCTCTAACTAGTTCGCATGCGACGGTGATATAATTACCACTTGTGCAACCTCAAATGATGCACCTTGCTCCGGCTATTAATGTCGGCATTTCATATTCGCAGACAGTGTCACGGAGTATCAACAATCCCTTGCTGTATGGCACCTTCTCTGTGGTGCGAAGTTGAAGAGAGCTCAATTCCAGTAGCGCTTATTATTAAGGACTACCTGTAATTAGTAAGGTATGTAGTGATGAGTGGGTGGGAGTCCGCTTGTTTCCTTACCATGTGCCAATCAATTTTAGAATACTTTAGCACGATAACCTGTTGGTTTTGAGCTACTTCACCATCATTCAAGGTTTACGAAACCCGCGACGCCTAATTACAATTAATGCTGCGTACTGGACATCGTTAATCACAATTCAGTACAGTTTCAAACTGGCAGGGCGAAGATTTCGTCTCGGGCCTTGGATTCGTCGGTCGCGAGTTTCTGAAGTCTGTGGAACTCCCAAAAGGATGGTTAAATACTTCGACAGAAGAAACTAGCATATACAGGCAACGTTAAATAGTCAAGTTACCATCCTACAAATGTATGTGCAGTTTTGTCCGATGATCGGCTGGAATCAATCGAGCGGAATTTTATGAGGATGTGCAAAGTTAGTGTACTCTGACTTGGGGGCTATTGATTCAGCGGAGGGTCAGGGGATTAATGTGGCCGAACTCCGTAAACCCCACACAAAGTGGACCAGGCAAATGTTTAAACGTTTTCACGTCAATTAGATCAATCAACGAGTAGGTAGAAATCTGAGATATAATTGTTTCTAATGTAGAGGTTTTCGCAATCAATTCCCTGCCATGACTTGATTTTTCTTCTTGCTAGTCCTTTAATTAATTATACATCTCGTCGCCCCAAAGCTGCGATTCACCAAACACCGCAGAATCTGTCAAGTCCATCAAGCCGGAGCTGGCAGGAATGGATCAATCATGCCTACATACATCCCATAAGGTAACGCACACCCGATAATACATACAGGTACACCGTACCCCACGTGTTTAGCATGCCCCCCTCTCTCCAAAGTGGAATTTCTAAACCCCGCAGGGTACTACGAAATATACGACACTTGGGACCATGTTCGTTGCCTTCGTTTAAATCAGGGTGGCTCTCCATCTATCTCGTTTTATAATGGTCACGTGAATCACATGTCATACAAGCACATCTTGCCAATCCAAATACCATTGCCAGGGATAACTTCACGTATATCGTGCCAAGATTCCGCAGACTCTGGCATATTTGGTACGATAGCAGTAATGCGCTTTGGGGAGGGACATCAAAACCGTGAAAGCTGCACGAATCTAGCTGCGGATTGCCGAGCTTCGAGCTATCCAGAAATGGCTGTGTGGAGCTCGGTAGATTGCTACTGTAGATTTGGGCAATGTTTCAAACCCTTGGCAAATAATGACTCCGGCGACAGAAAGCTTCTGGACCCACCCACCACACTCCCTGTACCTGTCCTTGCTCCTCCATTAGCCACGGAGACAGCTTTTATCCACGAATAGTCGACAAAGCACAGCCAATGCATCCTGTTGCGACTTTCTCGACATAACTCTTCGTATTCGACGACTTTCTGGTCGAGACGGAACGATTGTATTGTCATTATATTGCGATGCGGCATCGAGCGGATGATGATGGAGCATTATGGGACCAGGCATGATCACTACCCAATTTGGACCAAACACACCCACAAGTAATATCGACATCCCTGCTTGGCGTTAGGCATTATCGATTGCAGCAAGCAATATGTCCCGTAACGCACTGGTTCGTATTATTCCTTCAGATATATTGCGGAAGTGACATATAAATTGTACGGCGGACCTGGTAGCAGATTTATGGTTTGATGAAAAAATACAGGGCGCATGTATAAAGTCAACTCATGTGGAGCCAGCAGCGAAGAAAAAGTTGAGATCGACAACACCTGCACTGGTTTGCAAGCTTCGTTCCCTTCTTTTCGTTGTTGATACTTGCTGTTCTGCCTCTCCTTGAGCCATAGCTATTATGAAGCTCTCCGTCGCACTTCTCAGCACCTTGGCTGCTGCCGCTGCGGCGACGCCTGTACAATCCCACGCGAGAGCTCGGCTTGCTGCCCTCAAAGCCGCTGGCGGGAAAGAAAAAGCCAAGTCGACTTCGACAAATACTGAAGCTGAGTCGGACGTAGAACTCAATGCAAGCTGGGCTGGTGCTGTCGTGACTGGAACTGGCTTCACCGGGGTGTCGGCTTCGTTCACGGTCCCCACACCGAAGATCCCGACTGATGGCGAGACCTCGGCTACTTACCACACGGCTTCGAGTTGGATTGGTATGGATGGATACAACTGCGATGGCGGACTTTGGCAAGCTGGAGTTGACGGGACTATCAACTCATCTGGTGCATTGTCCTACTATGCTTGGTACGAATGGTACCCAGAGAACACGGTTGTGATTGACTTGGGTGATCTCACCGCAGGAAATGTAAGTCTCGTATCCCCTCTCGGAGTCGTGCGTCTACTGAACTAACCGTCGCAGGTCATTACAGTGAACATTACCTCTTCTGGCGATTATACTACTGGCCAGATAGTGATGGAGAACCAGTCCAACGGTCAGACTTTCACGAAAACTGTGAGCGACTCGGACGCTCTTTGTGGCAAATCGATTGAGTGGATCATGGAGGACCTTTCCGTGGATGGCGACGAGAACGGCCTTGCCAACTTCGGCACTTTGACATTCACAGATGCTTCCGGTACATCTTCCAGTGGAACTGTCTCGCCATCTTCTGCACAGCTCATGGATATCGAGACTAATGCTAATGAGCGGTTGACTGAGTCCTCCGTTACTACCGACACCGTCGTGATTGTCTATCAATGAGCGGGTCGCAGGGGATTGAGCAAAGTTCACGTTGTATATAGTAAGCCTACTTTCATGTCATCAGACAGGGGCTCTTTAACCTGTTATTTATGTATATCTTAGTAGCCTAGTGATGTTAGCGACGACGATCCAAGTAATTTAAGCTATGCGTCCGCTGTCTGGAGCTTGCGTGGTTTTTGAGTTCTCAATTCAAGACGACGGCTCACAAAATCTGGTGTTATAATCTCAGCAAGGCATTCAGTCGTGGTGAAATGTCGGTGAAGATGAGGGGACTTCAGATATGATCCCCTTTATATCATATTTGTGGCATTGATTTGGTTATCTAAGAGAGTAGAGAAAGTGGTTGAAATCGACGAATTACCAGTTCTCCTGTGATGAAGGACGTCTTCACCTGACTCCACGTGGTTGCTTTAGCATAGATGGTTAAGAAAAGCCGAGCTAAGCGATATTATGATCATACGGTAGTTCCCCTCTCTGTCTGCTCGTGACATTTCCAGTACATAGGGGCTAGGAGTCATATGCTCATTTGAACTTATATCTTACCACGCGTGACCCAGATTCCCTGCGTCCCTTACCTTTATAACCCTGATGATACATATAGAATGTAAAGAAGCTTGGGTAAGAGTGATAAATTTTACCTGGGCTCAGTGGAATTGGAACTGCATCCCTTAAAAAGCTCGGCCTAGCTAAGCTAAATTTTAAAACTTTACGATAGGAAATATTCAGCTTAATTAAGCTTTTTATATATTTATTTTATAACCGTTTTTATTTTACGTAAATTAACGGCCGGTTTTAAATTTATATTATATATTTTATAATATAATTTAATTATATAAAGTATTTATATTTTAATTTATTAATTTATTTATAAAGTTTTTTATTTTTTATTTATAAAATAAAATATTATAAAATAAATATAAAATAAATTATTATATTATTTTAAATTTAAAATAATTAATATTATTAAAACGTTAATAATATTAATAATAAAAAATAATTTTAATAAATTTTTATTTAAAATATTATAAATTTATTAATAAAAATTAATAATAAAAATTTTATAAAAATAAAATTTAATTAAAAATAATAAAATTAATTAAAAAAGTTTTTAATAATATAATTTTATTAAATTAATTATTTTATTATTTTATTATTTAATAATTTATTTTATTATTTAATAATTTATTTTATTTATAAATAATTTATAAATTAATTTTTTAAATTTAATATTAATAAAAATTATTTAAAATTATTTTTTAATTATAAAAATAATATTTTTCTTATAATTTTAAATATTAAAAAAATATTATTATTTAATAAAATTAATAATAAAATTAAATAATTTTTAATATTATTAATATAATATATAAATATATAAATTATAAAAAAATATA